>VDFB02281492.1:1050016441-1050616441 GCA_007258455.2 Sequoia sempervirens | reverse complement strand
AATTGCATTGGCTGCTCAAGCAAGAAGTAATCTTGATTTGAGAAATAGGATTGTAAATGGTAATCAAGGTAACCCTAGTAGCATGTTTATCAAGTAAAACAATGTAGAAAATAAAGGGACTAAGACAAAAAATAAGAAAGAAGAGAAAAAACCTAGAGATGGTAAGGAGATGAGAATTTGGACTAAGAAGGGTAGTAAGGCTAAGATTGATGGTGAAGCTATTCCTTAGGCTGTGAAGGCCAAGGATCTGAAGCCAAGTGTTGAAAAGGTTGAAAGACAAGATGACAAGGTAACTTCTAAGGAATTGATACTTTTTTTAGCTACCAAAGTATTCTCCTATAGATATATTACAAGTATTGTCTCAAGTTAAAGTCACAGTCCCACTATTAGAAATGATGAGAATTGATGAGCATAAGAATAAGAAAATTTCTCTCATCAACATTGTTGCTATGGGTGGTAAGGATAAAGTGGTGATTGATCAACCTGAATCAAGCAAAATTCAAGAGAACAATGTTGACGTGGAAGTGGTGATTAGTTAAAATCCTGAAATATATTTGGGAACTATAGTTAGTGCAAACCCAAGTCAAGTCAATCCATTTTTTCTAACTTTGATTATTGATGGGAAGTTGCTTAGGAATTGCAAGATCAATTTAGGGGCCTCATACAATGTGATGCTAGTAAAAATCATGGAAGAAATGGCTTTGAAGGTTGATAGCACTTATGGGAAGTTTTATGCTATGGACTTGAGAGAGGTGCCTATTATAGGAGTAATTAATAAAGTTCCATACAAATTGAAAGCCTTCCCTAAGAAGTTGTTTATGAGTATCATAGTGGACATTCCCCCAACTTATGGGATGCTATTGTCAAGACAATGGAGTGCATCCATGGGTGGAAGTATACAGTGTGATTTGTCATTTTCCACTTTCTCAATTGACCAAAAGGATGTTAAGATTGCTAGAGAACCAAGAGTTTACCACATGATTGAATATATAGAGGAGCTAGAAGAACCAACGATAATCAATTTTTTAGATACTAGTTTATACACTTGTTGTGTTGAACAATTGAAAGAAGAAGAAGAAGTCCATCTTGCACCGATTGATAGGGAGGTCCTAGATGCACCACAAGAAGATGCTCTTTGGACCATGTATTTTGATGGAGCTTGTTCCAAGGAGGGCTCAGGGGTAGGAGTTATTCCCATTTCCCCACAAGGTAAAACATTCAAGTACTCCTTGTTAAAATTTTCTTGTACAAATAATGTGGCGGAATATGAGGCTCCATTGTTTGGTCTAAAATTAGCTTCAAAGCATGGTATTAAGATGTTAAAAGTGTTGGGAGATTCTGAATTAGTTGTTTCCCACGTTAGATCCAAGTTCATTTCCAAAAATAAAAGGCTTAAGCAATATAGGAATGCAGTTTGGGATACTATTGAGGCCTTTGATGCTTTTAACATAGAATGGATGGAAAGGGGAATGAGTTTCAGGACAGATTTGTTAGCTAACATTGCTATCAGATTAGATGATGTCACCTTTGATGGCATTTCAAAAATAGAAGTACAAAATTTGTTTGTAGGCCTAACAATATTTGATGATGACAATGATATTTTGATATTTTTGAACTGTATTGATCAATATGAAAGACAAGAAGTTAATTTTGGATCATTAATTATGGAGATTGATGGAAAAGAAACATTATTTGGGAATGAGGTGATCTAATTGAAAACCAACAAGATTCCCAAAGGACTGGTTGCATTAGAGAGGGCCTTTGATGGCCCTGATAAATCAAATGTTAAGCAAGCATCTTTCTTATAGGGAAGATTTGGAAGAAGTAAATCTTGGAACAAAGAATTCTCCCAAAAAGGTGTACATAGAGAAGAAGATGAAACCTCATGTTAGAACCATGTTGATTTCCCTATTGAGGAAGTAAACAAATGTTTTTTCATGGTGATATGGTGACCTAAAGGCCTATAGGGAAGATCTATTTCAGCATGAGATACCTTTGAAGCCTGATGGAAAACCTTTTAGGAAAAAGTAGAGGCCAATGAATCACACATTGCAGCCAAAAATGCAAGAACTCACAAAGTTAGGAGATGTTTGGATTATTAAGCCTATGAGGCATTCTTCATGGGTTTCAAACTTGGTTCTAGTCAAGAAAAAGAATGGGGACCTAAGGCTTTGTGTAGATTTTAGGAATCTAAATGTAGAATCCTTGAAAGAAAATTACTCTTTGCCTAACATGGAGGCTATGTTGCAAAAGGTGAGAGGGTGTGAACTTCTCTCAATGATGGATGGGTTCTCAGGTTATAATCAGGTCATGGTGAGAGAATCTGAATAGTACAAGATTGCATTCACTACACCATGGGGAAGCTATGTGTACGTGGGAATGCCATTTGGTTTGATCAATGTTGGTGCAACATTTCAAAGAGCAATGGATGTGGATTTTGCAGATTTTATTGACCTCTTCCTAGCTATATATCAAGATGACTTGACTACTCACAACAAGAAGGAAGATCATTGTTCTCACTTGGAGAAAATAATTGTCAGAGCCATGGAGTATGGGATTTATTTGAACCCTAAGAAATGCACTTTTTGGGTTAAGGAAGGAAAGTTATTAGGGAATATTTTCTCAAAGGATGGGGTTAGGATTGACCCTGAACATGTGATAGCAATAAAAAAGATCCCACCTCCTAGAAATGTGAAGGGAATCTAATCCTTCTTCGAGAAAATCAACTTTGTGAGAAGATTTGTTACAAACTTTTTTGAAAATGTTAGGCCTATTTCTAAAATCCTAAAGAAAGGAGAAAGGGTAACATGGATAGAAGAGCCTTCTAAATCTTTTCAATCCATAAAGTATGCCATCAAAGGAGTTCCTATCCTCAAATCTCCTGATTATTTAAATCCATTTCAACTATTGACCTTTGCTTCATTTCATACAGTGGCAGGGGTATTGTTGCAAAAGAATGATGAAGGTTTTGAGCAACCTATTGCATTCTTCAAAAAGTATTTGTAGGCTACCAAGCTCAAATATGATGTGACAGAAAAGAAAGAATATTCCCTAGTAAAGGTTGTTAAGAATTTTAGACCATATCTGACTAGAGCGACTATTGTGGCATATGTTCCAACTGCAACAATTAAAGATATTTTCACTCAACAAGAGACCATAGGTCGGAGGTGTAGGTGGATCAATAGGATCCAAGAGTTCAATATTGACATCTAGATTACAAAGCTAGTGAGAGGTTAGGGTCTGGCTAAGTTGATGGCCGAGACCAATTTAGAAGCTAATCAGATCAATCAAGTCAAACATGAGAATGTTGCACCCATATGTGACATGCAGACCTGTGGATGGTACAAAAGAATTGTAGAGTACCCATAGACTATGCAATGCCCTAAAGGCATGCCCAAAAATGAAAGGAAAACTATCAAGTTGTAGGTATCATATATATTATTATTGATGGTGAAAATTGGTGGAGAAGCCTAGAGGGTGTGTTGCTCATATGTGTAGATGGAGATCAGGCATAAGACCTTTTGATTGAAATGCATAAGGGAGTATGTGGAGGTCATTACATGAAAAAAAAAACTACTCAAAAAATACTAAGAGCGGGCTTCTAGTGGCCAATTGTGTTTAAAGATGCTCATAGGTTAAAAAATGTGATGCTTGCCAAAGATTCACTAGTAAGTTAAAAAAATTCAGCAACCTTCCTCTTAGACTAGTTTTAGTCCAGGCCCCTTTTCAACAATGGGGCATTGATTTTATTGGAGAGATGTTAGAAAATTCAAGTAGGGGTCACTCCTAGATCCTTGTTGCAACAAATTACTTTACAAAGTGGGTCGAAGCTATTCCTACTAGAAAGGAAACAAGTAAAGTAGTAATCGATTTTTTGATGAATAATTTATTGATTAGATCTAGAGTCCCAGAAAGAATCATTTATGACAATGCTAGGTGCTTCAGGTTTGAGGAATTTACTAATTTCTGTAATAAGTGTACTATATATATCTCCTACTCATATCCCTATCACCCTCAAGGGAATGTCCAAGTAGAATCCAACAACAAGAGTTTGATGAAAATCATGAAATGGATTATTGAGAAGAATAAGAAAGCATGGGATTCAAAATTGCAACTTGCATTGTGGGAAGATAGGACTATAGTTAAAATGTCATTGGGAAGTCACCATTTAACCTGGTATATGGGGTGGTAGCAAGGATACCCCATAAAATTTTGTTAAAGATCTACAAATTTGTTCAAGAATATGATACATTTCTAATGAGATGCAACACATGATGGATGAGTTAATTGAGCTTGACGAAACTAGAAGAAAAGCTCATAAAATAAATGAGAGGCTGCAACTTCAAGTTAAACATTTTAATGATAATAAGGAAATTGCAAGGTAGTTTGAAGTTGGATGCATGGTTTCAATGTGGAATGAAAGGATGGGAGACAAAGGAAAACACAAGAAGTTTGATCCTCTGTGGCTTGGGCCATACTTGATTGCAGATACACATGGAGAGGACTCATATTTCTTACAATCCCTGACAGGTGAAGTTCTAGAACTGCCAGTGAATGGAAAGTTATTGAAGCCCCATCTCTCTTGAAATAGGTTATCTTTCCATGTATAGTATATAGCTCTGTAATTAATGCATATAGGTTTGGTGTGTTTTCTTTAGGTTGTGTCTACTTGCCTTTTCTAGGAAAGCTCCTAAGTTTTTTGTCTCTCTATGTTGGTCTACTTTACTTTCAGATCTATATTCTCTCCATACCATCTAGGGGTATGCATCCCCGAGCATGAGCCACTAGTAGAGCTATTGAAAATATTAAAAAAAAATCGGGTTGTCTTGCCTTGTCATGGTCCTAAGTTTCTCCACCCAGAGTTAGGGTTTAAGGTTTTGGCTAAAATCCCTCTTTGTAAAGTTTGTAGTATTAAATCCTAAGTGGTCTAATCCTCTGTTGACCTATTGTACCTAGTGAGGATGTCATCAGGAACTATTAGAATTAGGAGAAAAACCCCATCAGTTCTATTCCAGGAGGATGTCATCAAGTGCTATTCCACTAGTGAGGAATTCAATACTAGAAAGGATGCATGGAGAAAGATACGTGCAATAGAGGAAAGGATGATAGGGGATAACCCTTTTTATGTCAGCCCTTACTCAAGGATAGAAGATAAGTTTGTTAAAGAAAAATTAATGTTGGGTGATTCTAGTGATAGAAATTTCTTTTAGAAGGTAAAGCAAGTTGAGATTGATGCTAAAGTTGCAAAGGAAATCCATGATTCCCAGATAAAGAGAAATACGACTCAATCTTCCACTCCAGACACCCACGTACAATCAAGTAAGACTAGAAGATAATCTATTGTAGTCCCATTAGTGGCTTATTCAGAAAGTGAGCAAATTGGTGAGGCTCAAATCCTAGAGGAATTTGGTGAGCATGTCCCAATGGAGTAGGAAGTAAATCAAGATTTCCTTGAGGAAGGAGATGATGCATTGAATATTTTGGTTCCCCCTAGCAATAAGGGCTTGTGCTGAATTTATGTGTGATGATGCTTTCATTAATTCCAAGGAATTTAGGGAGTTTTTCATCCATGTTAGAAGTGTTGATATTAAAAGAAGGATTGAAGAAGTGAGGGAGAAATTTGACCCTTCCTTGCAAGAATAAGCTGAGAAAGAAGATGAGGATAAAATAAAAGAGGAAATAGCCAACATGTCATTAGAAGAGGTGAGGGCACTAGTGAAAGGAAGTGGTGCACTTTTGTTTCCTAGATGTGACATATCATCTTCCATTACACATTAGATGCAGTTAGGAAGGACCCTGATGCCTCTATTTTTGAGGAGCTTCTGACAATAAAATCTTTGGTTTAGGTTTCAGTCCCAAATTGCATACACTGGTTGTTTGGTCTATGGCTCCCAACACAAGGAAGCCTAATATCATACAATTTATAGAGAAGGATATTGGAGCAGTAATTGTCAAGCGATCAACAAAGAGGACAACTGTTGCAGTTGCACAATTAACAATGCATGTTGCGATGCTAACTTTAGATACTAATACAAAAGCCAACTACAAGAAGTTGCTTGAAAGATATACTAAATTGATGGATGAAGATAATAAGGTATTAGCTACTGCACAAAGAGGTTTACCATCCCCAACCAGTTCTACTTCAGATTTGTTCACTCAACATAGAGAAACCTTTTCCCTCAAGATTCAATATTTGAATCAAGCCCTAAAATCAAAAAAGGAACACACAAAGAAGGCCAAATTGGAATTTTTCAAAGTGGCCAGTGACATTTTTGAAGATGTGCTGAAACAGAGAGTGACCAAGTTGGTCAACAAAGTTGATGATGTATGGGTGGCTTATAAGAGTATTCATGATGCCAACATTAGATATTTGTAGGATCAGAAGGCTTTCCAAGATGAATGGATTCAATGGAGCACTAGAGTGGGAACCTTGAACGAAATAATGCCTAAGGCTAATGAGTATCCTGAGGTCCCTACTCACATTCTCGAGATACGATAGACCATTGATCTGATTGGTGAGATAACAACCTTCCGTGGGAAGTTAGGAATGCAACTTGGAAAAAAAATTAGAATTTTCAGGGACATGGAAGTGCATGGTATGCCAAAAATATTTGATGATGAGGGTGAGTTGATGGAATTTTTCAAGTGGAAGTATGAATTGGAAGGATGGTTTCCTTGGGCTAAAGATATGTTGACTGGAGTTGATTACTCCAAGCTAAATTCCCATATTGATAATATCACTGGAGTTGAAATGAGGACGAATGTATTTGATAGGGAGGCTAGAGAACTGATTGATGCCAGTTACATTTGGTATAATGGGAAGGTGTATACTTTGTTGAGTACACAGTGGCCCACTACTGATGAATACAATTCATGGTTGGAAAAGTTTATTGAATAAGTCTTTGTTCATTAATGAGAAGGAATATGGTGAGCAATGGATAGAAGAAGAATAGTACATAGCCTAGAAATAATAAAAATTAGGCCTTGGTTGAAGTGTTGCAAAATATTGTTTTCTTCTTACTAGAAAGGTTGATGACACGAGTGATGGTGTGGATGAATTAATCACTTTATTTTTATCGGTTTTGGTGTTTTTTGAATCTTTCTTGATTGGGCATGGATGTGGTTAGTTTTGGATTATGAAGAAGAAGTTGTGGATTTGTTATAGCACATGAAAATTCCTTTGGAAGGCAGGCATATCTTCTTCATCAAATGGGAACCACTTTTCTCTTGTATGGGTTTCCCTCCACCTGAAAATACAAATATAACTGTAAAAGGAATATGTGTTATAATGATCAAATGAAAATGTGACATGTGTACTTTTTGGCCTGAAGCTTATTTTTATCCCTTGTTCTTATAAAAGGGAATTTAGGGCCATTAGTATAGGTCTCTTTTTGAATTTTGGATCCGAATTATGCAAATTGTGAACATAGAGAGAATGTATTTGAAGTCTGTATCTTAAGTTTTGAGTCTAGAAAGTGAATTTTGTCAATTGTATGGTTTTCGAACATATCTAAACAATAATGAAAAAATATTGAGTTTATCATCTCTCCATCTATACATTGTATTTGAATTATTAATGAAAATACAATCAAGGATCATTTCATTAACCTTCATTATCACTATGCTTTGATGTATGTTTTAATTTAGGCTTTGATTCAATGGATCAATTAAAATGCTTTGACTAAAACATGAATTTGTATACTTGTGTAGTGGATATGATAATTAGTGTTAAATTTTGAATATTAATATGTGAATTGCAAGGAAATATCACATAGATCATGGATGTTTTAGATTAAATTCACCTTATAGTTCAATTTTCTTTGTTTTGACTCCTAGGCTAGAGCTATGGCACTGATTTTAAGTATTGTATGCATTTCGAATGGTTATAGTTATCCAATCTGAAAAAAAAACATTCATAAATACTCTTTAATTGAAATACCTTTTGTTGTGGTTGGTGTTGTATGAATTCTCAATTTTAGAAGTGTGATCTTTCAAAGGAATTTCCAGTTTCTTTAAAGATTTCAATGATTTAGCATTGGAATGAGAATGTATTTGTTAATTGTGCAATGTGTAATGTAATTGTGTAGCAAGGTTGTAAGAGACAAATTGTGGGAACACCATCTCAAGTCTTATAGAGCCAAAATTTTAGGAGAAGAAGCATTCTAGCTTCTACTCATTTGTTGGAAAATTATCTCTCAAGTATTTGAGAATTGAGATTGTCAAGCTCATAGATACTTGGTGAGAACTAATTGGTTCTTTAAAAAAAGCCAATAGAGTCACCTTAGTGTCTCTTTGACATAATGATGGAGGCATAAGGAGCTAGTGGAAGATAACACAAGTGATTGATAGGTGGTATTGGCCCACCATCTTGTGAAGGTTTTGTGGGTCCATCCTTTCAGCTAGCGGTACAGTGGGGAACAGTGAAGGTTGATCAATGGTGATCGAATGGTGCTTGCTACAAAGATTGGTGGGACCAGACTAAGTGAAAGGGGATAAAGGAAGGAGATGACATGTGAAAAGGTGGTTTTAATGCATATTAGGGATAATTTTGCATATAAGAGTGAGTATCTTTAGAGTCCCTTCAATATGTCGATGACAACTTGATCAACAGTGGAGATTAAGCCTTGGATATCAAACAGTGCTATATATGGTGGGACCTATGAAGGAGGCATATGAAGTCAATGGAAGGTGACATCACATTGATAGGTGGCAACAAGTGATTGTAACAGTGATAACAAAATCAACAGTTGAGATTGATTGTTGGTGATGATCAGACGATAAGGTCACCTCATCGAAGAGACATATACATATCGGTGGAACCAAAGTGTTAGTCCCTTCCACATAGTGAAGGAACCTCATTATGGAGAAGGATGAATATCAGTAGGAAAAAATAAAAGTCCCTTCAATATAATGATGACACTAGACAAAGCTTAAGGTGGGATCCGATAGGGAGGTGACAATGGAGTATGGTGACTTGTGACAAAAAATTGCAAAGGATGATTGATTAGTAGAACAATTCACATCTCTTTGTGAATTATGTGGTGATGATGTGGGACCGTGTCTTTTTCTAGCAGTATTAAACATAGTTTTTTTTATTGAAGAGACCCTAAATTTTTTGAGCCTGATACATTAAAGTGTCTATGATGGTGTAACAAAAGAGTCAGCAGATGAAGATCAAAAATGCCAATTTAAAGAAGATTAATTTGACAGTGATGTTTTAAACATGGCAAGATGAATGGAGAGCCAAAGGAAAATGGTGTGAAGAGACAAGATCAACAACCTAGATTCAAATGTGGAGAACTCGATGATCAAGTCCGTGTAAACAAGGGTTTCAAATGGGAGATGATATAGTGATTGAATTTAATTTCTCTACCTGCTTCAACGACCAATATTAATGGAGATCTAACTTATAGGTTGGTGGCATAGATAGCCATGTTGAGGAAAATCAAGATCATATTAGATTAAAAAAATGATATATTAATTATATATCTGATTCTAGGGTTTTGACATGTTGCCATTCAATGAATCTGTATAGGTTGTGCATGGCTCAAGATGATCAAGAAGATTTCTAGAGAAGATAGCAAGTATGGAAACCCCAATAAAGAATGTTCTAGATGATCTAGATGATGGTGCACATCTTGAGGTAGTTATGGAGAATTAGTGGAGTTAAGCAAAAGGAGAAGACAATTAGAAAATTGTTGAAGTGTGGTGTCTACAAGTGATGAGTGTGTGAAGAGAGTCTATAGAAGAAAAAATTGGAGAACATAGTTATGTCTTGTTGGGTATGTAGCTAAGATAGAGAGAAAGAGAGA
Organism: Sequoia sempervirens; assembly: GCA_007258455.2. Taxonomy (NCBI): domain Eukaryota; kingdom Viridiplantae; phylum Streptophyta; class Pinopsida; order Cupressales; family Cupressaceae; genus Sequoia; species Sequoia sempervirens. The sequence goes on along the minus strand of VDFB02281492.1, from coordinate 1,050,606,629 downwards.
GACTAGTGGAGAAGATAGAGAATGCACTAATTTGAATGAGTGGAACCCAAACAAAAGTAGAACATCAATAGGGTTCACATTCAAGGTATAGAGCTATAGTGTAGCAAGATAGAATAGATAATTTTCTAAGTGCAGAGGAGAAGAGAGTGTAGAGTAGAGGGATGTGTTGTTGAGATTGTAGTGTCAGTAGTAGAGTGAGTTTTAGAGATTGCATCAAAGTATTTTGCAGTTGCAAAGTAAGTTACAACATTGAATTGTAAACAAAAATGTATGCGAGAATATAAATATAATTGGTTTGTTCCATCAAATAACTAGGTTGGTGCTCAGTGTAGGGGATTGGTGTCTCCTTGGAGTTGGTGCTCCTAAATTAGGGGATTGGTGTCTCCTTAGGGTTGGTGCCCTTAAACATTGTAACATAAGTTTTGATTGTGAGGCTACATTAGGATGGTAGATCCTAGCAGCATTTCTCACCATGGTTTTTCCTATCTTGAGTTTTCCATGTATATCTGGTGCTATGTGATGTTTTGTGTGTGTTCATGCTTATCTCTCTAAATTTTTTGTAATTCTACATAAAGGATTTAAGAAGTAATCTACACAAATGTTTTAAGGGCTAAGTTTTAAGATCTATTTATTCACACCCCCATTCAGTAGATTGTTGTGTTCCAATAGCAAATACATGAACAAGACACAAAAGAACAACACATCCTCACAAGGAAGGAATTTTCAAATGGTTATATAAGATAATATACTTATTCATAAACATTATCATTTCATTCACAATTCATTGGACATAGACAATAAACATCTATAGAAAGATAATTAAAACTACAAAATTTATCCTTCAATTAAGATTGATACTTACTCATGCATCACAACACAAGGGGGATCAAAATTTCAGACCCTTGCAATGTCAAAATAAAGTATATTTACAAGTTTACATCATAATGGTTAGTATTTCTTGAAAATATGATTCTTGAATAATAGTAACCATTTGTTGAATAATTAGTTGGCCAAAAACCAACCAATTTCTATCAGATTATGACAACATAGTCATTAATGGCTTTTTTTAAGAGTGGTTATAATTGCATCACCATTTCCTATTGAAAATATGGAGGGATGAATCGATGCTTGTTGTAAGTAAGGTCTATTGCTCACAATTGTACAAAACATCAGCCACTTCTCACTTCTATGAACTGTTGGAATTCTAGCTAAGATTGCTTCCATGTAATTCTTTTAAATGCAGTGGATTTCATTGATGCCTAAATCCAATTTACTAAATTTCCATAGCATCACCTTGTCAAATTCATTTAGTTTAAGGAAATTTGAATGTAATTCTAGCATTAATTACCTTCAAGTGAATTCCACTAGCTTTCTCTCATCGTTCTATAAATTAGCTACATAAATCCTCATTTTGCATAATGCAAGTTTCAGTTTCGAGTATTGTGAGTTCCTCCGATGATTTAGCTTCTGAGGCTAGGAGCAATTTCCTCACTACTGAGGATGTTAAGTGTAGTGTAATGTAAAGACTTGTTGTAGATCAAGTTTAGGAGTTCTTCCTAATCCTCCGTGATGTGGAGGAGGAAGTAATTTTCAAGATTATTGGAGAGCACTTCCTATCTCACTTTCACATCAATAGTTTTGGCCTACTAGAATGATTTCTCTACAATACCATGCACACTTTTGGAAATATTGAGTGGGGAATTCATGTTGTTGAGCACTTGATGAGGCCTATATACCAATTTTGTGTTGAAGAGGCTTTGAGAGGTTTAACTGTGCATCCTCATGTGGGTCTACTGGGAAACACAATTTGTATTACCACTACATTGAGGAATGAATAAGCTAGGAAATAAGTTGCTCTACTTTGTGCTAGCCTTGTGTGCAATAACATAGAAACCTACACCCATTTTTTCAAGTTCAACAAGAACCTTTTTTCTCCTACATAGATTGAGATTCTACAAGATGTTATTAAGGAAAAATTAGGATCCTTCTCTTCACTCTCTACATTTAAGACCCCTTGTGATGTTAAACCCTTCTTTGTGTGATGTAATGTACAACGTATGTGATATATATATATACATATATATATAATATTTATATATATATATAATATTTATATATATATATGTGTGTATATATATATATATAATATGTATATATATATATACATATATACTATATATATATATTTGGCTTTTAGAATTGCACTTTTACAATGTGAATGTCTTGAAAGCTTCTGCTTCATTTTCATGTTTACATTCTTTTATAATTTGATCTACTTTTACACTTATAATCAATTTATTTCTACTCTTGATGTTATTATTTTTATAATATGTTCATCTTCAATGATATCTTTCTTTTCTACAAACATATTTTTGTAATAATATCACATGGCAACCCAAATGCATGAATATTGGATTTTGGGTATATTAATAAAATCTCTTCAGAGTCTGCTTAGATTATGAAACCACGATATGCTTAGATCAGACATCCTCTTAGATATTTTAACTTAAATTTTAACCATGGTCCACTTAGATCGAACAGTGTGCTTAGTGTGAAATAGTAAACTGTCAGGTGGGAAGGAGGTTCGAAAACTTCATCACTGCTAGATGCAGGTTACAATTTACAAGAAAAAGGTGACGAAAAATAGTTTTTTCACTAAGAAAGTAGGATGTGATTTTTGTAAGGGGTACTAAAATGGTGGAAACAACTAGCTCTAGCTAGGGACAAGGATTATGAAGGATGAAGACATGAACCCAAACTCAAAATTTGTAGACCAATCCCTTATCCATTGGGCACAGATTCATGATCATGGAAGGAAAGGACCAAACACACCAAAAATGGAATGCACACCAAAAATGGGAAGAACCCAAAGAAAAAGAACAACACAACCAAAAAAATAATTAAAGGAAATAAAATAACCATATATACAAAGCTAGGAGACACCTACTAGCAATGAGACTCAAGTTTTTTTTATGCAAAGATATTAAATGTCCAAGGAAAGTATGATCCATGACGACTAAGGGGGACATTCTTATGCCTTAATTATATTCTCAAAAGTACCAAATAAAGATAGTAAAAATTTACAAGACACATGATCCTTTGTGTCACCTCCTTGTCATCCAAAAGATGCTCTCCATACATCTAAATAATTTTCTATGTGGAGAAACACTTGATTACATCATTATACACTACCCTGAGTAAGATAGCTTTCAAGAAAACCATCTTATTAAGATTGAAAGGGTAGATCTACTTGAAATTTGATCAACATATGGAAGGAAAATATAGGCCATGTCATTCTCCTTGTTCAACACAGGTATACCATTACCCAAAGTAAGCTCCACAAGAACCAAAGCTCTAGGTGCATCCTCTAAATTACTTATTTCTATTTATATTCTACAAAAAAGTAACCTTTCTTTGTGGGCATTGTTCATCCAAGAATTCAGAAATTTTCCTCAAAGTGTGAAGAGAATCTTCTAACATAGGGATCACTCTAATGTGATCCCCCTTGTTTCCCTTCTCTCTTGTACTTCAAATAAATGAGTGAAATTTTCCTTTTCTTTACTATTCTTAGGGGTAGGAAACAACCAACCTTAAGTCCATTTACCATATATTTTTCAGGTCTCTCATCATCATGAATAGAATGATCAACTATATTGTCAGCTTTAAAAATGAACGTCCCACACTCAAAATATATTGGACTTACTCTTACCTCAAAGCTAGTTTTTCACTTGCTATCTCCTTGTGTTAATATAGTAAGCACCGAGACATGGCTCAGTATGTTGTAGGAAGAAAGATCTTCTTCATCATTAGAACTATCTAAATCTTCTTCTTCAGGTCTAGAAACTTTAGTGTACACCTCACTTTCACTTCCCATTCCAATTGTATTTGCAAATTCTCATAGATGTGTTATGCTCAAATCTGAAAAATTAGTCACATGAGAATTATTGCCGCTTAAAACACTTCAAATTTCCCTAGGAATGAGGTTTTCATTTAATAAGGATCCAAGTCTTGGGCAATCATGATGCCTAGGTAATGAAAGATCATCTTCTATCATTATATCTTAAATATTTTCCACTTAGAAATCAACTATCCCTCTTCTTTTAAGAAATAATCAAACTTTAGGAGGAAGAGCATGCATGAAGGAAACTCCCAAATTAGACTAAGTAGGCATATTGGGCTAGGGAATTTGTCCCAAGATCTTGTTGAATCTATCAATAAAATTCCTAATGTGAGGTCATCCTCTCCCTTCTAAGTTGAGAAAAGGGAACTCAAAAGAGAATCCTCATTGACCACTACTTTAAATCTTTTAGTAAATTTATTCCTCAGAGTATTCAAATTAGTAATGCACCCTTCATCTAATCATTTGAACCAATCAAATGCTCAACCACCCAAATATTCTATAAAAATCTGAATGACCACATCTTCCTCACTTAGCTCTATAAATAACACAAGCTATAGTAAAATCTTGTACATGATAATTAGGATCTTGTGCATCTTCCCCGGTGAACTTTGGAAAGTGTTCTCTTGAACCTGGAGGAAGAGGTGAATATCTTGATAATGCTAGAGGTCCAAAATAACATCTACAAGGCTAAGAATAAGTGGAAGCCATCAAAATACAATAAGAAAAATCAGAGAAAATTGATTTTACAAAGTCACCAACCCTTTCCAAGAAGGAATACTTTTCTCACATAAATTAATTTTGTGGTGGTGCCCTTCGGGCTGGTGGTAGGTTTTGATTTCTATTAGGTTGAGGTGGAGGGTTAGGGTAATGCATAATTTCAATCCTTGGAAACCTCTCAAATACTAGACTAGGTGGACATTGTTCCTGATGAGGTACATTCTGTCATCAATTTTAGCTTGAATTCACCTCATTTTGTGTCCATTATAAGATTACCTTTTCACCCTTTTTCTCTAAAATTTCCATAATATTTGTGAAAGATTAAAGTTAATTAATATGACTAGAAGGATACAAAACATTTGGTAATTAACTAATCTTGAGCACTAATTTTGGTGGATATTGTGAATAGGGGTTTTGGAGGTTGAAGGAATGCGTAATGGAAAATGCCTGGAGCACCTCGTGATCTTTTTAGTTATTTTCTTCTAGTTTTTGTTTAATTAGTGGTTTGGTAATTAGATTTTTAGTTAGTTTTGGAGTATTTATAAAATAGTAGGCTTTATGACACTTTACTATTTTCTAGAATTGATCAAGTAATTCTAGTTATGAACTTGTAATCAGTGGACATATCTATTTTAATATTTTGTTCTGTATCAAGACTTATATATGCTCTCTTTTGAGCATGGAAACAATATTAATCATGATCCTGAAGTTAACTTTAATATAAGTGAAAGACTATTAAAGTGTTGAATTCACGTAATCTGTAAACATTTTCTTGCATTCTGCTAGTTGGGAGAAAGGGCTTTCTCCCTAACCAAACGTTTGGATTTATCTTTTTATTATTGCATGTGTGAGGTATGATTCATGTCTATTTGGTGATTCCATATTTTTATTGATTGATTTAATTAAATGCAATGATATAATGTGTGCTAACTTTAGTATGATTTCATTTGTTTAGTATGGAGTAAATACCCTTTTTAAAGGATTATTGATGCATAGCACAAGTATAGACTACAGGGATGACACATATAAGTGAACTATTGAAGTGCATTCTATTTTTAGAACAATAAAATAGATTACATGACTTTAACAGACCCTACTGCTAGGATACATAGGTCTTGTCACCTGGGTCACTCAACCCCTATCACCTGCACTATTTTAATAGCATTATATTATATCACTGTCATTAATATTTGTTTCTAATGTTTAAAATCATGTGATTTTGATGAATTAAATCTAAGAGTGTGTAATCCCAAGATATTGATTTTAATTTATTAAGGTTTAATTGAGAATTATAGAGTGTATATGTATTGGATTGAAATAGGAAGGTAGTGATTAAAGATAGGATTTTATTCATTTATAGATTGAGAATTATGTTTTTATTTGAATTTTAAATTAAAAGGTTTTTTCTAATTCAATTTCTATATGCATACATTCCCCCTTAGTTCATTAGTTTCATCCCTTAGGTAGATTTTTGCAACACCCTTCACAAGTTTATGACTCTTGGATTGACAATTAAGGGATAAATTGAGGAAACTACCAAAAATACCCAAGGACAAATCTAAGTGTATGTACCAGCTTAATAGAGTGCCAAGGATAATTTATGTTCAATATAAATCCATAGTTTAATCTAATCATTTTTGCGTTGATATCGAGGATTGGTGTTAAAGGCCTATTAGCCTAGTGAACTAAGCTAGGAGCATTGCACTAAAGATAAATTCTACATGATAGTCGACCTCGTTTGGATAAATACACTTAGTTTTATTTTTTGTAAGACATATAGGTGCATGAATCATATTAGGGATTTTAGACATGTAAAATATACCGATTGACATTATGCATCTGATCCCGACTACTAACATTGTTTCATCCTGAATCATCCCTCGGTCTAACCATTTAATCACATCTTCTTATCTGATTAAATTCATCAATTTCTCTCTCTTAATTAAATAAACCATTTTATCTAATTAAGTCACCTCTTTTGTTAATTAAATCAATCCATCTGATCTAATTATCCCTATTTAATTAAATAATTAATTTTATTTGATTAAATCTCTAAAGTCTATCCATTAAATTAAATAAATTAAAACCTTATTTGATTTAATCTAACACCATCTCTTTTAATTAATTAAATAAAAATCCTTATTTAATTAATCTCTTATCACATTCCTCTCTTATTTGATTTAAATAAATCCATAAATTTGAGTCAAATAGGTCACATCATCTAATCTCCTATTAAATTAATTAACCCTTGATTAATTTAATCTCTTATCATGTCCCATCCTCTAGATTTTGCAAGTTGCACATGAAAATAGATTTAATTCATTTATTAAATCTCTATTTTCCTCACAAGGCATCTTTTGGAATATTCTCCAAATTTGAATTCAATTCCAAGTCAACATGTACATCCAACAAGGAAATAACTTCATCTTACATGTCCTTTGTCTTGAGCCAAGTGGAATTTATTGCATTTTCCCTTCCCTCTTGCAAGTCATTTCAACAAATTTGAAATTCAAAAATATGCATTTATTGGGACAATCCGCAAATCTTGCACATCCTCCATCCATTCATAGATTGAAAAGTGGCATCATGCCATTGGATGAATGTTAGTCCAACATTGCTCAAATTTGGACATTCATCCATCTTGGAATTCTATAAATAAAGTGCTGATATCCTCATTTGATTATCCAAAAATTATGCAAAGTTATTATGCTAAAATATTTAGCCATTTCCATCCATCACCATTGAGTTCTTAGTTAGGTTTTTGCAGATTTTTGGCTTGGAGCTCTCATCCTTCATCAACAAAGTGGATCAATTATCATCAACATATCAAACTTGCATCTTAGGAATTGGGAAAGGGCCAATTTTCACATCAAATTGGTACCAATTCCCCCATGGGATCATGTGTTTTCTATTCTAATTAGGATTAAATCTATATTTTCTTTTCTTATTGTGTTCTTCATTGTTTTCTTTCCTAATTTGAAGTTTGTAAATGGATTTCATGGGGAATCCTTGTTCATGCTTGCAATATCTAACTTAATGTGTTTATTTATTGTGTTTTACAAGTATTAGGATTGGGGTTCACACATTTGGCGCTAGAAGGAGGGCTGAATCTCATCTTCAATCAATTTTTTTCTAAAATTTCTGCGTTTTTGCTTATACATAGAAAATTCCAACGTTGAGAGCTCAATGCCACTATTTTGGCACCGCTGACTCTTCAACATTGCTATATAGCACCGCGGGAAACTCAAAGTGTGACGTTGGACTCTTCTCGCCCAAAAGAATCGAATTCTAAACTCTGTCGCTTGACTATTTCACTCGCAGGAATTTTCAAAAAAAACAAACTGCAACGCTGGGCAAAACTGCGACGCAGTTGAGCTCACTGTCCCGACACAGAGTGACGCTGACTGGTAAGCAGTGTTGTGAGAGCAGCACTGGGAAATAAAACTCCAACGTAGTCACGGGTTGCACCGCTGGGAGGGAGTAAAAAATGGAAATGAAATTTTAGCACATGTTTTTTGATTAATGATCAATTTATATTATGTTTTATGCTTTCTAATCTCTATATTTTCTAGAATCTGACTGGTTTTTCTCTTTTGTAGGTTGGAATTGAAAATGAAATAGGGAGAAACATAATGATGATATTTCATCAAATTAAAGTGTTTTTAAACACTTTAGTGTTTGCTTAACACTTTTAAGAAATTGTTATCACTTCTTTCTTAGGACACTAATTTCATTTGGGTTTAAAAAGAATCTTTTCATTTCTTGCAAAAGGCTAAAATGAACATTAGGATCAAAAACATACTAGAGTTTGTTTCTTTGGATAACAATTGAACAAAATATCTCTCACTTGTATTTTGGTGCTTAAAAGGAACTTACATTCTGCTTTATGGATTTAAAAAGAACAAGTACAACTTTGTTTTCGTGAAGGCTTTCTTAAACTAAATTCATTGAAAAAGGACGTATGCACTTCTCTCACATTTTATAGCGATCTTGAGAATCAAAAGGCCTTTTTCATGACTTTAGGGTGAGACAAAGCAATCACCTCCACACTTCATCTTTGGGTTTTAAAATTGAACAAAATCTTATGCGAGTGTGAGTGGGGGCATTATTGCATATATTCTCTCTCTTTGTTGCCAACAAAGATTGATTGTGTTACAAATATTGTTTTCACTCACTTTTGTTTATCCTAGAGGGCTTGCCTTGGGGAAAAATTACTCACACAAGGGAACCACTCAACCGGTAACACTCTAAAGCCAAGAGTATTTCCAAATGGGATGTAAATGTGGGTATTGGAGTAAGCGCCAATATCACACGGTTGATTCTGACAAGATGGATCCGAAAGGGGACTCTTGTCATATGGGTCAATCTCCATGAACATAAAGTCCTTATTAAAACCCATGTGCTATAATTTTTCAAAATCCTTTAATCTATTTGTTGGTGCAAGAACGGTCATTCTAAAGCCACCCCACACTTTTACGGTATTTTAGTAGAAATGGAAAGCATGCCATGGGAGTTTCATGGGTGTTGATGCTTGGCTGCCCCATATAAGTGAGTTTCATGGAGGGGAGCCAGTGGGGTCAAGCATCTAACCATTTGCTAAAGATAAGCGTAGCTAGACTTGTCCAAGTGGGAATCCAACAAATATTGTCTTACACATCCATAGGGTTGTACTTATTCTTGGGTTACAAAATGCATTGCTTGATCGAAAACATCTTGAAAACAAATACGTAACATCATCATCCAAATTTCAAACCCTTTTGGAGACAAATACAATTGACTCAATCCATATGTTATTGCTTTCCCTTGGGATTTACATCCTTAGAGGTTTCTAAACATTGGATTACATCTCGATTTGTCTACTTAAGTAAACAATAGGAAAACCCTTGCCTTGAGTTCGTCAAATTTTCACATAACATACTTTGTGGGGTTTGAAGAGATCAAGACATTGGACACTTAGTTTGAAAAACCTAATCAAAGAAAGTGTTTGTGGTAAAATAAAGCCATTAAGCAAAGCTAAAGCAAAATGAACTTTCATGTGTGTTCAAGACTCACGATTCTCAAAAGGTCCAAATCCCAAAATGAAAATCATTGGTTCAAAATCCAAAAATGTATGTTCAAATGGAATCATTTCTTGGTTACAAAGGTCTATAGAAGCATTGTATACTCTTCAATACCTAGGTCTAGATGAACAAAGTGTCTTTTTTAGGTTCATCTTAGGATCAAAGCAAATCAAAATCTTTTTCATCCATCCTTCATCCATCAAAAAAAAAACATCTCATCATCACCTTTTGGAGGAATCTTGAAATCATCCTTAATGCTAGGGTTTTTGGAAAAATCAAAATCATCAAAATCCTTGGGACAATATCCTTGAAATCCTTATCAAAAATCATCTTTGGCTAGGTATGTGTAGATGCATCCTTTTGCATATGCTTAGTCAAAGTTATCAAAATCATCTTGTTTAGCTTAGTATATGTAGATGAATCCTTCTTCATATGCTTAGTGAAACTATCATCTTGTTTAAATAGGTGTGGGTAGATGCATCCTTCTCCCCGCACATATTCAAATTATCATCCTTTGAACAAATCTATCCCTTAGATAATCATCCAATATCTTAGGGTCTTTTCGTTCAAAATCAAAAACAAGGAAAAATCCCAAATCCAAAATCAAATCAAAATCAAAATCCGCAACATATCTGAAAGTCCTAAAAGCCTAGTATCTCCTTCAATATTTATCAAAAGACAAAAACATCTACATCATCCATCCCTTGCATCATCATCATATCACCTTTCGATCCTCAAGATACCCTAAAAATTTCTACTTTGGGCATAAAGTAAAGATCAATCCAAGGAACCAAGAGATTCATCTCTCCTATTCTTGAAAATTGATCCTCATTTTATGTTTCAAACTAGATCTCAATACAAGAAGAGTATGGAAGACAACAAAGAAACACCCGCTTCAAGTGATCTTAGACAAATAGATGTTGAAATGAATCCCACCGAATCAAGCAATCCTTTGACCATATCATCATCACAAAATCCACAAGAGGAAACCCAAGGAGAGGATCTTACCTTTGGGATGTCTCATGAAGAAATAACTGAAATGCTCCAAAATCTGGAGAACCATAAAATCATCAACATCATGATGAGGCTTAACCCTTCTTTATACATGCTTGAGCTAGCAAAACAAGGGGCCAAATTACCTTCTGATTTCGACATGATTACTATAGTGGAGACATCTTTTCCTCCAATCTCATCCACCATTCCCATCTCATCTACACCCCCATCCCAAAGCATCACGCAAAACATTCCGTAGATCACAACATCATTTGCTCCAACCCAACCCAATGTTAATAAGGGAAATGCATTTCTCAATGCTACTCAAACACACCCCCTTGTTAATAATCAAAACTTGGATGAAAATACCATCTTGGAACAAAACATACTCAAAAACCCATTACATAAGAATGTTCCTCTCACGTTCCATCATGATCCATCATCATCATTTTTTCACACAACACCTCAAAATTCTCTCCTCACAAATTCGCAAGAGGAGGGAGATATGTTTGGACCAGGGGGCATCTTCGACACCACAACATTTTTTGCAAGAACTCACACCCCTCACATTTCCACCTCTCCCACCATTTCCATTATCATCCACACCACTCCTTGGTTTAGGACTTCCCCCTCTACCAACTATCAATCAGACCAACATCCCAAATATCAATCAAAGCATTATGCCAAACACTCAAAATTTGTCGTCGATATCACAACAACAGACGAAATATGCACAAGCAATTGCAACATCATGAAACACCCCCTTAACATCGCAAAGCATGGTCTCCCAAGGACCAACAACCACATCAACACCACCATCCATTACTCAAAACATCAACACGACATCATTGCTCACCACAAATGCCATTCTGAATCCACCACCACCCCCACCACCACCAACTTCCACCACATCAAGCCAATACAACGCGACATGCAAGATACTTTTCAAAGGGGATACCAACAAGTGCAAAGATAAAAATTCATACAACTAGCTGCTCAACAAGCTGCTCAAGCTGCACAAGTTTCCCAAGCAGCCCAAGCCACATTACAAGCGCAACAAGCCCAATTGTTATTGCAACAACAACAACAATAAGAAGTTGCTCAAGCTACACAAGCTGCCCAAGCAGTCCAAGCTGCATTGCAAGAACAAAAGGCTGCTCAAGAACAAACTCTATTACAACAACAAGCAACACAAGCAGAAGCTCAAGCTCATGCAAACGCCCAATATCAAGCACAACATGCACAAGGACAAGCACAACTTCTTGCACAAAGACAAGCAGCGCAATTGCAAGCATATCAGCAAGCAATAAAGCAATATCAAGAGCAACAAGAGCAACCTAATTGGCAGCCCAACAACAAGCATTGTTGGAACAACAAGCATTGTTGGAACAACAAGCGTTGTTGGAACAACAACAAGCACAACAACAAGCATAACAGCAAGCACAACAACAATAAGATCAACAACAAGCATTGTTCATACAACAACAGGTGGAAGCCTACCTAGCTTGACAGAACATATAGATACCATCAAATAACACATCAAATGATCCATCCATCCAACCCACAATTGAAACACCCCAAAACACTTTCATCCCACCCCCCTGATCCACAAAATGATGTAATGACACAAATCAGGTTGCTTTCACAACAAGTGCTTGATCTTCAATTAGGGTAAACAACGAAAACACCAAGCAACTTGTGTCCCTATCCATTTGATAGGAACCTAGTAATGAAAGCATTCCCCAAGGGATTTGAGATCCCCAAATTTGACAAATATTGCGGGATGGGAAACCCTAAAGACCACATTAGGGAATTCCAGGTTCATTGCATGGAAGTCACATACGACGATACTTATCTGATGCAGCTATTCCCTAGGAGTTTGGAAAGCCATGCTATGGAATGGTTCTCTCGCTTACCTTCAAGCATTAGGACATTCCAATAAATTATAGATGCATTCATAAAAAACTATGCATGCAACATTGCAATGGATGTTAGTCTAGAAGAACTCTCGGCTCTAAAACAAAGAAAGGGTGAATCATTCACTTCATTCCTACAATGATGGCGATCTAAGGCCAATCAGAGCAAGTGGAACATGCCAGAAGAACAACAAGTTTGCACCATCATAGCCAACCTTGACAGCCTCTTGGAATTCCATCTCAAGGATCAAGGCATCACCACATATGATCAGTTGATCTCTAAGGCACTCAGCATCGAACGAGCCCTCATGACTCAAACCATGGGATCAACTTCATACCCCAAACAACAAAACAACTTCCCACACTCCAATTATAATGATAAACCTTGCATGTGGGAAAGAAACAAAAACATTACTAATGATGGTGTCATCGATGCCAAGGTGGTCATTAGTGCCCCTCGCCAAAACACACCCTCACCACAAATCCAAATCCAACGCAAAAACAATCATCACACAACACAACAACCACACAACAATTTGAAAATCAATAATCTCAATGAGCAAAGGGGACCACTCAAATGCAACAAGAGTTATCCCAAGCGAAAGTACACCACTTTGGGGGAACCACTTGAGGACATAATGAAAAAACTAATAGATGAAAAACTCATCAAGGCTCCTACATTTGAGAATTACCAAGAACCGGATGTGAAACCTCCTTGGTATAATGAGAATCAACTATGTGAGTTCCATAAAATCAAAGGCCATACCACGAATAGTTGCATGAGATTAAAGAACATAATTCAAGATCTCATCGATAAAAGAATCATAAATGTGGAAGAACCTACAAGAAATCAGGATCTTAGATATACACAAATCTGATGTTGAATCATGGAAACAAAGGGAATAAAATGAACAAAGATAAAGGGAAAGGAACCCACTCAAATGTAAATCATGTGTATGAAACAGTCGTCACCTCCCTAGATGAAAACTGCATGGTCATTACTATCAAGGGTGCCTATGCTGAAGATTGTGGAGTCACCACAAGAGGCGAAAAAGTAACCATCGCAGGATCATCCCAGCCAAACAAGGTCCTTGCAGCTAGATCCATTCCTAATGGCTATAATGTCCTAGATCAAATCAGAAGAATGCCAACACAAATCTCCATCATCGAGTTGCTAAAAATATCATCTGTCCATAAGAAAATTCTTGAAGAAGCATTGGCCTCATCCATTGTCCCTGCAGATCTTGATGTAGAGCAATTCCAAGCTATGGTCAGAAATATCATTACGCCTAATCTTCTTACATTCTCCGACCAAGATTTCCTTGCTCAACCATCTCACAACTGTGCACTTCACTTGGAAGCCAGAGTACATAAGAGAAAAATCAAAAAGGGTCTTGGTGGATGGAGGTGCGGGTTTGAATATATGTTCTCTCAACCTCATCAAGCAATTGAAAATATTAAAAGATTCTATCGACACAGGAAAAGGTATCATAATAAGAGCATATGATGATCAAGAAAGAGTGTCTTAGGGCACAATCAAAATCCCTATTCAAGTAGGGCCAACTCTCATGGAAACCACTTGTCAGGTCCTGGACCTTGACTTACCATATAACATCCTTCTGGGATGTCCATGGATTCATGCAATGAAGGTAGTAGCATCAACTTTCCACCAATGTGTTAAATTCACACATGAGGGACAAGAAGTTACCGTCCATGGGGATCTCAAAACTTTCTCGTACTGTAAAAATATTGAAGCAAAGTACTACAAAATCCCCCAAGTACCAAAAAATGATGAGGTCCTATCCACACCATACATTGATCCCGCCACTCTCACATCCATTTCTGCGACAGAGACACCCGCCACCCCCACCATTCCCACCATCTCTGACATCAAGGTCATCATCCAAGATAATGGCTATGGAAACTACAAGCTCCCTAATAATTCTTTTGTGGTAGGAGAGTTACCACAATCTCCTAGATCATAGGGACATCTACAAATAAATGAAGCTTCCACATCCCAAACATCTCCTGAAGACTATCCTGAATTCACAAGTCGGGGAGATCTGGGTGGAGAAGTTATTGAGGTAGATCCATCACATATGCTATATCAAGATGAAATACCAATGGCTTATTTACCAATGGATGACAGAAGCAAGGGCCTACAAATGATGCTCACAATGGGCTACGATAGAAATCAAAGATTGGGACAAAACGACAATGGGCTTATAGTACCTATCATGCTAGAGACGTGACCGATAACAAATCTTGGCCTTGGATGTACCCCTTTGAGTATAACCATACGAGGCCGAAGTCCTCTAGTTAGAATGGTTAATAATCCTCCTTAACCAACCCCAACAGAACTACACTTACCAGTGTCTACAGGTAGAGTCATAGATAACTTTACATTTGATATAATCGACATCTGTAGTAGTAGTGATGATGAGGATCACCTGACTAATTTACCTAGGCCATTTTAGGATACCACCTTCTACATGATTATCACCCTATCTTTTGAATTTAACCACCAAAATCATGAGATCTACTTAGTATATCCCCAACTCATCAACTATGATCAACGAGGACCACCAGTTCTTGATACATTTGAAAATGATGAGGCACTCTCAGAATTCATGGGACTGTGGGATAACATTCTAGATGGGGATCACAAAGAAAGGTTCATTATAGAGCTAGATACACATGCTTATTATGGGGAAATGATTGAATCCTTTAGTCGCAAAAGAAAGAAATTAAGAATAATATCCAAGTCCTTGAGTGAAAACCACACTATGGCACTCTCTGACCAGAAAAAAGTAAAAAGAAAGGATGCATCCAACAGTGAAAACCTCTCTGAGGCACTCGAGGATGGAGGATTCAATCTTCCTTTAAGAGCTATTCATTAATAAAAGTCAATATTCTTGGCAAATAAATGCAATCCGGTCAACCTAGGAACAGAGGAAACCCCACATATCACATTCTATGCAGAATCACCACTATCATAAGAGCAAGAGCTCCTAGTGGCATTCCTAAGAGAAAGACAAATAAACTTCACATGGAGTTATGCTGACATGCTAGGACTTGATCCAAAGACTATGGTTCACCACTTAGTAGTGTATCTAGAAGCAAAGCCTATCAAACAAAACCTTCAAAAAATGCATCCTCATATTGCCCTACTAGTCAAAATGGAGCTAAAGAAGCTATTAGATGCAGGATTCATCTGATTGATAGACTATCCAGAATTGGTATCAAACTTGGTACCTATTTCAAAACCTGATGGAAATATCAAAATCTGCACAGACTTCAGAGATTTGAACAAGGCATGTCCAAAAGATGAATTCCTGCTTCCCAACATCGACATGATAGTAGACATGAAAGCTAGACATGAGATGTTGTCACTAATGTACAGATTCTAAGGGTACAATCAGATCATGATAGCTAAAGAGGACCAACATAAAACAACTTTCACTTGTCCATAAGGGACATACTATTGGAACATGATGCCATTTGGCTTAAAGAATGTAGGAGCAACATATCAAATGGCCATGAAATGATCCATAAGATGGTCAAAGACTATGTTGATGACATTCTAGCTAAGTCCAAAAAAAGAAAAGATCACATAGCAACCCTAAGTGCCATCTTTGATAGACTGGAGGAGTACAAGGTCAGACTAAACCTAAAGAAGTGCATCTTCGGCGTACAATCAGGAAAGCTCCTATGATATATAGTTTCAATGAGGGGTATCGAGGTGGATCCAACAAAAGTAAAAGAAATCCTTGAGATGGAGGCACCGAAAACATTAAAACAACTGAGAGGTCTCCAAGGTAGACTCCAAACCATTCGAAGATTCATAATACAAATGGTGGACAAACATAACCCATATTCTCACCTACTCCACAAGGGAGTAGCATACAAATGGGATACCAATTGTGAAGAGGCATTCAACAAAATCAAGGAATACCTACTGACACCACCAATCTTAATGCCACCAATCCCAAGAAAACCATTGATTCTATATGTGTCAGCAACAACAACAGCCCTTGGAGCTCTTTTAGCTCAGCATGATGAAAATGGAACAAAAAGGGCTATTTATTACATCAGTAGGACAATGGTTGGACATGAGCTAAACTATTCATTCATTGAGAAAGAATGCCTCGTAGTAGTGTTTGCATCACAAAAATTCAGACATTACATGTTGGCACATAAAATAAAACTCATCACCAAAATTGATCCTCTCAAGTATCTACTATCAAAGGAAATGCTTGCAGGAAGAATCAAAAAATGGGTGATGATACTATCAGAATAAAACATCGAATATGTGGAGCGGAAAGTAATCAAGGGCCAAGTCATCGCATATCAATTGGCAGAAGCACCAATCTATTCAGAGAACCCTCTTGTCTCATAGTTTCTAGATGAATCCATTTTTAATCTCAACATAGCTAACCACTAGAAACTGTACTTTGATGGCTCATACACACAACATGGATCAGGAGCTGGTGTTTTCTTCATCACACTACAAGGGGATTGCATACCAAGGTCATACAAACTAGCATTTCCCTACACCAATAACATTGTGGAATATGAGGCTTTGACCATAGGTCTCAGAATAGTAGTGCAGTGGAAAATCATAGCTCTCAAAGTATACAGAGACTCTCAATTGATCATAAATCAAGTGAACGATGAATACCATACCAAGGACAACAAGCTCACTCCATACAAGAAATTGGTGGATACTCTCAAAGAATCCTTCATTGAAATAACATTTGAGCAGATTCCTAGAACCAATAATAGAGCAGCGGATGCCATGGCAACAATTGGATCCTCATTTGACATCCCCCACAATGTTCCAAAATATAAATTCCTGATTGAGCAACTTCTCGTACCTATATTCGAGGTACCAGAATCAAAATATGAGTGCAAAATTGTTGGTCCTGACGATCCTTGGTATCATGACATTTACACATACCTTTGAATAGGAGTCATACCCCCGACCTACCATCAAACCTAAAACAAACCTTTGTTAAAAAGGCATCTAGATTTGTCATCCTAGGTGATACCCTATATCGTAGAAGCATAGAAGGAACCCTACTGTGCTACTTAAAAACTAAGGAGGCATTAACCGCTCTAACTGAAGTACATAATGGTATCTATGGTTCAAACTTGAGTGGAATGACCATAGCCAAGAAATTACTGAGGATGGGGTATTATTGGCCCACAATGGAAAGAGAGGCACATGACTATTCCAGAAAGTGTCTACAATGTCAGCAGCATGGGTACCTCATCCATGCTCCAGCTCAAGAGCTTCATCCTATCGTCACACCATGGCCCTTTTCATAGAGGGGACTCAATCTCATTGGAAAAATCATGCCCACTTCATCTAATGGCCACAAATTCATCATAACCGCAATGAAGTACTTTACTAAGTGGGTGGAGGCCATACCCATGACATACATAATTGGGAAGCAGATTTCTAAGTTCATCCTGAACTATCTCATTTGTCGATATGGTGTTCCACAAGCCATTATCTCAGATAATGGGACACCATTCAAGAATCAGGAGGACTATGACCTATGCAAAAACTTCAAGATCTAACATCACTTCTCCACCCCATACTATCCCCAAGGAAATGGCCAAGCAAAAGATACAAACAAAACCATTCTGAAAATCCTCAAGAAAATAGTCAATGACGCAAGTCATGACTGGCATCTATAGCTTAATCCTACTGTCTAGGCCTATCGAACCAACATCCACACACCCACCAATGCAACCCCCTTCTCCCTGGTCAATGGATTAGAAGCGGTACTGGCCATTGAGATTGAGATCCCATCACTTAGGATATCACTGCAAAACCTCATCACTGATGAAGAGTACCGAGTGTCAAGATTAAATGAGCTAGAGCTACTAGATGAGCAACGGATGGATGCTTTGAATCATTTGCAAGTCTATCAAAATAGACTCAAAAGGAGCTACAATAAGAAAATCAGAAGCAGGACTTTCCAAGTCGAAGAACTAGTATTAAAGGAGAACCAAAAGAATGTCCCAAACCCAAGCAACAAAGGAAAATTTGAACCTAATTGGTTGGGACCTTTCGTCATCACAACAAGTTAGAAGTCAGGGGCATACTAGTTATCAACACCCAAAGGGGAACCTCTGTAGGAGCCCATGAATAGCTCCCATCTCAAAAAAAATTATGCCTAAATCTTTCAAGGTATAGAACCAAAACTCCAAAAAATTAGAAAATGTCCTGAAAAAATGGTTACTTCGACGAAAACCTAGCAAACAGGCATCTTGGTAACAACAAAAAAATCAACAAAGCAAAAAATCCAAAAAAATCAGAAAAAGGATTGAAAATAGTAAAGAGAAAAATCATCCTCTAGTGAAAACCACTTCGATGGAACTTTGGGCAAGTATCTTGGTGAAAACCTGGCAAATAGGCACCTCATGTAAATAAGCACTTTCCATCCACCAGGATCTTTACGGCTTGTTCTGCATCCATTGCATTCCATATCTCCATCTATCACTCAGCCACTCGCATCCACACCATAGCTTGGTCTTGTTTTCATATCATGATCCCTCCTAGTACTACTCGGCCCATCCTCAAGTTCAGTTTTTCCTGTCTTTATCTAAGTAGTCTATTGTATCACGCTGGGGGCATGTTCTTATCGGATCAGATTTGTGTATATCCTTAAAATCCTCAAATTAGAAAATACAAAAACATCTAAAACTCATCAAAAGCCAAAAATAGGGTCATCTTGTTGAACTACGTCATCTCTAAGCTTGAACTTAGGCAAGGTTGATCTTTGATCATCCCTCGAGAAATTTAGGTCAGTCATATAGGAGTCCATAATAAACTGACATCTCATCATGTATATTGTCATCTGTAAATTAGTCAACTTGTTAGTCAAACTACGTGGTCTCTACATGTATAACGTAGGCAAGGCTAATCTGTTGATCAACCCCTGAAGCCCCTAGGATAGGTCTTTAGGTTAGTCTCTTGGTCAAAATCTCATAAAATCCCAAAACATTTAGAAAACCAAAAAATCAAAACATTTGAAAACCTCAAAAACACCAAAAATAGCCTCAAAACATTGCAAAACGTCAAAAACATCCAAATATTTGAAAAATACATCCATCCATCTTGCTTTCACTCGCAATAACACCATCCATAATAAACCAATCATCATCCTCAATCTTTGGTAAGACAATCAGAAACAAGTCTAGTAAGTTGAAAGTGAAAACTTAAAACGTCAAGTCTTAGGTCTAAGTCAATGCATAAACAAGTTGGTCATCTCTTTGTATCGATAACTCATCATCCAAATTGGCCGCATATCAATCATCATTTAGAACACTTTGGATAAAAAAAATTGCGTGCCGTCATCCACTAACATGTCCTAGGATGAATCCTTCCTACAATGGGAATTATCTTTTGGAAATAGTTTCAGTTCTTATCCTTAGAAAACACATCCTCTTTTGGTTAACAGTATTAAAGAGGATCAGCTTGTTTGGTTACTTTGTCTTTATCTTTTGACTTATCTTATTGCAATAATTCCAAGGACCTCTTGATGATATCCAAACAAGAAGATTTAGAGAAATAGGAATGGGGCAACAATCATTATCTTTTTATCTACTATGCTTGTTGGACGTTCTTGTAATATAACCTTGGTGAATACTTTCTTTGTTAGGTATGTATAGAGGAGGTCTTGGACAACTTGTTGACTATTGCATTGAAAGGTTTACCTTTCTGTGTTTGAAACATCCAAACTACATCCTAGCAAGGTTTTTGTATGTTAGGTGTGAACAAGGATACTCCTATCTTCTTGTCAAGTCAAAGTCCATCACACTAGGTACCATGCCATCCTAGTTTTCTAATACCTTGATGCATCATACCACGTGCATGATCAAACATAAGGAAATAAGCCCTTTGAAAATACCAATTCTTTGGCAAGTAATCATCATCTTGTGTCTTGTTGAAATGACTTCTCTTCTTGCTCACCGCACTAACAAGGTACTATGACAGTTGATCATCGCCACCACCATCATCATCATTGATCCTGCATCCACAAATCATTAGCATATTGCATCAACATATCATATAGGAAACATATGCATTGCATTTCCGTCATCATATAAACATGTCATTATAATAATTTTATATATATATATAGATAAACACTTTCATTCTTATTACATTGTATCCATTTCTTACATCACATTACATCTATCACATAAATCATTGCATAAACATTTATATTTCATAATCGTTTATGCATAATCATACATAGTAGGTACATAAGAATTATAATATAATCCATCGCATACATACTTGCATAACATCATAAAGTCATCTCACACATTAGGTTCATCTTGCATAAAACATTATCATATCATTGCATATCACTACATCATATTAAATACATCACATACATTAAAACATCATTTAATATGTTTAGGATAATAACATTTGTTATTCTAAGCATCTTAAAAAACCATCTCATTTGCATTACATAAAACCATCTCATTCGCATCATATCACGACCATTGCATCCACATTACATCATCCATGTCATCTCATAAATAGCATCATAAATCATTCATTACATAAATCATTCCACATAAGCATAAATAGAAAACACATCACCATTTGCATCAACATAAATAGATCATCATATGGACAACATCATTGCACACCACATTTTCATATCATAGGTTAAACATAATATAGATCTGTTAGTCATAATCATAATGCATATATTATCGGAAATAAAAGCATCCATAAAAGCATCATTGCACAACATATAGAAGTAAAATCATCCATGCATAAATAAAGAGTACACATCACATCACATCAAAATCATCATCGACTCATATATATATATATCAATAATGCAACTGTCATAGTACAAAGAATAAATTGGATCACTGTAGATGTATGCCAATTAGTACAAAAGGCCCATCGGGCTATCAAAAAGGAGCCCATAGGGAACAAAAATGTCATTCCAGTCAAGCTCTGTCCCCATGTATCCTGCCCTCGCCTCTATCACTGTGACCCTCTGCCGATCTGTAGCTGGTCTACTGCGAGTACTCTGGGACCCATCCTCTTCTAGGTATGGCCTCGTGATAGTGTCTCCGGTAGTACTCAGCCTCTCAGATGACATCCCTATATGATCGAACTAACACTGTACCCTGAGAGGAGGTTGCCATGCTCTCTAGCTGTTGTCTCCTACCTAGCTCTATAGCCTGCCTCTGCCATACGACCTGATCCCTCTTAGCCCTGAGCTGCTCTCTCTCGACCCTCACCTGATCTGTCTCAGCTGTCACAGCCTGGACCTGAGCTTGTAACTGTGAAATCAGCGCATCTTGAGGATCCATCTATCCTGTTGGCTGTACCTAAGGCTGAACCTGTGGCTGCACCTAAGGCTGATCCTTGCCCCATGGTGGTACACCTAGTGGCACCTGCTGCTAGTCTAGCATTGGAACATCGCCCTACCTTGGTTGGACTGGAGGCACAACTAGTTGATCCTGTCGAACATCAGCCCTCTGTCCTCACCCTCCACCTATACCTCAAACTCTCTACAGATCTGGCACTAATCCTAGAATAGTTAACTGAAGCAGAGGTCGGAACCAATCCCTATAGGCCTGAGTCATGCCTGGATCTACGAGTCCCTGATCATAGGTCCACGGTCAAGCCACCAATGACTTGAAGCTATCCACTACCTCTAAAGTGGGAATACCCCACCCCCATGAAACTTGTGTCATGGAGCGGGTGAAGATGGCTACATAATCATCATTAGGGCAATCTTGGGGCTCCCTGAACTAACGCTACACATGCCTGGGCAAGTACCTCTCAATCATGGTGTGCTCCCACCCCTGCATAAAATGGTCTTGGCGGCAATAGAACATCTGATTAGCATCGTCGGCCCATCCGGGCCAACCAAGGTATAGTCGCCACATGAAAACTTGCATCTCGTCAGGAACCCTCCTCTAGTAGGAGATCCCATGCTCACTGGTGTGTGTGAAGGACACACCGCCTCTGTATCACCACATGAGGGGATCCTCTGGTAGCATCAGAACTGAAACAACACATGGATGCAGCACAACAATGTGCTCCCATGCCTAGACGTGAAGAAGTGTCAGCCCTGCTCCAAGTGCTCTTCCATCCATGTAGACATGCTTATGGAGGTCTTTGTATAAAGAAGCTAGAAGAACCAGCCCCCAAGCAAAATGAATTGGCATGTATCGAACCATCCGCTCCCAACAATATCCCCAGCCAGAACTAAAGTATCAACCTCATCTGTCAGGGGCAACGAGACTCGAAATGATAGATGCAATCACCTAGTGGTAAGGGGGTTCCAGGATCCTATGCCACTCGAGCTCTATCTGTCCCTCACAGAAAATGATGTTCTATGTGGTGAGGACTCTGTGGCAGGCCTCACGCCCCTTGTCCCTGTCAAAAATAACCTGTCAGCCATGAATTGACAATCGCAAAATATGCCAAATGTCCTCTAAGGTGATAGTGGCCTCGCTAGTGGGAAGATGAAAGGAAGAGGTCTCGCTGTGCCATCTCTCGGCCAGTGCTGACAACATCCCAAGGTGAGTGTGAATGGGTGATGCGTACGCAATGTACCATAACCCTACAATCCAGAGTCGATCCTAGTCCTTGTCGCTTAGGTCCCGCAAAAATCCAGACAAGTCTCGTGACCTGTGCTCTCGGGAGTAGAGCTCCCTCACCGCGTCCTACATCAAAGAAGGTCACCTTGTTAAAAAAATTTAAAAATTCTTTGCCGAACATTCCAAGAACCTTTCTAGTGGTGCAACTCATGAAGGAATTATAGTTTGATTTCTAATCAAACTCTGATGCTAGGGCTTAAAAAAGAAAAATCACACCACCACGGTGCACTTTCTCATCTAACGACACACTTTGGGCAGAATTGGGACCGCCGCGTCGCACTTTTCAAATTGCCCTACCAGCCCTAAGCTCAGCGTGGAAGTTTTTAAACTCCAAATTGCACCGCCATGGCGCATTATCACACCGCGCGACGCAATTTGATTGCTGAGCGGCACTATATAGCACCACTGCAAACAGAACGACCTTTAAAGACATTAAATGAAGCATTAAATGAAAAATGAAGCTCAGGTAAGGGTCACATACTGGGGCCCCGATGCCAGGTGGCCACTAGTACGTTTGAACTCGGTCAGAAATGTGCAAGGGAAGCTGTCATTGCACCATATCGTCAGGAGGTCAGAGCTCAAATCTTGAGGTTACTATTTGAAGTGTTTGAAAATGACTTGAAAGTGACCCCTCAGGCCCCTTTTAAGCCTAAAAATTAGGGTTTTTCACCCTGATTCGCTGTCCTGCTAGGGTTTTGGGCCCCCAAACCTGTGTGTGTCTAGTGGAGGCCTATTTTACATCATTTTATTGTGTTTAGACATGTTTTTGGTCTCCCAGAGCCTTTTTGGACCCATCAGGTACTTTTTCCTCTTTTTTCGTGAGATCACCCAAAATTTAAAATTTTCATCCAATCTCTCAAGGGGGCAATATAATGGCATGTTTTCTCTTGCCAAGTAGCAGTGGGGAAATTTTTTGAATAGTGAAATTTTTTGGCTTTGATCGAGATCGTTTATTCTTTGAACCAACGCAATGAGTGCATTGCTTCAAAGAGGGGCAAAATGTAGACATGTAAAATATACCGATTGACATTGTGCATCTGATCCCAACTACTAACATTGTTTCATCCTGAATCATCCCTTAGTCCAACCATTTAATCAAATCTCCTTATTTGATTAAATTCATCAATTTCTCTCTCTTAATTAAATAAACCATTTTATCTAATTAAGTCACCTTTTGTTAATTAAATCAATCCATCTAATCTAATTATCCCTATTTAATTAAATAATTATTTTATTTGATTAAATATCTAAAGTCTATCCATTAAATTAAATAAATTAAAACCTTATTTGATTTAATCTAACACCATCTCTTTTAATTAAATAAATCAAAATCCTTATTTAATCAATCTCTTATCATATTCCTCTCTTATTTGATTTAAATAAATCCATAAATTTGAGTTAAATAGGTCACATCATCTAATCTCCTATTAAATTAATTAACCCTTGATTAATTTAATCTCTTATCATGTCCCATCCTCTAGATTTTGCAAGTTGCACATGAAAATAGATTTAATTCATTTATTAAATCTCTATTTTTCTCACAGCATCTTTTGGAATATTCTCCAAATTTGAATTAAAAAATTCCAAGTCAACATGTACATCCAACAAGGAAATAACTTCATCTTACATGTCCTTTGTCTTGAGCCAAGTGGAATTTATTGCATTTTCCCTTCCCTCTTGCAAGTCATTTCAACAAATTTGAAATTCAAAAATATACATTTAATGGCACAATCCCAAATCTTGCACATCCTCCATCCATTCATAGATTGACAAGTGGCATCATGCCATTGGATGAATGTTAGTCCCTCATTGCTCAAATTTGGACATTCATCCATCTTGGAATTCTATAAATAAAGTGCTCATATCCTCATTTGATCATCCACAAATTATGCAAAGTTATTATGCTAAAATATTTAGCCATTTCCATCCATCACCATTGAGTTCTTAGTTAGGTTTTTGTAGATTTTGGCTTGGAGCTCTCATCCTTCATCAACAAAGTGGATCAATTATCATCAACATATCAAGCTTGCATCTTAGGATTTGGGAAAGGGCCAATTTTCTCATCAAATTGGCACCAATTCCCCCATGGAATCATGTGTTTGCTATTCTAATTAGGATTGAATCTATATTTTCTTTTTTATTGTGTTCTTCATTGTTTTCTTTCCTAATTTGAAGTTTGTAAATGGATTTGATGGGAAATCTTTGTTCATGCTTGCAATATCTAACTTAATGTGTTTATTCATTATGTTTTGTAGGTATTAGGATTAGGGTTCACACAGGGATAATAGAGGGAGATTTTTTTAAAAGGTTAAGGCAAGTAGTACGCAACAAGAAAAATCCAAAACTAAATCAAAATTATTAGTTAAGGGAGGTAGCTCACAACAAAAAAAATTGAAAGATAAATTACAACCATTAGTTGTACCCCCATTACTTGAAAAAGAGTTAGTTAAACCAAATATCAAAAAGTGTGTTATTGAGTGTACCATTGTTGAGACTCCTATAGGTACCTGTCCAGAGTCTTCTGAAGAATTACAAAGGAATGTTGCAAAGTTATTCCAAGAATCTTATGAGACAAGAATTGGTCAATCCCTAGGAAACCAAAATCCATTTAAAACATTCTTCACCCCTTGGGAATCTCAAGTCATGGATGATCTCAACAAAAAAAAAAAAACAACAAAAACAATGATGTGAGAGCATTAGCCCACAACAATCTAGTCACTTCCAAGTTTCTAATTTCACATCTTGAAGAGGATGCCCCTATGAAATAAATTCCCCATTCTACTTTACCTATTTTTCATGGCCTTCCTGTTGAGGATCCTGATATGTTTTTGTTTGAGTTTGATGTTTTGTGCCACAATTATGATTATTAGAGAAACACACACAAGCTCAAGTTATTCCTAATGACATTTAAGGGTGTAGCCTTACGTTGTTTCATAAACCTCATAAATATCAAAACATGGGAAGTCATGAAGGAATTATTTTTTGACCAAATACCAGGAGTATTGTAAAGGAAAATAGGCTTGGGATGAGATCTTCTATATGACACAAAAATAATATGATTATGTGGAAGATTACCTCAAATGCTTCATGTTCAACTTTCAATGATCATGACAACTGGGGATAACTCTTGATACCATTAAAATGTTGTTTATTAGGGGAATATGGGATGATACTATGGATGCATTGAATTTAATAGAAAAAGGTAATGTATCTAAATTGAGCTTTGATGATATTTGTGAAATTTGTAGGAATTACTCAAGGTCTCAACATTCAATGAAGAATTATTTAACTAATTTTTCTTCCTTGGGAAATAAAATAGATATAAAAAAGCGTGAGATAGGTAATCTACTTGAATACCTCAAGACTGATTTATTAAATCATATGGGTAAACAAATAGAAACTTTGTATACATGAAGGAAGAAGGAGGAGGCTAAAAAGGCCTTAGATATCCGTTTTCCTATTTGTCGAAAGAGGCATAGTGGTGAATAGTGTCCATAGAATAGAACAAAGATATCTTATTTAGAGGAAGCAAGTAGGGACACTACTTTAAAACATCTTCCTGTAGGGATGACCAAGGTAGAATACATAGATGAACTCATTTACTTCATGGCCTAGTGAAGACATTGGCAACCAATAGCAATGCTCCCAACTGATTATCAAGATGCACCCCAAAATCCTTTTCAATAGAATTCTTTCCCAAGCCAACTTTTATGTTATGGAGGCTGGCAACAACCTCCATACTACCCCCAATGGTCAAACAATACCCACCTACTCCATAATCATGGAAAACATGGTGAGTGCCACCACCACCTTACCCACAATATCAGGCATTCCCTACGTATCCACCACCTCCAATAATAAATCTATATTAGTCATCCCAACATTTTTTTCCACCTGTATTGTCATATAATCAACCATATAGTTCAACCTAACCTCCAAATCCATGCTAATTCCCGCACAACTATCACCAAATCCAAATAATAAGGTGGCACAATTGGTGTATAATAGTGTAGTAGGATTCCCAACTTACCCTATCAATGCATTAGAGATTGACGGTGTACACCTAAGGTCAGGAAAGAACCTCCAAGGGCCCACCATAATAGAAGTGGAAGATTCTCTAGTTGAACCAGATGAAGAGCAACCAAAGCCTCCATTTCCAGATAGGTTGCAAGAGTGACCAAAATAATAGGAAACATCTCAACTTGATTTTTATTTTATGAATGAATTACATAATGTTAACATTAAACTTCCTTTGTTGTAGGCTATTCAAGATGTTTTGGTGTACACTAAAGAAATCAAAAAACTTTGTGGGAGGAAACAATAGAAGAATTAGGACCCCAAGATAGTCCAGATCATTGGACAACTCATAGACTTGATGTTGGAGAGAATCTTCATCCCTGATTATGTAGATCTAGGAATTCCAATGATTAAGGTATGTATCAGTGGTGTAATAATTATAAATACACTTGTGGACCTAGGATCACATATAAATGTAATGACTAATGATACTAAGGACAGGTTGTCCCTTCAAGGAATTAGATCTTAATTCGATTAAGTATTGGGAGTATTGAACAAATTTCATAATTTTGCAACCAAAAATTAAGTTGGGGGGATACCCTTTAATTCTAGGAAAACCTTGGTTAGCGACTAGTGTAGACACCTGAATTTGACCACTCTCATATGGTCAAACTCACCCTTGAATTCCTCTTTCTACATCCCTTAGCCATATTAATTAAATAATTTATTATTTAATTAATATTTCCCATTTTTCTAATGTCCCCTAAGGTATTTAATTAATCAATCAAATACCTTACCTTGTTCATCTCTAAATTAAATAAATAGACCAATTTATTTAATTCAGTCATTAGCCCAAATGAATTAAATCAAGTTTTAATTCATTTTCTTCTCTCTCCTCATTTCACATCCTCCATAATCCTCCTTAATCTAGATTAACCTAATTAATCTATGATTAGGATGTTCACACCCCTAATCACCATTAGGGTCACATCCTCCATAATTTCCCACTTGCATCTAATCCTTCATTAGCCTATCTAATCAAACATTTGCACAAACTTAATCACCTAGTAAAGCTAACCTAATCTTCATTCCATTTATGGCATGTGTCCTTAGTCAACATACATTAAATTCTTTCTCTATTTTGAGAAGGCATCCCCTTCACTATGTGAATTTTTAATTCACATTTATTCCTCTAATGCATTTTAAGGAATTTTAAATTCCTTCTCCCATCCCCATGAGGATTTGTGAAGAAGTTTTAATTCCTCACATGTCCTCTCAAAGCACATGTGGAAAAATACCTCCTTTATGAGGAGATATTGTCCCTTTTCAAGGCACATCAAAGTAGCTCCATGTCATATCCAGATCATCCCCTCCCTTCCATGTCATTTTCCACATGTCAGCTTGTGAGGGCTTGTGAGTTCTCAACTCACCCTAGCCCTTGATCTCCTCCACCATGGCTTAATATTGGCCCTTCATTGCTTTAGAGGAACTTCCCATAAAAATGGTGGAAATATCTCCATTTTGAGCACCTGCTTTAGTAATCACACTCTTGCAAGCATTCAAGCACATGCACCTAGCCATTTTTCAAGCCATCAAGCATCTGCTATTTTTGTAGCATTTTGAGCCTCCATATTGCATCTACTCGCACACCCACATCCTTCATTGCATTCCTCATCACTTCATGATCATTTAGAGCTAAGATTTGAGCCATTTTATCTAAGAAGGAGCACACAATCGAGCATCAACAAGCGCCAACCAAACCATCAATTTGAAGAAGGTAAAAAGTTCCATTTTCTTGTGCTTTGTTTGAATTCAACTAAGCCTAATCTTGAGTGTTTGTTTTTTGTTTTATCTTGTTGTATCTCATTTAGTTTTGCATCTTAGAGTAGGTATAAGCACTTGCACACATTTCTGGCATGCCCGATAGGACCCATGTCATGGGTCTATTTTACTTTTGCTTGTTGTTTCAAGTTTTACAGGTTTGGGTTTTACACACAGGGGTGAATCCATTTCCTAAGGGGTGAATTTTATTGATGTAGAGGCGGGACTAAAGTAGGAATAGGCAAAATTGCATCTGCCCTTCCATAAAAAGAGTGAACTTGAATCCCTCAATCCAGACCACCAAGTTTAGAGGCGAATATGCTCGAAAGTCTAGAAAGGGGCAAAGTTGCTTGATGAAGGGGCGAACTCGATTTGAATGCAAAGGAATAAGTGCATACGCCCCTCGATCCAAAAATTCAACACTATACCACCTCTACCTATGAAAAGTGAACTTGCATCATAGACAAAGGAAAATTTTCTCTACATAGGGGCAAATTTGTAGTATTCTAGAACCTTAAAAATTTCAATTTGAGCTTTAATTTGATTTCAGTTTCAGATGCTAATTAGCTAACTTGTTTGTCTATGACTATGGTATTTAACTAAAGGTTTGCACAAATTTTCCCCCACATTTGATGAAAACCGGTCATGAAAACTACTAATTCATTTTCTATAGGACGATCGGTCAAGGACCCCTAATTAGCTTTATTTATGTCTTTTTTTTTTCTAATTTAGGCACATGTAGATTAATTAAAGGGTCAATTAACTTTTTTTCTATGCTTTGGAGTGAGTTTTTGACGTATCCACTCCCCTTGCACCATTCAGTGATCCTGGGTGATGAGAAATCACAATTCATTCTAGACCAGTCCAGTCTACCTAGGAAGTGCTAGTGCATGTAAGCTCTCCCCTTGCACTACGTGCAAGCCTAGGGACCAGCTGAAATGTTTAGTATTTCCTTCCCTTAGTGAGACATTCCTGGGATTTCATCACTCAGGGGACAATCTTGACCATGTGTTACCGGTGGGGTATATAAAGGGGGGAGAGCCAAAGTTGTACTCCAATCTAGTCACGTCATGTCTAGCAAAGCGTCAAAGCTAGGTTGATACCTAAATAAGATGTGTAGGGTGGGTCTGAGTTTCCAATACCTCACTTGGGCTTCTAATCCATGCTTGTGACAAGATGGTATTCATGGTTATGCCTCATGCACCCTCTTGGTGTATCAAGGATGCATGAGATAGAATTGTTCAATCTAGATAGAGACTAGTGTTTCGGTCATGGCTTGGTGTAGTGCAGGGGATGTGCACCATACATCAAAGTTACTTACCACATAATCCCTTGGATTGAGATAGAAATCCTCGTGGTGGACTACAATAGTCTCCAAGAGAGAGCATGAAGGTGACCCCATGGCGTCTGCTGATGACCTTGTGCCACTGAATCACTAGCTATCCACCTTCATGAGAAAGGGTGATCTAGAGAACCACCACAGTATCATGGAGTATTAACCTTGGGGTGTCCCCTTAAGGTGGTGGGCCTACATCAAGTTAGAAAACCCATAATACTAATTTTAGGATTGTGCTACCTAGAGTGTCTTCTTGTGTGAAAGCAGTGCTTGTCATCAATCTAAGTCATTCTAGCCATTTGCTTGTTGTTTGTCATGTTTTATCATTTTCCATAGTCTGCCCCTACCCTCAGTGGCGAGTTTCCTTCTCATAGGAATGAACTTGCATTGTGGATAGGTGATCCTTCCCTAGAAAGTGGCAATTCTACATCTTGAGTCTGGTCTAGTCATCTTTTAGCCAAATTCATCCTTGTTAGGGGTGAATTTTCTTGTGGATCTCTTAGTTAGGTGACGTCACATCTACTTTTTCTATGAATAGGTGATCCTACCCTATCCATAGGCAAGTTTGTGTCTAATTTGTGTCATACTAGTCTTCTTGTTCACTTAGAACAAGCGATCCTATCAACTTTTTGGGTGAATCTAAGTCTGGTCAGTGTCTTCCCCACCTACCTATTCCTTGAATAGGTGATTTTACTGACCGCAGGGGTGATCCTTCATCTCATCTGTGTCTCCCTCATCTATAAATCCATTAGAATAGGAAAACCTGATATTTATAGGTGAGATCTCATGTCTCATTTGTACTATCCATGTCTATACAATACAAGACATAGGAAGTTTTGTTCAACCCATAGGCGATCCCATTAGAGGAATTTTCGTTCCCTGTCCATACATCCAAGGAAATAGGAAAAATTGTTACCCCAATAGGTATTCTTATCTTTGTCTGTATATTTCAAGAAAGTGGCTATCCTAAAACATAGAAGGCGATATCATCTCTCTTTCCCACCTATTTCTTTGTTGCATCTGAAGATATAGGTGATCATGTGACCTCAAGGGGTGATCATGTTACCTAGATAGGAAAACTTACGCCACATAAAGGCAATCTTGCACTCCTCCCAATAGGTGATCCCATCACTTAGAGGAGCGATCTTGTCACACATAGAGGCATATGTGTGTCCCATACAAAAATCCTAAGAGTTAATCGTTTGGACCATTGAAAGCCTATTGTTTTTCAAGTTTGATTCTTCTATCAATTTTTTTATCACCATCCATCTCCCTGCAATCATCATTTTAGAATGTCTACATTTTCCAAAATTCATTAACTCCTCAATCAAATCATATATCTGCCTCTTAAGACATCCCTAGATTGCATATGCATCATCGATCTATCAATCTGAATCCTTTGAACTTTGTTTTAGGGTATTTTTTATCCAATTTGGTTAGGTAACTAACCCTAATCATCATCACTTATTCTCACTTAGGATTGTCATCCATCATGAGTTAGTAATCCTGCATGGCCTAATCAATCTCCTCTCATCTTGAGGCAGATTTTTTCTTATGATCATCCTTTTATAATCCAAATCTAATCATCAACATCTTACATCATCCAATTAAGCTCTTGAACTTAGTTTAGAGTTAATCTTATCCAATCCAATCAATCAATCAATCCTATCAATCATCTAATCTGATCAATCAACCCAATCAAATCCAATTTAATTAGTTATCCAAATCATCCCATCAATCATCCAATCAATCGATCTATCATCTTAGAAATCCTTTTATTTATCATTTAGAACATCTTTTAAGTGCATCTTAGGGATTAGTGTCATCATATTCATCTAGCCATTTTTCATTTTCATCCCCCTTACTCGATCACAAGAAAAGAAGCTCATGGAACAAAAACAGTCCCAAGGTGCTCAGCCACATATACCTCAAGATCATCCCACCAATGGTGGCTCATCACAATCTAACACTGAGGTCCACACTCAATCCCCTCCTGATGAAAGAATTTTTAGCCAACCCAAGCTCACAGTCGACGAATATCTTAGCAACCACACTAATGTGCAAATGACATATCATCTTCTAGATGAGTGTGGGGATAAAATCCTCACCACATTACTCCTGAAGGGTATCAAGACACTGTCAGGGTTTTATTTATCAAAGTATGTCAACATTACACCCTTTGTGCCACTCATTCTACCACAAGTTCCAAATCACACTTCATTAGTTCCACAAATCCCTGAAGTCATGCCACAAGATACATGGTACCAACCAAGATTTGACAATGTTGTGCTTTATCACCTTTCGCCCACCCACGTCCCAATTTTAGTAATGGGTGTAGCACCTGATCCTAACATTCCTTAAGGCCCTAATCCTAAAAATCATCTTGGTCTTGGCATATTGCAAGGTCCTCCCAATCCGCAAGGTATGAATATCCTGCAAGGTTCAACCCCCATACCATTCGCACAACCTCTACCACCAAATCAATCGAGTAAGCTTCTAGGGAGTACGGGGGGAAATGTTCCTAATCATTTTTCTGCACCATCTCCACCTCCTAGTTCCACACATACATCAAACTTATTGCCATCTTTGTTCACATCCCAACAACTGCCTTAGGGAAATATCCCATACTTGAATTAGCTTCAATGTAACCCATAGTAGGCACCACCATTGCAACCGCCTCACCAAAAACTATTGTAGTATCCCCATAATGAGCTCCACAACATGCCCAAATTCCTTCATAACCCCGCGTCATGCACAAATTCTACAAAAACATCAACAATCACCCCCACACCAACCATAGGTAATCCGTCACAACCTCCTCATCAATCACATGCTCCTCCTCAAAAACAACCACCATCTTATCAATAACCTCCTTAGCATTCACAAAATCCCATCTTATCAACAACCACCCCAACATTCTCAAATCCCATCTCGACCTCCTCAACATTAGCCACCATCCTATCAACAACCCCCTCAACATTTACAAATCCTGACACAAATTGTAACAAACCTTCCAAAAAATGATAGGAAACCCTACTGCCCAATACCTATATCACCCAAAAACCACATATTATGTGTAAGCTACCACATCCAACCCCAATCCAAATTATTCTTACTACAATCCACAACAATCCCAACAACAACCGTCATACATGAATCCCTCGCAATAACAACCAAACACCTACTATCAGCAAGCCAATCCACAAGAACCTCCATATGCTTCTCAGCAGCAAAGAACCTATAATTACCAATCCAATCCATATTGCTCTTAGTAGCCACCATCCAATAAGTAGGGTGCCTCTTCCTCATCTTACAAAACCCCACCATCATACCAACAAGCTTATGCCAATTCTCAATCCATGTATCCCAATCAATACCAACAAGTCCCTTCATATCTGCCTCCGCCATCATATGATCAAACCATTATGATTCCATCTCCATCATATCAACAATATACCCCTTAGAATCAGTCCAATTTGACTAATCCCCCTCTATCAATGCATATCAATAAGTAGTGGGAAGAGATAAAAGCCACAAAAAAAGACCTGCAAGCAGGGACATCTAAGAATTCCTTAAAATTTGAGGAGATTTTCCCCTATCTATTTGATCCTTCCATCTCACTTGTCCCCTTCCCTAAGCATTTTGAAATACCAAAAAATGATAAATACAAAGGGAGGAGTGACCCAAGAAACCACCTGCAAGAATTATACACACATTGCTAAGAAGTCCTACATAATGACAATTATCTTTTATGACTCTTCCCTAGGAGTCTAATGGGGTAAGCTCTAAATTGGATCACGGGTCTTCCGAAGGGATCAATCTCCTCTTTCATGGATCTTATAGAAAAATTTGTTGCACACTTCTCCTTCAATTTGGAGGGCATTGATACCTTAGATCTCTTGACAGATAACCAGTGCGAGGGAGAAACCTTTGCAAGCTACCTACAAAGGTGGCGAGCCTTGGCTAGTAGACTAAAATTGCATCTTAGTGAGAAGGATTTAGTAACCATCCTTTTTTCCAATGATCATCCTGAACTATCCCATAACCTATGCCTCCATTGTGTCACCACCTTTGCAGAGGTCATTGAGAAGGGCACAAACATTAAGAAGGCCCTCATTGTTAAGGGGAAAATCAAAATCTTCAACCAAGATAAGAATAAGTCACTTGAAGATAAATCTCGCTACTGGAACAACAAAAATAAAGGGTTTATCCAATAGTGAAAACCTCGATGAGGTGCTAGAGGATGGGGATGTTCATCTTCCCTTTGTTAGAACTCATTTATCCTAATAGTCTTCCATTTGATCAAGGAGATGCAAGAAGTTAATCTGGGAATAAAAGAAGAACCCAAAATCACTTATGTGGCTAAGTCATTGTCAGAGGAAGAGTTTCCCATCATCGTCAATTTGCTAAATGAAAGGATCATTAACTTTGCATGGTCCTATTCAGACATGCTAGGATTGGATCCTACATTAGTTTTGCACCATCTTGACGTTCATCTAGATGTGAAACCAATTAAATAGAAGCTCAGGAAAATGCATCCCCAAGTGGCCTTGCCTATCAAGAAAGATTTGGAAAAAATGTTAGAGGCTAGATTCATCAAACCTATTGATTATTCCAACTAGATTTCTAACATAGTACTTGTGGCTAAACCAAATGGGAACATCAAAATCTATACAGACTTTCAGGATCTTAACAAAGCTTTCCCAAAGGATGATTTCCCACTTCCAAACATTGACATGTTGGTAGATCTTATGACATGACATGTTATGCTATCCCTCATGGATGGCTTTTCTGGCTACAATTACATTAGAATCACACCTAAAGATAAACATAAGACTACCTTCACCACTCCTTGGAGCACCTTCCGCTACAATGTCATGCCCTTTAGTCTCAAAAACACAAGGGAAACTTATCAACATGCAATGACTATTATCTTCCACGACCTCATTCATATCATAATGGAAGATTGCGTTGATGACTTACTAGGGAAGTCCAAGACAAGAGAAGAGCATCCCAGGATCCTGAGGAAAATCTTTGAGCGGTTAGAATAGTAAAAGCTATGCTTGAATCTGAAAAAGTGTGTGTTTGGTGTCACATCTGGTAAGTTATTAATCTTCATAGTATCTATAAAGGGCATTGAAGTGGATCTAGCAAGGGTTAAGGCCATAATGGAAATTCCTCCACCTCACAACCTCAAACAATTAAGAAGTCTACAAGGAAAGCTACTGTAGACACTGGAAATTATCCTTTGCCTATGAAACCACCTTTTCATATCAATTCCTCCATCTACTTGCATAATTAAATAATTCTAATTATTTAATTATCTTTGAAGGTCATATTCCTCTATTAATTAAATAATTCTTAATTATTTAATTAATTCATTTTTTAATTTTATTCTTCCCTTAATTAATTAAATAATTTTTGTTTATTTAATTACATCACTAATTAGCCCCTTCCTTTCTATAATTAAATAAATGATTATTTAATTAGTTATTGTCATTTTTCTACTATAATTAAATAATTATTTTAATTATTTAATTATTCATTTTCTCTTCTTCTATAATTAAATAAATTTTATTTATTTAATTATTTACTAATTTGTCATTTTCGTCCACTTTTTATTAAATTATTATTTAATTTAAAAGTCAACATGTCACATGTCTTTTATAATTAAATAATATTTTTATTATTTAATTATTCACCTTCCCTCCCAAATTAAATAATTTTATAATTATTTAATTTTCTCCAACAACCTCTTTTTTTGTGCCAACCTCATTATTTGTGCTATTCTTATCTTCTCTTGTCTTATTCATTTTCCACCCTTGATTGAATTATCTTATAATTCTATATCTTGGCCATTCATCCTTATCATTTCCATAATTTTTCCTTAACCCTATTTCATACTACAATTTTCAATCTTTTCCATTGATTAAGACATCTTATTGACATCCAATCTCAACCATCAATCCAAATCATACCTTTCCTATAAATCAACCCTCTAATAAGCCATTTTGGGGGTTGATTCTTCAAGTATCCTTATGCTTCCAAAATCATTCATCCATTTCTATTTATCATCATTCATCCATCATCTCCATCTCAATGTTATGTTGATGAATTGAGCAACAAATAGAACAAATTAATTGAATAATTCATCCATCTTGCGTCTATTTGAGGTATTGAAGATTTGGATTAGGTAATGCATGTTATTGTTTTATCATTTTTATTTTATCCATTTTTTTCATATACATTTTGGTGAACCTGATGTGAACCCCCTAAATAATTTTTGGCTCAATATTTTGACAAAGTTTGAAATTTTTTGGAGCTAGATCCTTTTTGTTGCACGTTTTGTTAGCTTTTTGTTGCAGGTTTTGCATCATTTTGGGACAAAACCCTAGTTTTCAAATATTTGACCATATCTCTCAAACAGCTATAGATATTTTCACAAAAACAAATCTATAGGTTGGGGACAATATCAAGAGCTTCTAGTCCAAAAATTAGATTATTTGGAGTTGTTTTTAATTTTAATAATTTTTTTAACTTTTTTTCATGAAAGATCAATTTTGAGAGAAAATTATAGAATTTTTTGGATTTCTTTATATTTATAGAAATATCTCTAAATTTAAATAGGGTTCTATTCTTTATGTTTTTAATTTGGATAAAAAATAATTAGACAAAAAATAGATCTTTGAAAATTAGGGTTTTATAAATATTCGCTTATATCTCACAAAGGGTTGTAGATATTTTCACAAACGTTTTTCTACATATTTAGGATATTGTCAGGCGTCTTTATTCCAAATATTAGAATTTTTGGTCTTGTTTTGAATTTTTTTATAATATTTTAATGATTTTTCATAAAAAAATTAATGTTGGGTGCAACACATCAATTTTTTTAGAGTTCTTTACATTTTTGCAAAGCTCTAGAAATTTCAATAAGGGTCTATTCTCTATGTTTTTATTTTTGATGCAAAAAACATTTCCAAAAATCATATTTTTCTTGACTAGCTAACCCTCTAATATTAGTGATCAATTATTTTTTTAGGGTTTTGGCTTTGTTGTTGGTTTTGTGAATGTGTAGAAAAATAAACAGTTAAAAAGAAAAAATTGGAGCTAAATAAATTCTAGGTGCACACATTACATCTTTTATCTCTTAATCTTGTTTGTCACACATTTAGATTTGGGACTTTAAAACGAACATCTTCTTTGCAATCATACTTTGAAATTGAGCTTAAAAAGAACCATTGTCTTCCATCACACATTTTGGTTTTGGGTTAAAAAGAACAAGTGCTTCCATTTTTATCTTACACGTATTTTGATTTTCTAGAGGGAAATTAACAACTGCAAGTAATCAAGTGTGTGTGTCCTCCAAAACACCTCACTTGGTTCGCTTTTGTCATACCCTTCTTAGGAGGCCTACTTGGAGCACACACCCCTCCAAGGGAAAACCTCAATCAAGGTGTGAATCCAAATACATGCCTCTTTGGGAGTTGAAATCTTGTCACTCTTGGCTAAGCCCTAAAGAACTTTATACCTTTGGGAAGTGAAGGTGAAGGGTGGGTTACCCATTTCTCCTAGCTGTGGTAGGATTTTTCTTTCAAATCATCACTAGTCAACCTTATGCATCCTAGCTCAAGACCTAATTGACCCTATCCATTTGACTATAATTAGACTTATTGTTATGTATTCAAGTTTTTGCTTAATCATAACATTTTATATTGAAAGAAAAATTTATCATTGTGTTTGGTGTGTGTATTCATGCATTTACATGTGAAATATTGTGTTTGATATTTCCCAAGTCAAACTTCCAATAACACTTGCCACATCATCCTAATCATCCAATCTTATCATCTCAACATCATCATCAATCTAGTCCTAGTTACCACTTGTCAAAATGGTCCTAATAATAAACAATCCCAATTCTAATAATAAGCCCAAAGTCATAATCCAAGGGGGCTATCCCTCTAGTCTAAATCATGAGACAAAGCATAAGCCCAAGATCATAATTTAAGGAGGCCCTCTCCCTAATACTAATCACAAGAATAATCCAAGACCTAAAATCACACTTCAAAGGGCCCCTCCTCCTAATTCAAATGATGACAATAAATATGTGGTGTACTTGGAGGTACAAGATGACATACAATGATGTAAAGACATGTGTAACAACATGGAAACATTAGAAGACATAGCACAAAAGCTCGTTCACATACTTCACGAAGCTCAAACAAGCCAATCACCTTTAAACCAACAAAACATTCATGGAATCCATGACATCATCCAAAAACTTCAAACAAACCAATCACCTCAAATGCAACAACTCATAGCACAAGCCCAATACCTCATGGCCAATTTTCAAATCCAACAAGCATGACATCAAGTCCAATCACCACATCAACAAATTTCATATCAATCCTATGTGTCACCTATATCATCATATCAACCTCATCCATCCACATATCATGTTACCCCTTCATCAACCTATCACACCTCTTCTAATGTCAACTCTTATCCATATCATCCACCTCTCAACAACCATTATCCTATGCAACCCCTCTATCATTATCACTACAAAAAATCATACCACAACAAGTCCAAACACCATTACAACCTCAACAAATTCAACCACAATCCTATATGTCACATTCATCATCATGCCAACCTAACCCATCTACCTATCATTTCAATTCCACATCCACATATCCACCCATATCACAATAATAACATAGGATCCCAAGTCCACCTTGGCAACAAAACAAGAGAATTTCAATTCTTAGGTTTCATTTGGCAAGGGGAACACTAATCTAGTTCATTTTCCATATAACTTTATCATACCACCATCCAATCAAATGACTATCCCTAAGCCACCATGTCCTATTCCTAATGCTAAGCCTATAACACCATCCACTATCATTGTCCATCCACTATATTATCCATCTACCCATAAACTTGCAAAGGATGTGATCCAATGGCTACTAGCATGAAATAGACCATCCCCATGTCAAGCACCCATTAATGAGCTTATGAAAGAGTCTTCAAACATCATGCCCATTCTTACAACCCCATCATGTAGTCTCCCCCTTCAACCTATTTAAGATTCTCCCCCATTGAGCCCAAGTCGACCTCCATCATGTCTCCATGTTGTTAACCATCTAGAACATGTTGAACCCATTCAAGAGTCACCCCCTTCCACTAACATTCAAGCAAGCCAAGATTTATGTCAAGAGCATTATCTTAAGCATGTGGAAACATTAACCTCTCATTCTAATCAAGCTCTAGGCCCATCTAATTATCCCAATCATAACATACTTGGTACTATTTATGATCAAGCACCCCTTTATGACCTTACCTATGATCAAGAAGGCCATGATAATCCTCTTAGCCAAATTTATGCATTCCATGGTCAAGATCCTATCACTTAACCTATTCATGAGAAAGAAACATCCATTTCTCCTATCCACCCCTACCTAGCCCTATCCATGATCCATCAACATCCACTTCCGTTGATGAGACATATGCCTCCCAATCACACATAGAAGGTCAAAAAAATACCTTAGATCTAAGTGAACACAATGCTAATCAAGATCCTAATGATCCTCCATCACCCACTATCAACCCCATTGCAAGTCCTCCATCATATCCTATTAGTATTTCCACCCTCATTCATGAATGTTCCTCCTTAGAAAAACAACAACCATTATCTTCCCTTGCTTCATTTTCTCCATCCAATAAGGAACTCGTGTCTAGTGTTCCACCTACACCTATTCCCATTGTCCATTGCATACTCCAAAACATGAACCACCAAGGTAAAGGTTTATACCTTCATGAACAAGGTATTTTGGAGCCCATCCATGTCAAAGTCCCTCCACACTCTTATGGCCTTGGAAATTCACCCCAAGGACACCAATCTCAAGATGTTGGTATTTCCTCCATGCATCCTAAGTCCACTTTCCATCATGAATCCTATCATACACCTAAAACATATGTTACCATCCCTCCTCCATCATCCTAAAAATTTCAAAAGCATGTGACCATACACCTTCCACCATAAACTTTTCCACCATTACTTCCAACTCCTAATATCCCTCCATCCACTTTACCACCATTACTCCCAACACCTAATATCCCTACCATTCAATCCTCTTATCCATTTATCCATAAATACCCTAACATTCCTAATCATGACCAACAAATACACACATTGTCTAAACAAGAAGCTTCCACTCATTCCACCTATCCCATGGAATTCAAAAAATAAAAAATTTCAACGCCTCTACCTATAAAGTAAAAATTCCTAAGGGTCCTCATGCCTTAGGGCATCAATGCAAAGATTTAAAGAAAAATGCATTCAAAAAGTTATATAAGCCCATACCTCCAAAAGTAAAGGAAAAACTAAAATGGTTGGGGTCCCTAAGAAAAAGGAAAGTATGTCAAATGAGGCATCTACATCACAAAAATCCTAACCGTCCCTTTCCATCCAAAATGCACATTCTATTCAAAAATGACAAAAATCCCACAAGCCAAATAAAAGTCATAAAAATACTAAGTATATGTGGGTAGCTAAAGTACTACATCCACCACCTCCTAATCAAACAACACCATTGCTTCATATACCCCATCCACATCAAAATATTCAACATTTATCATAGTGTGTGCAACCATTGGTCATGGTTCCCTTCCATTTCACAACAATTCCACATACCTCCATCTCCTCACCCTTCACTCATTATCCTACTTATCTCCCCCACCACCTTCCTATGGTCCATGCTTTTGGCTAAGCCTCCCCATTCATCTTTTTCATAAGTCCCATATAATCCCTATCATCTTCCCTACATAATCCACATCATAATCCATCATCTACCTACTCCATCTTGCTTTCATGTCATCCCTTACCAACATCTATGAGCATAATGACATTTTACATGGTCCATGCAATGACATCCATCTCTAGTGGGACTACCACCTTTCATGGAACTAGAGAATTGAGTCCCTCTTATCCTTCTCCTATCCAAAAAGTCAAAAAGTCAAAAAAAAAAACAAAAAAAAAGAAGTAAAGAGAAATCCCTTCATCCAGTGATGAAAACCTGGTAAATAGGCCCCCTGGATAAGTACCATGATGAAAACATAGAAAATAGGCATCATGTGTAGGTTGATATTCTATGTCACTTACACTTGGGGGCACAATGTCTTATCTATCCAACCTATCATTTTCATGTCATATCATTTCCATCCTACCTACCATCATTAGCCATCATACATACCTATCATATTGAGTCCACTTATCCACCCTTCTCCTTTGATCTTGATTAAGATATAGGGGAAAAGTGTTGAAACATGTTTTGGCTATCTTTTGATATACTTCATCCTTCCAAACAAGCCTATCATTATCCTATTGTCATAAGATTTGTCATGAAAAATCTTGTGTATTGTACCTAGAATGGGGCATGTTATTCCTATGCGAGATAGCCTTTGGAGATCATATCCTTGCTCTCTTATGATGCATACATCCATTCCATTCACTATGACCTATCCTTTTATCCATCCATCTAGCATGATCCTTTTATCCCTTATCCTATCACCCACCCTTCCATCCATCAATCCCATCTATCTCCTTGCACCTAGACTTGGATTTCCCTTGTCATTGGTATCTAGCACAAAGGCTACCCAAATTTTCATCCATTGACACCTCAAAACATTTCAAAAATCCAAAAAAAAATCAAAACATTCCAAAAATCCAAACAAAAAATCATCAAACTTTCAAAAATCCAAAAAAACAAATCATAAAACTTTCAAAAATCAAAAATCAAAAATAAAAACATTCCAAAAAAAAATCAAAATCAAAATACCCTCAAAAATACAAAAAAAAAATGGAATAAGGTCCTAGAAAAAAGATTATATATATATATATATATATATATCAATAAAAAATCCAAGCAATAAAATCAAACCAAATCATTTCTTCCAATCAATTCTTCAAAACAATTCAACGCATCAATTGAACTCCTTCAAATCAATCTTCAAATTATCAATCAATCAATCCTCTAATCAAATCACTCCAACCTAAATCATTCCAATCACCTCAATTCTTCTATTCAATTTATCACATCCTGCCATCCAATCAAATCATCATATCATTCCAAACCACTTCTTCAACTCAAATCAATCCAAGCAATAATCCAAATGCAAGTCAATCCTTAATCCATACCAATCAATTCGATCAATCTTGCCAAATTATCAAATCACATCCTTTGTTCTTGATCCTAATCTTATTGTAAACCCAATCAATCAAAGTCAATCAATCAATTAATCATTCATCCTTTTGTTGATCTAGGGATATGTTGTTCCCACAATGACAACACTATCATCATCAATCAAAATCAATCAATCAATTACTCATCGGTTTACAACTTGATAGGGGCAATACCTTGTTTGTTTTTGTATAATTTGTACATTATTTCTTGCTTGCTTGTGTGTGTTATCATTTTTATCTTTCATTTGTATCAAATCTGAATTATTCCAGCTAATATTCATATCTTGTATCTAGAAAAGGTTGTATTATGCCAGGGCATGAGACACATCATCACCTTGGTCCTTATACCTTGGTGCATCATGTCTAGTGTTACATCAAACATCATAGTTGCTCACTTTATTGTAGCATAACATATCATTCATCTCCTTCATC
Organism: Sequoia sempervirens; assembly: GCA_007258455.2. Classification (NCBI taxonomy): domain Eukaryota; kingdom Viridiplantae; phylum Streptophyta; class Pinopsida; order Cupressales; family Cupressaceae; genus Sequoia; species Sequoia sempervirens. The sequence goes on along the minus strand of VDFB02281492.1, from coordinate 1,050,563,533 downwards.
CACTTCCTATCTTGCATCATTCATCTTGTCCCTCCTTATCATTTCATTTCGAGAGCATACCCATGTTTTTCCAACCTGCCTATCCCCTCGAGGGGGCATCATCATCCCATCATCATTCTTTTCTTATATCATCATCATCCCAATTTTATTTCATCATCATCCTATTTATTTATCATCATCCATTTTCCTCTTTCCTTACCTTAGCTTCTTTTAAATGATGTTACTTGACATAAATCTCATCATCTCAAACATCATCTCAAAGAGGGGAAAAATGTAGACACTAAAAATTGTCCTTCACCTATGAAACCACCTTTTCATATGCATTCCTCCTTCTACTTGCATAATTAAATAATTTTAATTATTTAATTATCTTTTAAGGTCATATTCCTCTATTAATTAAATAATTCTTAATTATTTAATTGATTCATTATTTTCTTTTATTCTTCCCTTGATTAATTAAATAAATTTTGTTTATTTAATTACATCACTAATTAGCCCCTTCCTTTCTATCATTAAATAAATGTTTATTTATTTAATTATTGTAATTTTTCTACTATAATTAAATAATTATTTTAATTATGTAATTATTCATTATCCTCTTCTTATACAACTATAGTCCATCATGGGCTTCATATCCCAACTTGCTGATAAATTCCAATCCTTCACACATCTCTTACACAAATACATCACCTTCAAATGGGATCCAAAGTGTCAGCAAGGCTTCGACAAGATCAAGGAGTATCTAGCTAATCCTCCCATTTTAATGCCTCCCATTCTAGGTAAACCACTCTTGCTATATATCTCAGCTACATTAGTTGCATTAGGGGCATTGCTAGAACAACATGATGAGTTCTCTAAAGAGCATGCAATCTACTATATAAGTCAAACACTTGTCAGTTATGAATTAAACTATTACCCCATGGAAAAAGCCTACTTAGTAGTTATTTTTAGCTCGTAGAAACTATGTCACTACATGCTTAGTCACTCGATCAAGCTAATATCAAAATTTGACCCACTCAAGTATCTATTATCTAGAACGCCATTAACTGGTCATATGGCCAAGTGGGTTTTGCTGCTGAGCAAGTCTGACATAGAATATGTAGACCATAAAGTAATCAAGGGACAAGTGATAACACATTAGTTGGTTGACGCTCCTTGGTGGACGCATATCCATTAGTAGTTGAGTTTCTTGATGAAGGGGTCCTTATAGTTTTAAAAATAGATACATAGGTACTTTATTTTGATGGATCATATACTCATAACGAAGCTAGTGTAGGTGTCCTCTTTGTCACCCCTCAAGGTGATTATATTCCAAAGTCATTCAGGCTAGCATTTCCAAGCACCAACAATATTGTTGAATATGAAGCCCTCATCATTAGCCTGAGAATTGTAATCCAATGGAATATCACTTGTCTACGTGTCTTTGGAAATTCTCAACTGATAATAAACAAGTCAATGATGAGTTTCAAACAATGGATGATAAGTTTTCACTTTACAAATGCATGGTGGATGACTTCAAGAAATATTTAACATCCATCTAGTTTGAGTAGATTCCTAGAGTCCAGATTAAGGAAACAGATGTTATGGATACAATTGGTTCCCTCACTGAAATTTTTAAGAATTGAGTAGATTGTGAGTTCCTCATTGAAAAACTATTAATCCCAGCATATTACATCCCTAAAAATGAAATGGTGTGTGATATCGTAGGTCCTGAATCACCCTAGTACCATGAAATTTATGCCTACCTCCACGACAACATTCTACCACCTGACCTTACCCATAATCAACGCAAATAATTTATCCAATGCACTTCCTGATATACCATCATAGGAGATACACTTTATCAAAGAGGGTATGATGGAACTCTCCTTCCGTGTCTCAATGAATCAAAATACCATGTTGCAATAAATGAGGTGCATAGTGGTGTATATGGGTCTCATTCTAATGGAATGGCCTTAGCAAAGAATATTCTAAGAGTAGGATATTACTGGCCTACTATGGAGCATGACGCCTGTGAGTTTGTGAAGAAATGCATACCCTACCAACAACCTGCTGATTTAATCCATGCTCCTACACAAGACTTGCATCATTGCACCGTGGCCCTTTTCATAATAGGGTTTCGACTTAATTGGAAATATTTACCCTCCATCATCCAACAACCATACCTTCATCATCACTGCCATTGAATACTTCACTAAGTGGGTGGAAGCCTTTCCACTCTCCCAAATCACTGGTATTCAAATTTCTAAATTCATCCTTTACCATATTTTCTATAGATATGGTATTCCCTCCACCATCATCACCAAAAATGGTAAGCCCTTCAAAAACTAGTACATGAAATTCCTTTGTGAGACATATCATATCCAACATCATTGGTCCACCCCCTATTACCCTCAAGGAAATGGCCAGGCTGAAGCGACCAACAAAAGTCTTATTAAAATCTTTTAAAAGGTGGTCAACAACACTGGTCAAGATTTCCACCTCCATCTCAATCCCACCCTCTGGGAATACTGCACATCCATCCACACTCCCATCGGTGCTACTACATACTCCCTCATTTATGGCACCAATGCTATCTTGCTGATTGAGGTCAAGATCCCATCACATCGAATCTCTCAAAAGAATTTCTTCAGTGATGAAGATGCTCGAGTCACACAATTAAGTCAATTGGAACTCTTGGATGAAAGATGCATCAAGGCCTACAATCATCTCCAAGCATATCAGCATCATCTTAGGAGAAATTAAAACAAGAAAGTTCATCCTCACCAATTCAATGTTGGTGATTTAGTCTTGAAGGAGAATCAATACACCTAGAAAATTTGAGAAAAGAAGGGAAAGTTTGAAGCAAATTGGTTGGGTCCATATGTTGTCACGACAAAATATGGTTCTAGGGCATATTGGCTTGCAACCCCTAAGAGGGAACCCTTGGAAGAGCCTATCAACATCATGCACCTAAAAAGGTTCTACACCTAGGTTAGCTAGGTTATCCTACCTAGAAAAATCCAATAATTAACAACAAAAAAAAAAAAGTCAAAAAAATCTAAAAATAGTAAAGAGAAATAATCCCTCCTATGGTGAAAACCACCCTTGGTGGTGCCTTGGATAAGTACATTTGGTGAAAACCTAGCAAAAAGTGACATTTGTAAAGGGATTAATCATTATCTACCTTGCATCATGTTGACGATGATCTTACTCATAGCAATAGGGGGAATAAATTATTCACATACAAACCACGAAGAACCTATCCTTCTTGAACGACTTAACCAAAGGAAACCTAATGGATTTGTATGATAAGATAAAAGTTAGCTTATTTCAATCTCAAGTCTCCGATAGTCAGGTAAATTGACAGTACTAGGTTCACTTCAGGGTATGATGTGATATTGCTGTTAATTTCAAAGGGAATATGTTTGTTTGAAATCATATGTATTAGACACTAAATTTTCAGTTAGATCATAAAATAATATCATGAAATTGAAAGATTTGAAATAATATCTCATAGATACCAACAATTTTTTTATCACTTAAGTAGATTTATCGTTAAGCATTCAACAATTTCATAGAAAATCAAATATTTTCAATAAATTTTCATTTGTTCATCTATTTTTTGAAACATTTTCCAGAATTTAAACATCTATTCTAAAATAAAGCATAAAAAATATTGAAAAATTAAAATTTCTCCCGATTATTGTTCACGCATGCCTCAAAGAATTAACCAAATCAAAGAATTTTTTTATACTTCACTAGATTGCTTCATAGCTACATAGAAAACAATGCAAACTTTTAAAAGGAGGGGTTTTAGTTTGGACACCGAGTAGGTTCTATATGCACCCTTAAATAGTGCAACACACAGTCTTGTTTGGATGAACTAAGAAAACCAACTACAAAGATTCATGAGATAGGTAGCTATCAAATTGGCTTTGATATTGATTAATATCTACGTGCATACAAGTTTTTAGATTGGAATGATTCAAAAAACAAGAAAAAGGAAAAAAACTTAGAGAAGTTTTGGCTCTTCTGACATCCACAAATTCTAAAGTTAACTTAAAAATAAGTATCCTCTAGCCATTTATAGAAGTAAGGCATAGATAGGATAAGAAAAATACATGAGAGAAAATCCAAGGGATGAATCACATCAAGGCACATTGAATGTAGTGATTGGTAAGAGAATTGCAATCAAAGTCAATGAAGGTCAACTCCAATCACACATTGAAACACTTTGGGCTTTAATCCTTTTATTCTCACCAGGAAAATAACTTGAATCAGGATAGTGTGTAGGAACTTTCACACATATTCAAAACAATTAATTTATCACCCTTTTCCCACACTCTATTCTACTTCGGGCTTTCTACTCTCAGGAATGAGCTTCCCCAAATATTGACATTTGTCTCCATTGTATGTGTAATACCGAGATCTCCAACATTCTAGTGGATTCAAAGCCTTCTATGTTATAACATCCCAGAGTATGCAAACTAATCCAGATATAATTCTATTTGTGATTCAAATTTTCCAAACCTTCCATACTTGAACTCTACATCTCCTGCAATCACAAATTCCAATCATTAAATCTCTTTAAAAAAGAAGTTATAAACATCTCATGTAAATTAAACCATCATTCAATTGTTATCACATAAATTTCTCATAAATAACATGCTTTCTAGCATATTACAAATCCTTGCATGATTATCTTTTATATATCGGATCAATAGACTCATTGGATAACCTTAAGATTTTAAAAATTTACTTTACATCGCTGCTTGGTACCCAGTACCTGGTATTCAGCTTTGCCCATGAATTTTCCTTGGACTTTGGTTTTACGAGAACTTCCATCTTACCGGACCTCAACTATTGGACCGGAACATTCTACTCACATTTGCATTACCTTTTTCCTTCTTCAAACATTCCCAGTTCCTAGTATCCGGTAGCCAGTACACTACATTACGAAGTACTCTTTTATTAAAGATTTATCTTTTCTCTTCACTTCCAGTGATCTTTTCGACTAGCTAGCTCCTGCCATAAGAGTTAATAATTTATTTTTCGGTCCACAAGTCTTATAGTCTCGGCGTGTGTTGTGAGACCACACAATAACTTGTAACCAAATAAACCAAATTTAAACCAAAACTTGAGATTAAGTCCATAGTCATAAATTATAATTTATGCATATTTTAAAACAATAACTTTTACCTTTACCTAGATTCTGGCATAAAAAGGTAAATTTCCCTCAAAAGAATTTGTCTGTGCTCTGATTAATTCCAGTTTTTGAAACTCAATTAAAATAATAAGTTCATTGACATTGAACTACATAATATGGTAATCCTCTAAAGCCAACCAGGGATAGAACCTTGCTACCAGTCAAGTGTCCATAACCCCAACAAGATTATCTCTATAACTCCCCCCAAACATTGCTCTACTACTAGCCAGGCATCTATAGCCTGGGTAGAGATATTTGGATAGCCTAAAGAGTTGATTTTTTTTAGATATTGCAATGATAGTTCATTTTTCTCTATTGATATTTCAATGATAGCTCATTTTCAACTTGCAATCAATGAAGCCTGCTATTAGGTAGGTTGGGAATTATATTGATAGTGAAGGTTACCTTTTGATTTTTCATTTAACGCAAATCCCTTCATCAATTCACTACTTCCCAAAAACTCATTTAATAATTTCCTATTGGTGCATATTTTTGGCTAAATTTTACCACTTTAATCCAAATCCTAGCTAACTACAACTCGCTATGTGTTAGAAAGTATGCATAAATTAAAATTTAGCAACAAACAATTTAATCACCAAATTTAAATCTAAATTTAGAACCATTAGTCACCACCCTTTCAATAAAATTCTATGGAAACTGCTAAATACTCAGCTAGCGATTCTGATTTGATAGTGCTGCATCACATTAATGGATTGGGAATGTCATGATGACATTGAAACACAATCACATTATTCTACGTTCAATTTGCATGCCTCAGCTTGCACATGTTACTTCTTTCAAATTACCTGGGTGATGACATGTGTTGCCTTACTGGCTTTAATTTCCTTTCTACTTTGCACACATAAGCACCTACATAATTAATACAGCTTAAAAAAATACATGAAATGACCATTCTTAACTTTGAAATCTTCAACTTGCTTCATTTGCAATCTTTGTACTGATCAATTTTGAAGCAATTTATCACCAACTATGTGTAAAGAATTATTTGATTTAACATTCCGCTCTGAAGACAATTATCCAGTTGCTACCTTGCTTATGGTTTCCAAGACTTCACTCGAGGAAACTATGTACCACAACTTCCTCATGACTTTCTATAAATTCTGCACTTCTTGAATTCTTCACACTTTTACTTAGCTTTCTTGTTATTCTACATTTCTTGCTCTACTAGTTCTTGCTTGCTTCTAGGTTATGGATACTCCAATTTTCTTGACTTTCTCTCACTTCCAAAATGTTTTCTTAGGAAGTATCACATCACAAAGGCTTGAAAACGTTTTCTTCATTTGGACTGCCAGTTTCACTATACCACATTTGTGCTTAGTCCTTTGGGAAAAGTATGTAGAATCTAACTGCTAGTTTCATTTGTATTCTGATGTGGCTTCTCACTTTGTAGAATCACTTTTGGATGTTGGGATTCTTGTTGAAGATGTTTGCTCGACTACCAATCTAATAGTAAGGCTTGAATATTTGGAGAATCTAGATACTATTTTGTCTGTTGCACACTCAAACATCGAAATCCCTTCCATAGATGATATTCCTTGATTCTTGGAACATGGGGAAGTGGTTCCACTCTGGCCATTCCTTACTGACCTCCATATTCGTGACTTTAAATTTCACCAGGAACTCGCCTACAGAGGGTATTTGGCCCTGATAGATGAGGCAACCCATATCAATTGAATGGATACTCCTATTTGTAGCTCGACTCACTCTTTTGATTTTTTGATCTTTTGAAGCAAGAATTTTGATACTCCATGTATATACATGATACACACACACATATATATAGCTTTTAGTACATCTTAAACATTGTGTATTTATTATGCATGGTTTTATCATTTTACATTTCACAACACAATTTTACAAATGCTTGAATTAACTCTCATGTGTAAGATAAGTTAATCAAAATTTGCAAATGCAGAGGCCAAACAAAAAAAAGAAAAGAAAAAAGGAAAGAAAGAAAAGCGACAACAAAGAAAAACAAAACAAACAATACAAAAATAAAACTAACCCTAACTAACCAAAATTCTAATTTAATAAACAATTAACCCGAAAATAACAACTTATTTTTATTTCAATGACTATTTCCATTGTTATTTTGGTACAAATTACAGTAGATTTATCCTTAAATTCATTCAAAGAAATTTCAAAAGTTCTAATGTAACAATGAATTCTTCTAATTTTTTTGTGTTTAATAATCATAAATTCAAAAGTGTACTTACCAATAACTTGGTTCATATGCATGTAAATGACCTCAATAAATGTTGATTGCACACACTTCATCTGATGCAACCATACTCTACCTTCTTTCAGCCCTAGTTCATAGTTTGTCTCCTTACTCTATTCGTTTCTATGAATAGTTGTGTCCATTTCTCGGCTTTCTTCTCCTCCAGAATTTTTTGTGTCTTTGGTCTTTTCTTCACTTTGCACTTTGTTAGACCAAGATATACCACAATTTATATTGTTATCAGAGAGAGAAAAGGTAAAAGTTTGATACTCTGTATCTTGCATAAAATCAAGAAAATTTCCTTTTTTAACTTGTGACTTTCCAACTTGGAGCAAAATACATGCATCTCTATCTCGATTTTCCCTCTCCTTCTCTTCATTTGCATTTTCCACGTACAAGGAGAATGATGACTCATCAATACCATTTCCTTGTTTCTAATGCGATGTCTCTGATTCTTGGAATTCTTTCCTATTTTCCTACAAAATGTTAGGATTTTCTTTATAATAATTGTAGTTACCAAATCATTTTGATGTACAAGCCAATTTTTTAATATTTCCAATTCCACTAGGGTTGAATGTATTTCTCATTAATGATTTCTTTCTTCTAGTAGTTAGAACTTCTTCTATTAATGTAATAGCTTTGCATATAGCCAAACTTACCCTAGTTAAGAAAATTTCACAATCAAGTTCACTGTGATTAGTTGTATCATGAATTCTAAACTCAGTGACTCTACCAAAGGTGAATAAACTCAAAAGATATAATCTTTGGTTAAAAAAATTTCAAAGTTTCTCAACTTCCATATTGAAATACCAACTTGCACTAAATTTTCACTTTACAAGCTTTCTCCTTAAACTCGGGACTAATACAAATTACAATATAGGCCCTCCTAGCATTAATTCTTGTTGATGATGATGTTACTCATAGCAACATGGTGAATAAATTCTTCATAGAAAAATCATGAAGAGCCTATTCTTCTTGAAAGACTTAACCAAAGGCAACCTAAGGGATTTGTATGATAGGATTAAGGTTGGATTTGTTCAATCCCAAGTCTTTGGTAGTCAGGTCTTAATAGTACTAGGTTCACTTCAGGGTATGATGTGATATTGTTGTTAATCTCAAAGGGAATATGTTTGTTTGAAATCATATGTATTAGACAATGTACTTTCAGTTAGATCATAAAATAATATCATGAAATCAAAAGATTTGAAATAATATTTCATGAATATCAACAATTTTTCTATCATGTAAGTAGATTTAGCTTTAAGCATTCAACAATTTCATAGAAAATGAAAGATTTTCAATAAATTTCCATTCGTTCATTTATTTTTTGAAACATTTTCCAGAATTTAAATATCTATTCTAAAATAAAGCATAAAAAATACTGAAAATTATAATTTCTCCTAGTTATTCTCCATGCATGCCACAAATAATTAACCAAATCAAAGCAAAATGCTTTATACTTCACCAGATTGCTTCACATCTACATATAAAATGGTGTGAGCTTTTAAAGAGAGGGGTTTTAGTTTGGACACTGAGTAGGTTCTGTATGCACCCTTAAATGACGCAACACATAGTCTTGTTTGGTTGAACTAACAAAACCAGCTACAAAGATTTATGAGATAGGTAGTGTTATGCCTTGCATACATGCCCCAAATTTTTGCTTGGAAAAGTCAGGGACCCCCTCTATTTTTTTTGTTTTGCTGGTTTGTTTTGTCGAGATCGAGTTACGGGATGGAATCAACACGTGACACTTTTCAGGGTTTCAATTTCTAGATTCACCCTGACTCTGATCCCCACTTTTCCTTCGGGTGTCATTGGGGTTTGCGTTCCTTGTCTGGTCCTGTCTCATCCCCATCTTGTTCTCTGGCCCATTTTTGCTTCATCTTGTCTTTCACCATTACGTTGTTCGTTTGTTTTGGTCATTTTCATTTGTCTTGGTCCTCGTCTTTTCGTTGTCATCTTTTCATCATCATCTCATCATCTCATTTGTTCTTTTCCATCTTCTGTATTTCTTCCTTTCTATTTTTGCATTGTTCATTTTATTCTTTCGTTGTTTCTACATTTTTTCAATTTTCTTTTTTTTGTCTACTCTTCAAAATCAAAAAATTCAAAAAATCAAAAAACTTAGAAAAATACAAAAAAAAAACTTTTCAAAATAAATAAATAAATAAATCTTTTAAGAAATTAAAAGATTTAATAAAATAAATAAATAAAACTTTTAAATAAATCTTTTCTTAGTTTAAACTTAAAAAGTATTTAAATTTAAATGTTTTAGAATAAAATCTTTTAAATTTAAGTTTAAAATATTTTAAAATAAAAGAAATTCAATAAATAAATTTAAAGATTTAATAAAATAAAATAAATAATAAACTTTTATGTTTTAAACATTTAAAAATTTTAGAATAAAAATATTTTAAATTTAAGTTTAAAAGATTTTAAAATAAAGAAATCAACAAAGTAAATAAAAATTAAATAAACAAAAAATAAGACAAATCTTTTATCTTAAAAGATTTGAAAAATAAAATAAAATTCAATGCCATCAATTGAATTGCACGACAAAGATGGAAAAGGTTTAAAATTTCAAGTGTAATAGTAAATGTTCGGGTCTTGAAATTAACCTACCCTACTTCCCACACTTAATAAGGTGAAAAATAATAATAAGTTAAAATTTAGTTCTGACTCCGTCTATGAAATATCTTGACCCTGCCTTAATAAAAGTTCCTTTGGAACCATAGGGTATTTTGAATCTAGCCCTATCAAAATATTCATGTTCAGAAATGGTTCTGATCCCGCTCGTGCATGGTCTCGACCCCACTTTAATACATAAAATGGTTTTATTTTACTTTTGGAACCATAATGAATGCAAAACCAGAACCAATGGGAGTGCTCATGTCTAGGTTTTGCTCCCATCCCGCTCCTTCTCTTGACCTGCTCCTACTTCAACCTCACTTGGTGCCTACTCCTGCTTCGATCCCACACATATGTAAAAAGGTGAATGAACCTTCGCTCCTATTCTTTGGTGCATGCAAAATGGCAAAGCATAGACATGACGTTGAAATGTTTGGAAAAACCCCTTAAAGAAATGTGATTTCATCAAATTCCCTTGACTACAGAATATGCTAATAATGGATTTGTGAGGGAGATTTTACAAAGTTTTAATGCAAATCCTATTTGCATGTGTAAAGCCAAATTCCCCTGCACATGTGAATGGGAGCTTTGAAACACCATTTAAATGCCTGATAGACAAATACAAGTGTGCAAACATGCACAAAGAGCAAGGGTCTATGAACTGTTTGGAAGTTTTCCTTAGAAAGATGTCATCCCATGAAACACCTTGTTCAAGTTGGACATGCACAAAATCGATATATTGAAAGAAGGCTTTAGAAATTTCAAGAAAATGCAATTGCTAGGTTTTAGGCTAAGTTCCATAGACTTTTATAGCATCCTCCTTTTCGTAGCGTTGAAATGGGAGTCTTTGGAATGGCGTCAAATATCCATTAAAATCATATACAATGCAAGTAAACTGTTTAATAGAATGACTCATAGAGATGTCATCTCATGGAGTGCTTTGATTACAGTTGATGTGCAAAATGAATTTGTTTGTTGGCTTTAGAAACTTTCAAGCGATGCAAAGCCAAATTCACCAACTTCTGCTAGCATCCTTCACCTATGAGAAAATGTGAAAGTCAAGACAACGGTATGGACTATTTGACAAGTGGCCTCAAGAGATCGATGCAATGTTTGCAAGGCATGTAATTTTTTGCACACAAATACTTCAAGGGGGTGATCATCCAATGAAAGATATGTGAAATGTAGAGGAATAGACATGATGGATAAACTGTTTAACCTAATGCCTCATGAAGATGCCATCACATGAAGTGGATGGCTACAAGATTTGCATGAAAATGAAAGATCATAGGCGCCGCACATAGACTATTACGTAGAATGCATCAAAGGAATGTAGTCTCAGGGAACACCATGATTGCTGGTTATATATATATATATATATATATATATATATATATATATATATATATATATATATATATATATATATATATATATATATATATATATATATATATATATATATATATATCAGTTTATTGAAAAGCCTCAAGCAAAGGCTTCAAATTATGCACATAATGGAGAAGTCACCTCATGAAACGAAATGATTGCAGCCTATGCACAAAATTGGTTTGTTGGAGTTAAAGGTTTTAAATATTTCCAAGAAAATGTAGCAAGAAGAATTAGAATGTGAATTGTACAAGCATGCAAAGGAAAATGCTTGTGAACTAGTATTGAAGAAAGGGTTCAAAGAAGTGCAAAAACACAAAGGGCATGCGACTGTTTGAATGGAGGCATGTAAATTATTAAATAAAATACTTCATCAAAATTGTGACTCACGGTGGAAAAAATCACTAGGTTTTCTCAAAGTGGATTTACGTAGAAGCTTTATGGGATTTCATGCATGCAAAATGTGGAAGTAAAGACAAAGCATGTGAATCAAATGATAAAACATTTCAAAGAAATGCCCCAATGAAATCATAATTGGATCTGCATGAAAATTTTCTACAAGAGTGCCTAAAGAAGGTGTCAGTTCATGGAATGAAACTAATGCAATTGGTGGATGTTGAGCCAAGTTCCCAAGATCTTTGTCAACATCCTCCTTATTGGTGTCAATAGTGACCTTTGAAATGCAATTTACATTTTGTTTGATGGTTGGGAGTAACTCTTGGCTTTAAGGAATGACTTGGTTGGGGAATTTGGACTTTGTTATTGTAAGCATGGTAGACCCTCCATGTCAAGGCACCCTATCCTCAAATAATTTAGTAACAAATTCAGTGTCTAGGAGTGATGGTTTATTATCACTTTTTTTAAAGGGCTGATTGTACAAGAAGAAACTCTTTCTGAAGAAGGATAAAAAAATGTATCACCACATAAATCTAAGCATAAAAGTGATGCATTTGTAGAAAATGGTAGCACAACTGAGTTGATTAACTGTAGTTTGAGACATGGTGACTGATTAAAAGGATCGCGGCATAGATAAACATGGTCATAGTGAATTAGACAACAATGAATTTCTAAGGACAAAGAAAAAATAGATGGTCACATAAGTCAGCAATTTACAAGAAAAGAGAACTTTAGACATTTTATGGAATGTAATGTTTGGAAATAATATTTCAAAAGTCATGCTTGTCATATTGTTCAATTTTCAGTTAAGGGAAATTTCAAATGAGCCTCAGGATTCAAGATCAGTTATTAATCAATCAAGGGAGCCATCAACTAATATATTCCCTATGTCACCTATACAAAACAACAATCTTGTTCACCATATAGAAAAAATGTTGAATCTATGATAGCCTTGGAAAATGTGAATTAATAATGAAAATTCATTAATTAACTAGAAATTAATTGATGCATGTGTTTTAATTTATTGATCTTTGAGGATTAATTATGACAATTGATTAATTGTGCATTTATTATAAAATTATTAATTTAGTGAATCAATTTGGTTTGTAGGTATTGTCTGAGGGTGAGGAAGCAAATGGTTTTGAAGTTTTGAATCCTCTCAAAATTATGGATTTAATGTTATTTTATTTGTTCAAATGGGGTTTTGATTTGTTATTTCAATTATGGATATTAAATTTAAGTTTATTCATATCTAATTGAAATAATTTTAATTTAAATATTTTTTGAAATTAATTATTTATTGATTGATTTTATGATTCAATTAATGCATTGTGTCTTACAGGTACTTTTCAAATGCACAAAAGATCTTGGAGATGATTTGTAAAACAAATGTGCAGAAAGAGGGGAGATTTTCTGAAAAGATTATTGAACTAATAGTGAACTAAAGGCTTCATGGCCATTGGGAGTGAATTATGCAAAAGATGTTGTTCCACATAAAGGAAAAGGAGTGAACTCCAAGTGGAGACTCAAAGTTAAATTGGAATCAATTGAAACTAAACAGAATCTGAAAATGGAAGTTGCAATTGTGAAATAAAGTAAAGCTAAAAGTTGTAGTTGTTAACTGGAGCTCACTAATGTCAAACAAGGCTGCAAACATGAAGTTGTCTATATGGTGATTTCCTGTACCAAAAAGCTACAACTTTTTGATGTCTAATTTATGAGGGAATTATGTAAATGATTGAGCTATTAATGGTCAAATCAAGCTCATTGTAAAGCGTTAGACACTAAGGAAAATTAATTAGAAGTTTTACAGATTAACTGATTAAAGTTAGCAGTAGGATAGATAATGGAGTTCTATGCAATTCTTAGTTTAGCTGAATCAATTTGAAGACATTGGTTTGTGTGCACTGGTGACCATTGCCAGATTTGTAATTGTTGTTTATCTGTTTTGCAATAGTAGAAGCAACCAAATTTAAACCTACTTTAAGTTGTATTTTGGAATGATGTTTGTTTTGTTAATCATTTGGTTTGGAATTCTTTGAGGAATGAAGTTTTTATCTTTTATTTTGTTCAAAATAGTGATTTGTGATCTATTGTAAAAGTTTGCACTGTGAATGAATGTTTAACTTTGTATTGATTACATGTTGGCTTATTCTATAGTTTAGTTTAGGAATTCCTTGGAGAGTAACAGGTATTCTTTTCACTCTTGCATCCCTAGTCTATCTTTTTTCCTTTTTTTTATACCCCCTATTAGAGTAGGTTTAGATAGAATTTCAATCTTACAGCAATAGAGAAGCTCAATAACTAGTAGGCCCCTGTGAACATTACAACCTCATTGACCACTCAACAAAACAACACAATTAAGAACCAACTATAGCGACCTTGGAAGATAGGTGGTTTTAGATCAGTTATCTTTTTCAAGAGAAATAGAGTAGAAATACTTTGTTTAAATGGTGTTGTGTCAATTTGGACATCAACAAGACTGGTGCTAGAAGGAGGGACCTTGAGCAATTTCACTTTGTTGTATGGGAGTGGGTTAGATCTTGGAAAACCCAACTCTGATGGGTAGCCCTTTATGTATACCTGGATTTATTCATGAAATCCATGGTCACATGTATGATAGGATTCCTTTATTTTTCCCTAACGGTGAACAAAATGCTTCTAAACATGTCAATATTTGTAGGGATTTAGTCATTTTTCTCTAGATTCAACATGAGGATATCGTCTATCAATTGTTTTTCCAAACACTTCAAGGTACAATGTGGCAATGCTATGTTAATCTGCCACCAGATTCTATTTATTCATGGATAGAATTAAAAATCTTATTCTTAGATCAAATTGATCCTTATATGCGTATGCAAAACCCATCACTTCAATTCGCAGCCATGAAAAGATCACCACATGAATCAATTATGCAGTTCAATCACATATTCCTTCTTATGTTTAAGCAAGTTATAGATTCAGATCTAGTTATTAATGATCATGTGGTAAAAGAACATTATTATTGGGGTTTGCATAATTTATTGGTAGCAAGAATTAAATGTTGTGGTAAAGTTACCACTAAATGGGATGCATTTAACAAAGCTCTCTTGCTCGCACAATCTGGACAAGACATTATAAACATGCATAATCAAAGTAAGAAATATAATGATCTTGTACTCGAAAACTACCAGCCTTCACATCTTTGCACTAGTTTATCCACAATGCCTACTCACATGAAAAGTCAGGCTTTGCAAAATCCAACGATAGAGATAAGTATTCCACCTACCAATGAAGTTGTGACTATATCCTCTCTTTTTGGTCATACTCTAACACATAATCCATTACATCGCAATGAAATTGCAAGCAAGAGATTTGATGTGAAAATATATCATTTTGATGTTTTGTTTGACCAAGAACATCAAATTGATATAAAGTTAGAGCATAATGGAAATATCAAGTTAGAATCTAGTTTCATTGGAAATGTTAATACTAACGATGATATTGAAAGAGATGAAATATCAACACAAGACTGTTGTCATGAGAAATCAACAGTACCTTCCAATGCTTTGAAAAACTCTTCTGATCGTGAGGAGAATTAGTGTGATGAGGGATGGACAAAAGAGCACAGTTCATGTTGTCTAGATATCCCATGTATGAAAATTTGAGTAAGGGAGAAATTGGAAGAACTATGAGAAGTGAGGCTATTAGAACTCACTAGGCCAAATAGATGTAGGATACATCCAAAAAATCAGCATTCCCAGATGGATTTCCATGTCTTCTTGGGTAGGATGGAATTGTATTTCAGACAGTAGATCACTATTGAAGAAATGCTTATGGAAGATCCCTGGAGTACGTATCCCCTTGATGAGGGAGATGAAACAACTAGCACCCATGAAAATGATAATGACTCCATCCACAATTATGAGAGTAGCTATGACATGATCTTTAATTCTTCCTCATCATTCGATGACCTTAATCTTTGCATTGAGATGGATCCAACAACTGACAAAGTTTCCCTACTTGGTGCAGACTTGATAGATGTGGAAAAAAAGTTTATCGATGCATTCATAGGTTCTTTTATGATGGTGAAAAAGGAAGAAACATCCTATGATGAGCTAACATAGGAAAATGACTTTGCTTATCTGAATGATGAACACATAGAAGCTGAGAACAACATGACTATGAATGAGGCTGAAAATGGATCTCGTGGTGAAGGACACAAAGTTGAATTCCAAATTGATTCTTCAAAGGAGGAAGATCAAATGGATGTTCAAGTTATTCAAGGGCTACTTGATAATTATTTAGATCAGACTTACCCTTGTCAGGAAAATAAATTGGATCTCAATGCTAATCAAGATACTAACATTGATGAAATTAGTGGTTGGTTGCAACAAGGAGTGAACAATGATGAGATTCAGCTAAGTGAAGTAGAAGAATGTTAAGAAAGTGACCAAGAAATTTTCTCAAAAGTTGAATCCCTTCAACATGATGAAGAGGACAAAATGGGGGAGTTTTATCTCAATTTTGATTCTATTTATTCAAATGTGATGTTAATAGTGAATGAGCTTGATGTTGACTTGCATGTTCTAGTTGATATGTAGAAACATGAACTAAAGAAGTGTTTTCCTGGATTTGACTCCGTTCATTCAAATGAGTTGTTTGAAGACAATCCTTGTTCACCATGTGCCAGTATCTCTAGAATTAATGATGATGAGTTGGATGTTGATTTTCAAACTCTTTTCGGTGACATGTTTGAAGAGAGTGCTGACAACAATGCTTCATTTTTGGAGGAAAAGGGTTTGCAGACCTTGCAATTTGACAACATGGGTGATTTGATACTCAGTCCATCTGAAGAAATCGAAGGAATTTGGGATTCCACATCTGAATGGAATACTGAGATATTGATAAATGGATATCCCAGCTGCACAAAAAATCTCACTTCAGGTGATCCATGTAGGATTATTCCTTTTGATTCACATTCTGAGGTAAGTTGTTTTGATCTCTTGCTGTACAGAAAGATTGCTAAGTCAAGTAAGGAAAATGTTGAGAAAATTGGTTTAAAGGTTGAGAAGGATGACCATTTAATTGGTGATGTATGTACTTTATAAAACATGATTGAGGTTGATAGTCCCTATGAAGTCAAGCACACTAGTTTTTTGTTCGAAACTAGTGTTTATTGTGATAAGGATATGCATGAATTTTTTGAACTAGGTTAGGATGTCTTGAATGCTAATGATACATTGCTAATGGATGTCTTTTATGTTGACATGCATGTATCAGAGTGGAATCGAATGGTGCTTCATGAGCTGATACCTTGTGAGAAGGAAGTCATACAACATGAGCACGCCACAACAACTGAAGGTCTTCTAAATTGGGTGGTGTCTTTTCATTACCCTCCATGATTTAATGATCTTCAATTTGATTATGATGTTGAGGACAGTAAAATGTGTTTGTGGGTAGATCATGACAAGGATGAGAACCCGCAACTATTAATATTTCAAACTTTATACCCTCAGAATGAATTTACTGCACATAAACTTTACATTTCTAAGTATAAAGACAAATTTGCTAGGTTCAGAACTATACCTAGTAAGTTAAGATTTCTACACATAATGGAAAATCAATTGAGTGAATCAACAAATTATCACAGTTTTATGTTTGTAAAACTTGGTTTTGGAGTTATTTTAGGATTAGGATTTGTTAGGTGTCAATTTCTAGATTAGTTGGTTTTCTTTTTGTTTTGTTTTATTTTGTCATTTTTGGTTTGTTTTCTTTTGTTCTATTGTTTTCTTTTTTTTGTGTCCTCTTCTTTTTGTTTTATTTATGGGTTTGTCTGTTTCTCTTTTGTTTTGGTCTTTTGTTGTTTGTTTGTTGTTTTGGTTTTGTTGGTTCATCGTGTCTTTTCCCTCTTTTCTTTTGCTCCTCTCTTTGCTTGTTTGTTTCTTTTCTTTCTTCTTGGGGTTCCTCTCATTAACAATAGAAGCTAAGTTACTATATGCAAGTTATGCTGAAAGGTGAATATGTTGAGAGTCTTCTATCTATATTTTCAAACACTTGATCAGATAGTTGCTTTGAAAACTTTGATTACCTTCATCCTTTTCAAATTGGGGAATGTTAGCATGGATTAGGACTTGGTACATTATGCATTTTTGGGGAGTTTTTGAAAGTCTATCACAATCTACACACCTTAAGAAATTCATCTGTTAGTTTACATCAGGTGGGGTAGCTCTATTCCAAGTGAAAAAATATAAAGGGTTACATTTCTTTCACGATATCCCCTATGGTTCTCAACCTGCTACTTAGGCTTCACTACTTAAGGATTGAGGGAAATGAGAAATTATATTTAAAAAGAATCAAAACCTGAGAGAAAGAGGAAATAAAATAAGTCTAAAAATGAACTCAATCAACAAGGGTGATTTGACTATCTCTACCGGGGCTATAAACACCTAGTTGGCAGTAGAGTGATGCTTAGAGAGAACCAGAGGTATCTTTTTCAAGGCTATAGATGTCTTTCTGGCAACAAACTTATGCCAAGGATATCATTGCATGTTAGAAAGGTAACTCACAACTACGTAGCTTGGGTAGAGTCTATTTCACTTTGATCTTGACAATGCTTATGGGGGGAAATAAATCATTTTCACACAAATAAATTTTAGTTTCATCTTGCACCTCTGTCGTGTCCTAGTTTTATTGTGTTTGCACTTCTTAAATTGCTTAGAATGAGCTTAAACTAGAGATTTTGGGTATTTGGAGGGTTATGCATTTTAAAATTCTTAGATCATTTTCCCAATCGAGTCACCATTTGTTATGCCTTGCATACATGCCCCAACTTTTCACTTGGAAAAGTTGGGGACCCCCTCTATTTTCTTTCACTTTGCTGGTTTGTTTTGTCAGGATCAAGTTGTGAGATGGAATTGGCACATGACACCTTTCGGGGTTTCAAGTTTTGGTTCTGCCTTCACTCTGATCCCTGCTTTGCCTTCGGGCGTTGTTTGGGTTCTTGTTCCTTGTTTGGTCCCATCTCATCCCCATCTTGTTCTTTGGCCCGTTTTTGCTTCGTCTCATCTTTCGTTGTTGCGTTGTTCGTTTGTTTTGGTCATTTTAATTTGTCTTGGTCCTCATCTTTTCATCATCATCTCGTCGTCTCGTTTGTTCATTTTTGTCTTCTCTATTTCTTTGTTTCTATTTTTGCATTGTTCATTTTATTCTTTCGTCATTTCTACATTTTTCAATTTTCTTTTTTGTGTATACTCTTCAAAATCAAAAAATACAAAATAATTAAAAGCTTTTTTCAAAATTAAAAAAAAAGTCAAATAAATAAATCTTTTAAGAATTTAAAAGATTTAATAAAATAAATAAATAAAACTTTTAAATAAATATTTTCTTAGTTTAAACTTAAAAGGATTTAAATTTAAAATTTTTAGAATAAAAATATTTTAAATTTAAGTCTAAAAGATTTTAAAATAAAGAAATCAACAAAGTAAAAGTAAATAAATAAATAAAAATTAAATAAACACAAAATTAAGACAAATCTTTTATCTTAAAAGATTTGAAAAATAAAATAATTTAATACAATGCCATCAATCGAATTGCATGAGAAAGATGGAAAAGGTTTAAAATTACTAGTGTAATAGTAAATGTTCGAGTCTTGAAATTAACCCAACCCGCTTCCCGCACTCAACAAGGTGGAAAATAATAATAAGTTAAAATTTAGTTCTGAAATATCCCAACACCGCCTTAATAAAAGTTCCTTCAAAACTGGAGGGAATTTTGAATCTAACCCTATCAAAATATTCATGTTCAGAAATGGTTATGATCCCGCTCATCCATGGTCACGACCCCACTTTAATACAAAAAATGGTTTTCTTTAATTTTTGGAACCAAAATGAATGTAGAACCATAACCAATGGGAGTGCTCATGTCCAGGTTTTGCTCCCATCTCACTCCCACTCTTGACCTACCCCTACTCTGACCCTACTTGGTGCCTACTCCCGCCTCGATCCCCCACATATGTAAAACGTGAATGAACCTTCACTCTTGTTCTTTGGTGCGTGAAAAATGGCGAAGCATAGACATGGCATTGAACTATTTGACAAAACCCCTCAAAGAAATGGGATTTCATCGAATGCCCTTGACTACAGAATATGCTGATAATGGATTTGTGAGGGATATTTTACAAAGTTTTAATGCAAATCCTATTGGCATGTGCAAAACCAAATTCCCCTATGTGCATGAATGGGAGCTTTGAAATGACATTTAAATTCCTAGTAGACAAATGCAAGTGTGGAAGCATGCACAAAGAGCAAGGGCCCACAAAATATTTGGTAGATTGCCTTAGAAAGATGTCATCCCACGAACCACCTTGTTTTCTAGACATGCACAAAATCAATATATTGAAAGAAGGCTTTAGAAACTTTCAAGGAAATACAATTGTCAAGTTTCAAGCTAAGTTCCATAGCCTTTTATAGTGTTCTCCTCTTGCCAGTGCTGAAATGGGAGTCTTTGGAATGGCGTCGAATATCCATTAAAAGCATAGACAATGCAAGTGAACTATTTAATAGAATGACTCACAGAGATGTCATCTCATGGAGTGCTTTGATTATAGTATATGTGAAAAATGAATTTGTTTGTTGGATTTAGAAACTTTCAAGCGATGCAAAGCCAAATTTACCAACTTTTTTCAACATCCTTCACCTATGAGAAAATATGAAAGTCAAGACAATAGTATGGACTGTTTGATGAGTGTCCTCAAGAGATCGATGCAATGCTTGCAGGGCATGTAATTTGTTGCATGCAAATACTTCAAGGGGGCAATCATCCAATGAAAGATATGTAAAATGTGGAGGCATAGACACGGTGGATAAACTGTTTAACCTAATGCCTCATGAAGATACCATCGTATGAAGTGGATGGTTGCAATATTTGCACAAAAATGAAAGATCATAGGTGCGACACATAGATTTTTATGCATAATGCATCAAAGGAATGTAGTCTCAGGGAATGCCATGATTCTTGGTTATATATATAATGCAGATTTGTTGAAAAGCCTAAAGCAAAGGTTGCAAATTATGCACAAAATGGAGAAGTCACCTCATGAAATGAAGTGATTGCAGCCTGTGCACAAAATTGGTTTGTTGAAGTTCTAGGTTTTAAAGATTTCCAAGAAAATGTTGCATGAAGAATTAGAATGTGAATTGTACAAGCATGCAAAGGACAATGCTTGTGAACTGTTTGAAAAAATGGTTCAAAGAAGTGCAGAAACACAAAGGGCGTGCAACTGTTTGAATGGAGGCATGCAAATTATTCATTAAAATACTTCATCAAAATTGGGACTCATGGCAACAACAATCACTGGGTTTTCTCAATGTGGATTTATGCATAAGATTTATGGGATTTCATGCATTCAAAATGTGGAAGTAAAGACAACATGTGAATCAAATGACAAAACATTTCAAAGAAATGTCCCAATGAAATCATGGCTAGATTTTCACAAAAATTGTCTACCTTAATGCCTAAAGAAGGTGTCATCTCATGGAACAAAACTAGTGCAATTGGTGGATGTTGAGCCAAGTTCCCAAGATCATTTCCAACATCCTCCCTATCGGTGTTAGTAGTGACCTTTGAAATTAAATTTACATTCTATTTGAAGGTTGGGAGTGACACTTGGCTTTAAGGAGTGACTTGGTTGGGGAATTTGGACATTATTATTATAAGCATGGCAGGCCCTCCATGTCAAGGCACCTTGTCCTCAAATAATTTTGTAAAAAATTCAGTGTTTGGGAGTGATGGTTTATTATCAATTTTTTTTAAAGGGTTGATTGTACAAGAAGAAACTCTTTCTGAAGAAGGTCAACAGAGTGTATCACCACATAAATCTAAGCATAAAAGCGATGCATCTGTAGAAAATGGCAGCACAACTGAGCTGAATAACTGTAGTTTGAGACTTGGTGACTAATTCAAAGGATGTTGACATAGATAAACATGGTCATAGTGAATTACACAATGGTGAATTGCTAAGGACAAAGCAAAAATAGATGGTCACAAAAGTGAGCAATTTACAAGAAAAGAGAACTTTTGACATTTTATGGAATGCAATGTTTGGAAATAATATTTCAGAAGTCATGCTTGTGAGATTGTTCAATTATTCAATTAAGGGAAATTTCAAATCAGCCTCAGGATTCAAGATCAATTATTAATCAATCAAGGGAGCCATCAACTAATATATTCCCTATGTCACCTATATCAGAGCGACAGTCTTGTTTACCATATAGAACAAATTTTGAATCAGCCTCAGGATTCAAGATCTATTCTCGAGAATGGGCTTCCTCAAAGATCAACATTTGTCTCCACCGCATGTGTAATATCATGATCTCCAACATTCTGGTGGACTCAAAGCCTTCTACATTATAACATCCTAGAGTATGCAACCTGATCCAGATATAATTCTATTTGTGACTCAAATTTTCCTAACCATCCATACCCAAACTCTGCATCTCCTGCAATCATAAATTCCATTCATTAAATCCCTTTAGAAAAAAAATTATAAACATCTCATGTAAATAAAACCATCCTTTAGTTGTTATCACATAAATTTCTCATAAATAACATGCTTTCTAGCATATTACAAATCCTTACATGATTATCATTTCTATACCGGATTATCGGATTCATTGGATAAACTTAATATTTTAAAACTTCACTTTACATCACCACCTGGTACCCGATACATGATACCTAGTATTCAGCTTTACCCATGAATTTTCCCCAAACTTTAGTTTTACTAGAACTTCCATCTTGTTGGACCTCAACTATCAGACTAGAACATTCTGCTAGCATTTTCATTACCTTTTTTCTTCTTCAAACATTCTTAGTTCATGGTATCTGGTACCCAAAACACTACATTACGAAGTACTCTTTTATTAATATTTCTCTTTGCTCTCCACTTCTAGTGATCTATTCAACTAGCTAGCTCCTACCATAAGAGTTAATAAATTTTTTTGGGGTCCCCAAGTCTTACAATCTTGGGGTGTGTTGTGAAACCACACATGTCCTATTTTGCTTATGCTTCGATCCATCCTATCAACATATCCTATTCTAGCATCCTATCCTATCCATCCTCCAATCGTCATTCTCTTATCTGACGCTTAGTATATTTTGATTGAGCATTGGATGATTCATATCAAATATCCTAAATCCTAAGCTTTCATTCTAAATCTGAGCTTTTCATCACTTGTACATTAGTGTTATTTGTTGGTCTTGTGTCCCCATCTAGGAACCTTCATTGTGTCAATCATCATTAGGTCTTGTCTTATCTTTCATCCGTCTTTTGTCAAACTATGTTGCCCCTGCACTTTCACATAGGCAAGGCTAGTCATTTGATCAGCCCCAAGGAATTTTTCCATCCTCTTTGTCATCCATCAAGGTCTCCATTGTCCTCTTTCCACTTTTATCCATGGTTTATTGTTATTATTTTATCAAACTATGATGGCTCTACACTTTCAAATAGGCAAGGCTAATCTTTGATCAACCCCTGAGCCCTTAGGTCTTTAGGGTGTGTCTTGGTCCCGTGTCATGTTGTCAAGTGTGTCCTGATTCAGACAGTCCCTAACAAACAAAATCCATTAGTATCATGAGTTCTAATCAGTTTCAAGTATCATGAGTCATGTTGATCACCTAATCTATCCTCCATCCTTGGTCTTAATAGGATGTATCCTTCCTAAATTAGACCACCTTAATCCCATCCACCTACTGATCCTATGGTAAAGGAAATTTAAAATTTGTTGTTATCTTTTGGTGCTTTTGGCATTTTTTTTATCATTTGAGCTTCCTATTATACCTTTTCAGGGTCGCCACAATCCCTCATATCATGGTGCACTTTCATAGGAAAACATAGGGGCATATCTTGATTTTTTGTTTTCTTGTCTTCTTGGTTGTCTCACGTAGTACCCACCAAGATCCCCGTGGTCTTGTGTTATGTTGGGGCATCCTTTGTGCTTGTGGTTATCCCAATACTTGGCCTGACCAAAGACAATGTGGCTTTGGGGTGTTGGAATAGTCTTCTTGTTTGTTGTGTTGGTCTTACACATTTGACACTAATCTGCTTTGGTTCCACATACCCTTGTTTATTGTGTCTTATGCTATAGAAAAAATAAGTGCTCCTAAAATGGAAAAATGGCATTAGGTTTGTTTTTCATCTACCATCTCTTTGCATTGCATTTATCCCCATTTGTTCTTCCCCTAGCTTATGGTTATTAATTTTGGTTGTGCAAATGTTCTTTTCCCATCTATTATTTCCATTGGGATTCCTATGGTTTTTGACAAGTGCAGTGTCACAACCATCATCATTCATCTCACTATGCATTACATTATCCTACCTATCATTATTCACCTAGGTCCATTATCCATTGCATTATCATATTCATTATCATCTTAAGTTGTTTAGATTAATCTAGATTGGTTATTCTAAGCATCTTAAGTCCATTTCATTGCATTATCATCTTAAGTTTTTTAGATTAATATATATTGGTTATTCTATGCATCTTAAGTTCATTTTCATTATCATTTTAGGTTTTTTAGAGTTGCTATTCTAAACATATTACTCCATTTCGCCACAAACATTGCATTGCATTATATTTATCACATACATCCATCACATGATCACATATGCATATTTTCATTCATCACATATTTTCATATCACATCATACATACACACTCAATCATTACACTACAATCATCCATAACACATTCAATCATCATATCATATCACATACACATACATAATAAAACACATTAACATCACCATTTGCATCACACATCATTAGTATCACATCCATAGCATATATCATAAAATCATAAATCATTCATCGTATCCTGCATCACAATGCATTAGTCATAATACATTTCATTCATAGCATCCACATAAACATAAGCATAAACTATAATCATCACATGCATACATCATAATCATCATCATCATCCACATGAACATAATAAATATCCATGGCATCACATAATGTCAAAAATGTCCATTGCATATCATATATATATCAAAAAAATATAGCATCTATCACATGTCCATCATAGTCCATAATAAAAGATCATGAGAGTCCATGAAATCCATAATAACAATCCATCATAAAGTCCATGAGATTCCATCAAATAAATGTACAAGTACAGAGCTCTAATCAAATACAAAGACTACATCTGACACATCATGGTGTCTCAAATGAATAAAGAATAAAGAATAAAAGAATCAATGAATGAAATAATCTCTGAAGTATGTGTAACACAAATCTATAGTCTCTACCATGTAAACCATCCACACTGCACCTATAAAAAAAAACCTGGATCTTGTATGCCCTCTCTCCATCTAATTACTACTCTAGACATATGACCTCTGGGGGGAGTTTGGCATAGAACCTCAGCCTCGAGAGGGTGTCTCATGATAATTATTGTATCCTTGTGTGTGCATAGCCCCTGAGTGTGAGGGTGCTAGCATCTGTGGTGCTGCTCGGACATATGGTGGTACCCTCCATGTTGGATTAGGAACATCTCTGAAATAAGCGTCATATAATATTTGATCTTTGTCCTAGCATCAACCTCCCCTACTACCTTTTTCCTTCCCAAGTCTCTCTCTATCTAGTACATGTCCCTTTTTCCACCTATATGTCATATCTCCCACTCCCAAGCCTCTTGTACCATCTACATCTACTTGACTTGGGCCTCTAGCTAAAATATCCTCTATGTTACCACATCCCTCTCGCTCTATAGGGTTTGCACTTGCACCTCTATTGTCTCAATTCTCTCAAGTAACCCCCCTGCATCCCCCATAGGTGCCTCAATACACTCTACTCTATTGCGAGCCTCATCCATCTCTCTGCACATCTCCTCTAGTTGTCCCCTTACCTTATCCCTCTCCCTTGCATCTCTAGCACCCAACTCCCTGCCTCATCTACAAAAGCTCCAAAATATCTATCTCCATCATGCTACATAGCCTATAGCTACTCTACCTTAGCCTGCAGTCTCCCCACCTTCATCTGTAATCTATCCTGATCTACCTTTGACTCCCTCAACCTGTGCTCCGCTATCCCCAGTTAGGACATGGATCCTATCAATAATATTGTGGGTTCCTCTAGTGGTGGTGGCACATATACGACCATGGATAATAGGTCCACTGCAGGGGCATCCTCCTTCATTACCTACTCCTCCCCATGGCCTCCTCCATCTTCACATCCCTATCTCTCCTCTATCTGCCACCCCTCCTCCTCCTCCTTTGTGGCCTCGCCAACTCCATCTCATCATCTAACCCAAACTCCAATGCCCCCATGATTAGCTCTATGGTCATGATCCTCCCTATCCTATGTTGGACCCATCATGTTGCATACCATACTATTGTACATGCATTAGCCAATCCTCCCTCCATGGAGATCGTGTCATTGAAACTGCATCGCACATCTGTCAAGCAAACTTTGCGGTGATCTATTCACCCCATATCACCCTAGACTCATAATTGACTTGTCTAAACATCTGTGGTCCTACAGGGATGTCAAACTATACTTTGAACTACCAGGTCACCTTATCAGGTCTGTGTAGCTCAATAATAAATGGATCCTATCCAATCAAGTAGTATAGTGAAAAAAAGTAACCCCTCCATCTCCTATCATCATCCTACCACCCCAAAACCTATAGTCCCATGTAAGGTCTCCATGTAATATCCCCCTCCCTTACTCCATCTAGCCTCCACCACCACTCCTTCAAGATCCCTACCTTGTGGTAGTGCAATCTCCAACCATACACATTTCCCCACCAATATGCAATCGACAATGCCTCATCTTGCACTTCAGTGATCAATATGTCTGGCCTCACTATCTAAATATGCTCCCAGGCCCAAACCTAAAGCAATGTAATGTGTGTAATACTGAGGGCCCTCCTATAACATACCACATGCATATCGTGGTACAATTATGCCAATATGCATGCTCCCCTTGCATACTCTCCCTCTCACCTCACCACTACATGTTAGACCACCTCAATCATCTTGAGGCTAAAGAAACATCCACTCCTATATGGTAGGAGAATACCACTAATCATATTGTACAAGTACAAAGATAATGCTACCATATCAAGTCCCATGAACATGTTGATGTCCAACTCATTCCCTCAGATGGGATGGTCCACCGGTCCAACATAGCCCATAAGATCCTCTCTATTGATTTTTTGGGTGTACCACTAATCAAATGCCCTCATATGGGAAACCATAGGATCCTCCACACATCCTCCAATGCCACTGTCATCTCCCCTGTCAAGAGATGGAATGTGGAGGTCTCTGAGCTCCATCACTCCATCAATTCTATTAGAAGGGGTCTGTGTGCTCTAATTTTGGGATATCTCAACATATGCAGTAGTCCAACTTGGGCTAATGATGCATGATCCTCTAGGGTCATCGCCCTCATACACACCTTTAGCACCACCAAGTGTCTCTCATGTGTCCTCATCATTTTGAAGTTCTACATCCATGTAGACCATTTAGTTAGACTTTCTAACATTTCATTCATCTTTCTTATCTTTTTCATCCATGTCCTAGTTTGGTGAGTTCGAATCTGTGTAAGGTAGGTTCACCCATTTTCCCTTGCCCACACGTTTTCCTATCTAGTATGTACATCCACCCCTCTAGTCACTTTTCACAGGTTCACCTATTTTCCAAGCACACTAGCCCCTTTCTTTTATGGGAGTGATTTTTCCCTTTTTCTTCCCAGAGGAAAACTCGTGTTTTCCCCTTTCCCCCATGGGTGAGTGCACACTTGCCCCTATGTTTCTTTCCTCCTAAGTGATGAATTCGCATTCACCCATTTTTCTTGAAAGGTGGATTCACATCTTCCTGTGTTCTCTTTTCAATGGATTCACATCTGCCTATTTCCCTTTTGGGTGAATTTGCATTCGCCCTTTCCCTTGACAAGTGATTTCACAATCATCTATCCCATGACCCACTTGCCCCTACATTATGTAGGTTCACCCTTACAGGAGAGAGGTGATTCTACAATCAACCCTCTCCTGGTGTACCCATCCCTGAATTATGCACATCCTCCCCTTCCCTCAGTGATTCACTAGATAGGAAAATGTGTTTGGCTAGAAGGGTAGATCCACCCTTCCACAATAACCCATATGACCTAGCTACCCATCCTAACATTAAGGCAAGTGCATAAATTAAAATCAAATGACAAATTCATGATCCAACACATACCTAGCAATGTACTACTCGTTGCTAGAACGCCCGCACCTCCTGCGGATCAGCTCATCATCATCGACCAGCTCTCGTCGGCGCGCTTGTCGGCCGTCCTTTGTCGCTCTCTGTACGTCAGGTCTGATTCTGGGGTGTGCGGGTAAGGTGGGTGGATGATTGATTTTTAAATTTACTATTTATAATTCTCATTTTTTAACCTACTTAGCCTTTTAATTTTTGGGTAATTTTTACCCTTTAATTAACCCTTCATTAATTCATTTTCCCCTTTTCTTCTGAGGGATGCCATTTTCACCTTCATTTCCTACTTTTCTTCTGTTCAAAATCCATCCTTCATGGTTTTTCATGCTCTATTCTATGGTACCCTAGGTTTCTTCATATCAAGAAGTCACTCGGGGCCCCTTTTCTTCCCCATCTTCCCTCTCAAGGGGGCATACCCTACCATATTTCTCCATTCTCCTATGATATTGGGGCATCATCTAACATTTTTATCTTCCATCAAGTCATTTGTGTTTTATTTTTCTTTGAACCACTATTATTCTAATAGTATTTTGAACAAGGGAAAAATGTAGACACCTAAATTTGACCACTCTCATATGGTCAAATTCACCTTTGCATTCTTTTGTCCCACATCTCTTAGCCATATTAATTATATAATTTATTATTTGATTAATATTTCCCTTTTGTCTAATATTCCCTAAGGTATTTAATTAATCAATCAAATACCTTACCTTTTTCATCTCTAAATTAAATAAATAGACCAATTTATTTAATTTAGTCATTATCCCAATTTAATTCATTTCCTTCTCTCTCCTCATTTCACATCCTCCATAATCCTCCTTAATCTAGATTAACCTAATTAATCTATGATTAGGATATGCACACCCCTAATCACCATTAGGGTCACATCCTCCATAATTTCCCACTTGCATCTAATCCCACATTTGCACAACCTTAATCACCTAACTAAGCTAACCTAATCTGCACATCATTTATGGAATGTTTCCTTAGTCAACCTACATTAAATGATTTCTCTATTTGGAGAAGGCATCCCCTTCCCTATGTGAATTTTTAATTCACATTTATTCCTCCAATGCATTTTAAAGAATTTTAAATTCCTTCTCCCATCCCCATGAGGATTTGTGAGGAATTTTTAATTCCTCACATATCCTCTCAAAGAACATGTGGAAAAATACCTCCTTTATGAGGAGATCTTGTCCCTTCCCAAGGTACATCAAAGTACCTCTATGTCATATCCACATCATCCCCTCCCTTCCATGTCATTCGCCACATGCCATTTTGTGAGGGCTTGTGATTTCTCAACTCACCATAACCCTTGATCTCCTCTATCATGGCTTAATATTGGCCCTCCATTGCTTTAGAGGAACTTCCTCTTAAAATGGTGGAAATGTCTCCATTTTGAGCACCCACTTTAGCAATCACACTCTTGCAATAATTGAAGCACATACACTTAGCCATTTTTCAAGCCATCAAGCATCCACCATTGTTGCAGCATTTTGAGCCTCCATATTGTATCTACTCACATACCCACATAATTCATTGCATTCCTCATCACTTCATGAGCATTTAGAGCTAATATTTGAGCCATTTTTTTCTAAGAAGGAGCACACAATTTAGCATCAACAAGGGCCAACCAAACCATCAATTTGAACAAGGTAAAAAGTTTCATTTTCTTGTGCTATTTTTGAATTCAACTAGGCATAATCTTGAGTGTTTGTTTTGTGTTTTATCTTGTTACATCTCATTTAGTTTTGCATCTTAGAGTAGTTAAAAACACTTGCACACATTTCTAAATTAAATAATCAATCAAATTCCTTTCTGAATGGCCTTATGTTCTGTCTAATGTCCCCTAAGGTATTTACTTAATCAATCAAATACCTTACCTTATTCATCTCTAAATTAAATAAATAGACCAATTTATTTAATTTAGTCATTATCCCAAATGAATTAAATCAATTTTTAATTCATTTTCTTCTCTCTCCTCATGTCACATCCTCCATAATTCTCTTTCATCTAGATTAACCTAATTAATATGTGATTAGGATGTGCACACCCGTAATCACCATTAGGGTTAGATCCTCCATAATTTACCACTTGCATCTAATCCTTCATTAGCCTATCTAATCCCACATTTGTGCAACCTTAATCATCTAATTAAGCTAACCTAATCTTCATGCCATTTATGGAATGTGTCCTTAGTCAACCTACATTAAATTATTTCTCTATTTGGAGAAGGAATCCCCTTCCCTGTGTGAATTTTTAATTCACATTTATTCCTCCAATGCATTTTAAGGAATTTTAAATTCCTTCTCCCATCCCCATGATGATTTGTGAGGAATTTGTAGCAGTTTCATGTGTGTAAGGTATTTATAAATTAATATTTCTCTTTTGTGTAATGTCCCCTAAGGTATTTAATTAATCAATCAAATACCTTGCCTTGTTCATCTCTAAATTAAATAAATAAACCAATTTATTTAATTTAGTCATCTTTTTAAAGGTGCACTGCACCCATATTATTAGGGGTAAATGATTTTGACTAGAGCTATGAATCAAGTACAAGAAACCACAAGAAACTACCAAACCCACGAGCACATTGGCCCATCAAAGGCATAAGGCCTACAAGCACTTTGGATTAGTGAGGGTTTGAACCCTGGTGGCCATCACTACAACCAAGTGACTTGACCACTGAACCATGCCCTTATCAACTTATTTAATTTAGTCATTAGCCCAAATGAATTAAATAAATTTTGAATTCATTTTCTTCTCTCTCCTCATGTCACATCCTCTATAGTCCTCCTTAATCCAGATTAACCTAATTAATCTATGATTAGGATGTGCACACTCCTAATCACCATTAGGGTCACATCCTCCATAATTTCCCACTTGCATCTAATCCTTCATTAGCATATCTAATCCCACATTTCCACAACCTTAATCACCTAATTAATCTAACCTAATCTTCATGCCATTTATGGAATGTGTCCTTAGTCAACCTACATTAAATGCTTTCTCTATTTGGAGAAGGAACCACCTTCCCTATGTGAATTTTTAATTCACATTTATTCCTCCAATGTATTTTAAGGAATTTTAAATTCCTCACATGTCCTCTCAAAGCACATGTGGAAAAAACCTCCTTTATGAGAATATATTTTCCCTTCCCAAGGTACATCAAAGTACCTCCATGTCATATCCACATCATCCCCTCCCTTCCATGTCATTCGCCACATATTAGTTTGTGAGGGCTTGTGAGTTCTCAATTCACACTAGCTCTTGATCTCCTACACCATGGCTTAATCTTGGCCCTCCATTTATTTAGAGGAAATTCCCCTAAAAATGGTGGAAATGTCTCCATTTTGAGAACCCACTTTAGCAATCACACTCTTGCAAGAATTAAAGCACCTACACTTACCCATTTTTCAAGCCATCAAGCATCCACCATTGTTGCAACATTGTGAGCCTCCATATTGCATCTACTCACATACCAACATCCTTCATTGCATTCCTCATCACTTTAGAATTATTTAGAGATAATATTTGAGCTATTTTTTCCAAGAAGGAGCACACAATCGAGCATCAACAAGGAAATTTGGCGATATTTCAAAAGACACTATTATTAATAATTTCTTGAAAAATTATTATTTGGTTGATAATGTTTTAGAGACAATGATTTTTCCTACAAGTATAAGTGATATTTTTTTTTGGTAAAAAGAAAGTGATGCTTATATATAGTAGATTATAAAAATATTTACATAATTATGTATCAGCTTTCCAGTTGAAAATGGAAAAATTGCTTGAGTCTTACCATTCTAACCTATTGTAGCTAGGAGCAAAACAATATTTCTGATTCTGAAACATGATTCCCTAACCCTTGTATCAAAATAACTATGCATGACTACTATTCCATACAACACATATCATATCTATTTCTCCCTATCCCTTGAGGAAAGTCTTATAATATAAAAGACTTAATAGATCTATAGCTAATTACATCAGTAATTTTAAACCCAAAACAACATAGATGATACCCAATATAAAGAAAACAAAAATTGACACTAGGGATCGTACATTGTCCAAATTTTCCACACCTAACCCAATACTGCCTTCATTGTTCCATATAAACTAGATAATTTTCATCTTGGGCTTCTTCCATGTCTACTACAGGATGCAAGTGAAGTCTTTTGTGCACAAAAGCCCTCATATCTTTTTCTACGCCACTTTTTGGGGGAGGACGAATGCCTAAAACAATGTATGCCTGAGTAGCCACTTGCAATTGTTTTAGTTGAGGTTTATCATCAGTGAGCAAGAAATTACGAAACCTCAAGAAAGGAATATCAAAATATTTCTCTTTTATGTTAATTTCCAAACTAACACAAAAATACCTGCAATTCATTCTCAAAGCCTTCAAGAAAATTCTATCATTATTGTGGTGGTAAGCCAATTTTATTGTGTCATAAGTATCTTGGCAACCATATCATTGTTTGAGGAATTTTCATGGAAATAGGCCACCTATGAGCCGTTTACCATTCAACAAATTATATCCTTGAACTACCATTAGCAAAGAATTATCTTGCAGGAACAGACCCTTAACATATTTTTTCGCAATATCTTCCAAATCTCTTAAAGACTGATAGAAATCCATCAAATTTGACAAGAATATTGAAAGCACCTAAGATGGTAGTATAATCCTTCATGCTTTTAGATTGATTGCTTAAATTCCAATCACTATTGTAATGCAATCCCCCTATCCTCAAATAATGTAGCTTGAACATGATTCCCAAATCTTCATGCAATAGGAAGCCCTCAAAGGGATTTTCCTAGGCTTCAACCTTCATGTAAATGCAAAAATATCATAGGTGGTAAGCCATTTTACAAATGATTTGTATCTCTTAAAGCTCACCACTTCTAGAAACTTGTCACAAATCCTTCTCTCCTACCACCCATGACAAGTTCGCAACAACTACTACAATTTTCCAAAGCCACCACATGCCACGAGTTTTCAAGAAAGAAAAAGGAAATATACTAAAGCTAGCCCACATGGAATGATTTAAATGACAAGTTAACCATAGGATGTGCTTAAATTTTTACATAGGATGGCTAATTAATGATTAAGCTAGCCAAATAAATCCTTTGCACCAAGATACACACACTTTCCAAGCAGTAAAATCATGTGAAGATGGTGCATCAAATTAATTGATTTAACATAAGCGCATTCCTTATCATTATGAAGCTACATACCTACACAAAAAAAGAAATGTTAGACATAAAATTTGTGGTTGTGTAGTGTCCTTTTCCTTTGTGGAGGCTTGCATCACCAACACCTGAAGCAACTTATATGGAAGCTTCATCATCAATTTATAAACTCCAAATCATCGACACTATTCCAAATTATTTAAATAATTTTTAAAAATGCACACCATACTCCCACTTCTTACAACTGATCCATATAACCAATTATGAAGAAATGAAACTCACAAAACCTTGCTCTATTTCGATTAAATTTTGTAGAAGAGGATATTCTTCTATAATCACACTATTTACTTGAGACTTTAACCTCTTGAAACTCACAACCCTTACTTACAAGCTTATCTACTAGCTTGTTTCCTTAAATGAATCCATTATCCAAACCCTCCTAATAATGTAGCCAAGCCTCCAATTATGAATCTTTCTTATTTTGCAAGCATTTATAATTAGCAAAGAATCACCTTTAATATGCAAATTATATATACCAAGCTCTTTTGCCAATTGTAGGCCTTGTAGAAGAGCCTTTGCCTCTGCTATATTGTTTGTATCATTATCTAAACTTACATATTTTTCCACTAACAATGAACCCTTACAATCATGTATACACATAACTTCCCCTGATAATCCTAGATTTCCCCTTGAAGCACCACCAAAATTAAGCTTGTGAAATCCTGAACAAGGAGCCTTCCAATTGATTTTGGACCTATTTTTCTTTTCCTTACAAAGATTCTGTTGAGCACCTATGAAAGGCACTAAAATTTGTTCCCAATTGCTTAAATGCCAATCGTCTCAATTAGTAAAAATGGAGAAAACATTCTTATGGTTATGAACATATGAATTGACCACTTTTGAAACATGCTTTTCTATTTTATATTAAATTTTTTGAAGTGAATGATTCTAATTTTTGAATATCCTCCTATTACGTTCACACTAGATACACCAAATAACTATTGTTGAAGTCACCCTCAAAAGGAAAGCATATAAAGATGTTTTATAAAGGACCGACAAGCTTGAGAAAAAATCCCATAATGAGCTAGGCATTGGAAATGAAATATGCAATTTTTCTTTAATGAAATCCCAACACTATTGAGCTAACTTACAATTTACAAACAAATGATCCACTGATTCAATGACTTCCTAGCATAAAACACACTTAAAAGGCTCTACAAAACCCAACTTTTGTAACCAATCACTTGTTAATATCTGATGCCTTAATGCAAGCCATGCAAAACTTCCTTCCTTAGGGAGCATCATCAAGGTCCAACAAAAGGAATATGCTCTATGGGATTGTTCCTTAATTGTGTTTGCAATAACTAATTTGTAACCCTGTTTGACTATATAATTCCCATCTTTGGAGGGAGCCCAAAAAATACTATCAAGGTTATCCGAGATAAGTATAAACCTCTTTCCGAGTTCATTTTGTAGAATAAGTTTTTGATCTAAGGAAGGACTTGAAAGAGAGAAGTCCTTCCATGAAAATTTTCCTGATGTAGGCTCTACTGAACCAATATAATCTTTCAATTTTGTGCCCCATTCCACTGATAAATTTTGTTCTACAATCTGCAATTCTTAAATGGAGGAGAGAGGAAGAAATCCATTCCATGAGTCTTTAAAAAACTGAACCTTTTCTCCATTATTAACCTCCCAAGACAAATAAGGAGTAATAGCCTCTCTGCAAGCAACAATAAATTTCCACATAACCAATCCATTTGGAGGATTTTCAATTGTAAAGATTCTATTTGAACTGCCATTATCCAAATATTTATTTTTCATTAAAGTGCACCATTTCAATCCTAGTTTTTTATACATTTTCCATGTGATCTTTTCCCCATGAGCCAAATTTCTTGTCGAAATACTATGTAATGTAGCACCCCCACTATATTTTTTCATGCACATGTTGTCTAAAAAAATCAATGGAACTTTTCTTTTGTCATCTATGTTGCCCCTCCACAAAAAAAATTTAATAATTTTCTCAATGTTGTGTATAACACATTTTGGAGCTTTCAAAATAGCAAGGTATTAATTAGGGATGGATGCTAGAACAAATGTAATCATCATTATGAAGCCAGATAAGGACAACCATCTAGCTTTCCATGTAATAATTCTAGAATTTATTATTTCAATAATTTTTTTCCAATACTTAACTCTATCTACACCCATGAAAAAGGGAATACCTAGATATGTGCAAGGAAAATCATCCTATTGGAAACCCAACACTTCAAGAATTTTCCTTGAGATGGAAGAATTTTTGTTAAAGAAATACATCTTAGATTTATTAGCATTAATCTTCTGACCTAAAACTGAAGAGTATTTCTCAAGAACTTGTTTTACCTACAAAACTTCTTGCAAAGAGGACTTTCCAAATAAAAGTGTATCATTAGCAAATAGGGAGTGTGTGTCTATAATATGTGTAGTTGGAATAGAAATACCCTACCATAAGCCTTGATTATGCAATTTTTCGTATGGATCTACATAATGCCTTTGTCATTAATATGAATAAAAAAGGGGACAAAGGATCTCCTTGTCTAAACCCTTGAGTGGAACTAAAATAGCTAATTGGAGATCCATTTATAATGACTAAAAAATTAGCCCCTACTAAATCTTATCAGATCCACTTGCACCATCTATAGTTGAAGCCAAATGTTTACAACACTTGAATAAAAAATTCTCAATTCACTCTATCATATGACTTCATCATATCAAGTTTTATGATGAGGGATGGGATATTATTAGACTTAACAGAATGTAACACTTCATGGGAAACTAAAGCTCCTTCCGTAATTTCCCTCCCAAGCACAAAACCAACTTGTTCCTGCAAAATTACTCTTGAAATAAAAAGGCTAAATCTGGAGATAAATAGATTTTGTGAAAATTTTATATATTGTGTTGCATAATGAGATTGGCTTAAAATCTACAAATTTTTTTGGCTCCTTCACTTTTAGAATAATAGCAATGTGCATAGTATTGAACTATTTGAGCATTGTTCTTGTTTTCATCGATTCCTACAAGGCCAACAATATATCTATACCTATAAAATCCCAACACTTTTGAAAGAATAAGGTTGTAAACCCATTAGAACCTGATGCCTTATTAGGTGATAAAGAAAAATCCACCTTCTTGACTTCCTCAAGATAAAAATGGTCTCAATAACTAGTCATTATCCTATTTTTGAATTAACATTGGAATTCCTTCTAAGAGCTCCACCCCTATGTTGAATCCAATGTTTTATTTTGTGGGTCTATTAGAAGGTGTGAAAAAAACCTAACACCCTCTTTTTGAATTTCATCCTCTTTTGTAAACAACTCACCAGAAACTAAAATCTGAATTGAAAAGATAGTAGCAAATGACTTCTTAATTTGAGTCGAACCATGGAAAAAATTCATATTCCAATCACCCTCCTTTAGCCACAATTCCCTTGATTTTTCCCACCAATAAACTTCCTCTCTTGCCACTAAATCTTCCCATTCTTCTTGCAATTTATTTTGCTGCTCATAAG
Organism: Sequoia sempervirens; assembly: GCA_007258455.2. NCBI lineage: Eukaryota > Viridiplantae > Streptophyta > Pinopsida > Cupressales > Cupressaceae > Sequoia > Sequoia sempervirens. Next base: position 1,050,526,711 of record VDFB02281492.1, on the reverse strand, counting down.
TATTGACATCTAGACCTTGTGCTATGATCTTTTCATTGATTTCAGAAATCTTTTTAAAAACCAATTCTTTCTGGTGAAAAATATTCTTAAATACATGAATGTTCTAATGCTTAATTTGTGACTTAACATAACTCAGTTACTTGCATAATTTTAGCATTCTAGACCCTTGCACAAAGGAGCACTAATCCACCACTGCTGCAATAAGTGCAAAAAATATGGGTGCCTAAACCACATTTTGTGAAACTTAATAGAATTTTTGACCTTAGGAGTAAAATTATTTAATTCTATATCCAAAGATATAACATAATGATTAGATGCAGCAAAAGGAAAAATTTGTGATGGGAAAACCTTTTTACCCAAAAACCATTTAGGTGAAGTCAAAAATATATCTAACCTTTCTACAATTTGCAAAAAAACCTTTCCTCCTATTATTCCAAGTCAACTTCCCATTTTTTGGCACAATATCTATCAAAGCATTGTCTTTTATAAATGACGCAAAATCCTCCATTACTCTAACTAGTGGAAAAATACCTCCCTTTTCCTCTTGCAAGTTGGATATGGCATTAAAATCACCTGCTACAATAATCTTCTCATCCTTAATCCCATCTAGGACTTGTGTAATCATTTTCCACAGTTGTCCCTTGTCCACTATAGTTGTTGGAGCATAGACATTAAATAAATAGAACTACAACTAAAAATGTGAAATTTTCAAAAGCTACCAATTCTTCTCATTTGATACTAGTTGCAACACAACCATCTTTGGATCCCAAAATGTGATAATACCCCCTGAAGCTCCTTGAGCATGAGAATGAACTTTCCAATTTTTCCATTTACCTATTGATGCTTCATACACCTCAAATTTTTTAGTTTCTTTCAGCAAAACCACATGTGCTCCACAAGAATCAATTTGTTGCTTGATATGAGCCTTCTTGTTAGGGGAATTAATGCCCCTAACATTCCATGAAATAATTTTCATTGATACCGAGCAGAGAAACACACTCTCCTTAGATGTTTGTTAGCTAAACACAACAATTTACTTTCCAACATAGTTTACACTCCTGGTGTAATTTCTTATTTCATCTTCATGACATATGACTTCCTTCCTCTTTTACCTAGAGTTTTCAAAGGCACCAATTGAGTACTCAATGTTTGTGAGATTGAAAAAGTTTGTGAGTAATAAAAAACCCAACAATACTTATTATCTACTAGTACATTCGTTGCCTCAACATTTCTATTAGCCTCAACAAGATCTACTGATTTTGCTAAAAATTGTTTCTCCCTAATTATGTCTACTTTTTGAGGCTCTATGTGACCATTTAACCCCTCTTCAATATCTTCTAATTCACCCCATTTTAAAAGAGACTATTGAATTTCCAATGAACCAAATTGTGCAATGTTGATATCTTCATTAATAATCTCATCCATAATATACTCAATTAATTCTGAGCCAACAAAAAATACTATTTTGTAAATAAAGTCTTCCAAATTCTATGTATTCTCTGACTCTTATAACTATGACTTTGAATCCAAACCCAAACCCATATCTTGAGTAGCTTCCTCATGAGGATATAATGCAAAAATTCTTAAATAATTACCTAAAATCCTTCCTCCATTGAACATTAGTTTCTTTGTTATATCCTCAACTTGATTAAAAGAGACAACGAGTATAGAAGGGTCATATAAATGTAGCAACTTTGAAAAAAAATTGCTTTTTCAACCTTAGTAGTGAAAACTCTTTTTGTTTCAGAATCATGGTAGAAGATTTAGGCATTTCACTTCTATCATGAAGCTTATCCTTCTAATCTATATTGGCAGTAATGATTGAGGGTTGAGAGCAACATCTAATTCTATAGATGCTTAGGATTGAAACCCTAGGGTTGCATGCTCTTCTACAAATTTAATGTTTTGACTATAGGGAACTATTTGAAGACATGACATTTAAGAGCTCTCCATTGCTTGGCAATCTCTTCTAGAGCCCTCCAAATCTTGAAAATCTCTAGTATTATGCCCAAAATCATGGCATTTACCACAAGTATTCTCTCCACTCTCAACAATCACATTTTGAATCCACTTTCTATATTTTGAAACAAGATGAATTTGGGAAGGAAAGTCCTTAGCCGCATCCAACAAGGTAAAAAACCTTACTATTTTTGACAGGTTTTTAAAGAAATCCTTGTCATGACAAAGAAAGATACCAATCTAGTTTTCCATTATTTCTATTAATTTCAACTCCCTATATTCCAATGAAAGATCTTTCAATTGAATTCATGTAGGAAAAAAATTAATTATTAAATCTTGTGACTTAAAATTTGGGTGTCAAGGTTGTAAGAATAAACCAAAACCTTGAAGTACCCAAGAATTTACTCTAAAAATAGCATCTCTACATGATTTTTTTGGAAAGAGCACAACAAAAATGCATCTAGCTTTATCAAGGTAGAAAACCTTACTAACCCCTTCCCATTCAGCAAACAATAAGTCCTACAAAGTATTTAAGTCCAATGATAACTTCCAAAACTTACCCACTAAAGATCTATGACAAAGATCGTTGATCCAGGGTTCCAAAATATCATCAAGAAATGCAATCTCCACACATTGCTTAGGAAACTGTTGATGATATTTTTGCAAATGATCCAAACCTTCTTTCTCTATGGGTTATTTTGATTTGATATCCCTCCATTTGAAGAATCTTTTTTTCTCCATTGTAAAGTCAACTTCTTATTGTTGAATACCTTCTTCCTTTTATTTTTCGAAGCTTTCTTCCCTCTTCTCTACTTTTGTCAATATGCAGTTCTCCCATCAAAGCCCTTATTATATTCCCCTTGTCTATTAGTCTACTTTTTAACCTGAAAAAAATATTCTTCATGAGCTTTACCTAGTCACTTCTCCTCCTTCCTCTAAACAAACCCTCTACGTGTGTCTTCCTTATTCTGAACAAACCCATTTGCTTGCACTTCTTTGGTTGCATGCAATGTTGGATTTTGATTCTACCTTGATTTCTTCCCATCTTTATTTTGTAGTATACTCTTTTTAGCTTCTCCTTGTTTTTGCTTCTCTTCATCCACCTGAGAAGCCCCTTGTGCTTTCCCATTCCCATATTTCCTTGATAACTTTGGATTAAAGGGTGCACCTTACGAATATGTTCCCACATGTGAAGCACCTTTTCCTTGCTTATAAGATCTAAGATCTGCTTCAAACTCAATGTAATTTTTTTTTAAAAATGTTGGATTACATTCATAGAGTGGTTTTATCATAAAACTTCATTCTTCTGCTTGTATGTTATTTCCCCTATCATCTTCATAGATATCAAAGACCAATTTCTTTTCTCACACCAAATGTATATGGGAATGAAATGGTGCCCAATTAGGTTTTGTGAATATGTGCCTAACAACAGATATGCCACACCCTGCATGATGCCTATGTGGATAGGGCCCATGCTACTATGCAAAATTCCAACCATAACCTTGAGGTCCATGGTGGAATCTACCATAAGCAGGCATGTGCCTTTCACTATCAACAATATAGGAATTAGGCTACCATGAGAGCTTCATTGATGAAATGTCAATATATAGTGGGTATAAGTGATAATTTCTCATTTGGAAACTTTCCATTAGTTAGTAGTTCATAGTCTATTCAACATTTTATTACTTTGCATCAATTATTGCCACATACTTGTATATATAGTCAATTTTTTATCTTCAAAAATTCTGACTCATCTTTGTCTAGTTCATAATTGCTTGCTGTAGATATCCCTATACAGTCCCAAGTTACTGAAATTCTACCTAGTATAACACTCAACATCAATCCTAATTTGAATGCCTCCTAATTAAAAGACCTGATTGAGATGTTGTGTGCACATAAAGAAGGCTTTGCTTGGGATTATCAATACATGAGAAATATTCATCTCATTAACTATACACACCATATCTATATAGAAGGGAGTAGACCTATGCGACAACCCCAAAGAAGGTTAAACCCAGTCCTATGGGAAATAGTTAAGGATGAACTTCAGAAATTGCTTAATGTAGGATTTATTTATTCGATATCAGATAGCCAATGGGTGTCCCCACTTGTAGTATTTCCTAACAAGAATGGAAAATGGTGAATATGTGTTGATTATAGGGCCCTTAACAAGGCCACTGAGAAAGACCATTTCCCACTTCCTTTCTGTTGGTGACTTTTCTAGTAGAACCTTAGAGTTCTCTAAGTAGTAGCCAACTCCTATAATGAGGAAACTACAAGGCTAGTGGCCAAAACAATGAGTAAATTATTTTGAGGTCTTTACTCCTACACTTTAGGCTCTATAGGACCTAGGAGGGTGTTCCATATTATGTTTACGTGAGGTGTATCTAGTCGATAACAAATTTTACATAGATTTATTCCTATATATTGTAAATAGTGTACTTCACTAAAGGTTTGGAAGACCTTTAAGCAGATAATTACCTATTTTCTAGGAGATAGGGGTAACTCAAACCAACACCATACTTGAAAATATTTTAAATGAATGTTGTTATCATTTAAGTGTATGACCCAATATGCTAATTAATCATTTTCATTAAATATTTTCTAACAAACAAACTAGTGTTTCATCAATTGGAGCAATAGAGTCAAATATATAAGAACTAGTAATATATAAACTACTTAATTCAGTGACTAGTGGACTATTTTCATCGTGCTCTGCATTTATGAAAACTCGCAATGCCTAAAAACACTCACTAATTACAAATCCTATGCAATTCCTTACAAAATCTATAACCCTCCTTAAGCATTTTAATCAACTCTTTGAGGTAAAGCTAAAACAAAATCATATATTCAATGGAAAAATTGAAGATAAATGATAACACCATTAGTATTTTCATTCATAACTTGTGAGAAAGATACATTGGAGAGTGTTTGTTTCTAGAATGATATTTGTTTTGATATCAATAATTTCTATAAAACTATTTTAAGACTATTACATACAAGACTCCTACCCAAGACAACCTATTGTTCTATTCATCCATATTCTTCATAAGATTCCTTTCCTGAGCTTAGCCTTCACCTAAAACCCTGTTGAGACTTAAAAAATCCAACCCCCTATAATGAGCCCTGAAATCCCTTTTATAGAACAAGGGAGCAACAAGCATCATGCTCAATTACATTTACATTTCATTTCATTTGAATATCATTTGAACCAAAATTTGAGACGTCCTTAGTTAGTTACATGAACTCATTATGGAAAATGGAAGAGTAAAAGACTAAATTCCACATCCTTTGCATGAAGACATGCCAACTCCTCAAAAGGTAGAGTTTGTTGCAGCAACATTGAATCCTCAACCTTGTTGACCAAAGAAGATTCTCCACTTGCAGCCCTAGCAAAATCTTGCATACTACTCGGAAGAAATCCACATTCCGCCAACGTTAGGAAGCCTGGCACTTCTCCAACACACTAGCCTAAAAAATTTCCACATCAGCATTAGAAATAAGAAATCACATGAATGTTGAATTGGACAATCCTGATAAAAGGGCCATGGTGTCATCCAAAACAAAAATGGGGTAGAGTCATCACTCTAAGTCATCAGCCTCAAAGCATACTAGCCCATATCTTGTTCATGGTGGAAATGGAGGAACCATCACCACCTCCTCATCAGAGTCTTCAAAAGGTACTAGGGAGAGTGGATAATAGTTACACTCCAGATTAGTGTCACCCTAACTATCTAAAGGGCTATCAAAAACCTCACTAGGAGAATTATGTCCTCCTAGATAAGCCTTATGATACTTGCACCTTTTCATTTCCTTCTTTCCATATTCCACCAACTTTTTCCCTTTGAACTTGACTAGCTCTTTTGAAAAATTTTTGCTTCTCAGGTGGTAATTACTCCTGACACCATATTTCTTGAATTTCCTGTGTCCCCTTCTACTCTTTGGTATCAGGAGCTCCCTGTATCTCAATTTCATCCTCAAAAGCATAATCCTAAGACTCAAGCAAACTCAATCTCCTAGACCTTCAAACCAGCCTAGTAGACTCTCTTGACTTACTCATCTTATCAGTGATAAGAACCAAAAAACCTTCACCAACTTTTCTCTTGGACTCAAACTTAATATTCAATGTCTGAATGCAAATTTAGAATGAAAAATAATGGCCATCGGTCCTCCTTATATCAAGCCATGCAAGTGTGCCAACCATTAATACTCAAAGAAAAATTGAGCGTGTGAGCTAACAATTGTCTACTTTGATCTTTCTTAACCTCAACCGTTGATCATGTTTTAAAAATAAATCAACAGATAGATTACTAGTGCAACTAATTATGAACAAATTTTTTAATTATGGTTTTAATGCCTTTTCTTGATCAGAAAATCCTTGAGTAGATATACATCCACTCTGTACACATATTTTAACCACATACTTAGCATCATTTAAAAAAAATTGTCTTATAATCACCCGTTTTCCTATGGGAATTAATTCACTTGTATTTCTTCATAGCAGAACAGTGGGAATTGATCTTGATCTGATCTCAAAATATCAATTCGTACATTTCCCTGCTTTATTTTTTCCTTCCCACACATATCTATAACTATCAGTACTAACAGCCAAACTCCCAAACATGTGCCTCAAAGAATAAATTTGAAAAATGGTGCCATTTGGAAATAGTACCCTATTGGCCAAATTTAGCAACCTTCCAACTCCATTAAAATCCACCAAGGTCCTTTTAGAACGTCTATGTAGCACTTGCTCACTTTCTCGTTGAAGAATACATGACACAAGTGGGGCCCTCATAGGATGGTAGGGAGTGGTCAAGATTTACCCATGTCACCCTCCATTGGTCATCGATCTCCTTCCCTACGAAGTAATCACTGTCATTAGAGCTTGGCGGGTTTCTCAATAACTGATAGGTGTCACCCCACCTGCTAGCCCATATAACTATCTTTCCTTACTACTTTTGATGGACAGGTGTGCGAGGAATGGTCCTAACGAGAACACATGTTGCAGTGTCCACTGTTGAACCTTGTTAAAATCATGTATGTTGGCCTTGTGGAGACATCTGTCCCACTATCTAATAGTAACACATGGCCATTGCCTGCTAGCCCATGTGTTTAAAATAACATGAAATGAACCAACACAGGCACGTGGTGAGTGGTCAAGATATGGCCATGTCTTCAAATTTGTGACTGTTGATCTTCTCTGAATGGCACCAAATATTTTCACCAAGGAGACTAGGCCCACCAACACACCAGACAGAAGTCTAAAGCCTACCGACCTGTGTGAATAAAATAAGAAGAAATAAAAAAGTGTGGGTGCATGGGGAATGACTAAGATCAATTTCTGACGATTAAACAGCCAGCATGAAGTCCTAATTCTGCACATGCTGCAAAAGTTAATCTTAAAAGGTGATCATCACTAGGTAGACAATAACTTAACTACTAAAGGATGAAGGCTAAGGATTTAACTCATTATAAAGTTGAAGCTTTGACCAGAGGAAAAATTAATACTAAGAAGGACTAAGGTGATTGACAGACCTAAAATCAAGGGGGCAGTGAATACAATGACATCAATGGCATAAGAGGTAACTTAGACAACCATAGACTGAGAATATCAAGTCAATGCAAATTTAAAATGACCAAGGGTTTTTAAAAGCTTATGGGATAATTTTGAATGGTTTTAAATTATAGGACCCTAACACAATGATGAGGAACACAACCCTAAGCCAAAAATGAGGTTCTAAGCTAAATTTTGCACAATTGTAGAATGGAACCAAGATTTTTTTTTAAGGGGTTCCATCACTTTCATTGACCAAGTTTTAGACACCCTAGCTGGAAATAAGTTATTTTCCTTTCTCGATGGATTTAGTGGATATAACCAAATTTGTATTGGCCCAGAAGACCAAAACAAAACTACTGTTACCTACTCGTGGGTCATATTTTCCTATATCGTCTTACCTTTTTATTATGTAATGCACCTGCTACCTTCTAGCGGGTTGTTTTAGGTAATTTTTCTGATTTAATTCATGAATGTGTAGAAGTGTATATGGATGACTTTATTGTTTATGGTGACACATATCATGAAGCTTAGGAAAATATTGAAAAAATTCTTAAATGGTGTATTCATACTAACCTTTCTTTAAGTCATGAAAAATGTCATATTTTAATGACTGAAGGAATTATTTTGGGCCATTATATTTCTATAAAAGAAATTAAAGTAGGCCCTAAAAAGGTAAAAATTATTCAAGAATTGTCAGTGACCACCTCTCCAAAGGATGTACATAGTTTCCTGGGACATGCTGGTTTTTACAAGAGGTTTATTAATTATTTTAGCAAGATTGCCTCACCCCTCTTTGTGTTGCTAGGGAAAGATCTAGATCTCTTATGGGCACCTGAATGCCAATAGGCCTTTGAGAAAATAAAAGATAAACTTACAACTACACCTATGCTGTGAGGACCCAATTGGGAACTACCATTCCATATACATACCAATGCATCAGATAATTCTATGGGATCCATACTTGGACAAAAGGAAGAAACTCTCTTTTACTCTATCTATTCTATTAGTAAGAATTTCACTAGTGCTAAGGTAAACTATACTGTCATTGAAAAGGAATTCTTGGTTGTAGTTTATGCAAGAAATAATTTTTCCACTCTTACTAGATACAAGGTTTTTGTGCACACGAATCACTCTACTATTATATTTTTGATGAAAAAACCAGTTGTTATAGGGCGTTTGATCTGGTGGTTGCTTCTCTTATAGGAATTTGACATTACCATTCTTGACAAACCAAGATGAGAGAATGTAGTGGCTGATTCTCTATCTAGATTGCATCATGATGATGAACTAGTCCTCGTGGATGATACTTTTCTAGATGAACACCTTTTTTCTATTTCTGTAAAGAGTCCTTGGTTTTTTGATATTGCTAACTATCTTCTCACCTATAGGTTTCCACCCCACTTCTCCCCGTGAGAATGACAAAAGATCATAGGGCTTAGTGGGTAGTATAGTTGGATAAATTCCTTACTTTTCTATATTGGGATTGATAATATTATGTGTTATTGTGTTACAGAAGAGGATGTTATTGATATTCTTTGTTCTTGTCACTCTAAGCCTTTTGGAGGCCATTTCATAGCACAACAAACCACTAATAAAGTATTAACTGTAGGGTACTACTGTCCAATGATTTACAAGGATTGTAAAAGGGTTTTTCATCATTGTGATAAATATCAATGTATGGGTTGGCCTACCCACTTTGATGAAATTCCCTTACACCCCTAGTAATTCATAGAGCCATTTGAAAACTGGGTTTAGATTTTGTAGGGACCATTAATCCTCCATCTTAGAATAAAGAATACATTTTTGTTTGTACAAATTATGTTACTAAATGGGTAGAGGTAGTAGCCTTAAAAAATGCTAGGGATAGTAATGTTACTAACTTATTGTATTTAGAGATCTTTATGAGGTATAGTGTGCCTCGAGAAATTGTCATGGACCAGGGAGCACAATTCACCTATGACTTGATTATTGCATCGGTGTGAGAATATGAAATCAAGCATCATAAGTCCTTTCCATAACATTCATAGGCCAATGGATAAGTGGAAGTAACCAATTGAGAATTGTAGAATATTCTCATGAAAGTAGTAGCATTGCACAAGAAATACTAGGCATAAAGACTTCTCAAAGCAGTTCGAGCCTATCACACAACTTGGAAGATGACCACAATACTGACACCATATGAGCAAGTCTATGGTAAGAAGGTTATATTGCTAATTGAACTGGAAGTGAAGAATCTTTGTAATTCTCTTCAGCTTGGGATGAGTCTCAGTGAAGCACATAAAGAGACACTTGTTCAACTCCAATCTTTAGATGAAATGCAATAGGAGGCCATTCATCATGTAGAAGTGGTGTAGAAGCAAAGATTGCAGTGCAATGACTGCTTCATTTGGTCATAGAAATTACAACCTAGGGATTGGGAACTACTTTATGACTCTTAGTTTGAGGACTTCAAAGGGAAGTTCCATACTTGCTGGCTCAGTCCTTATGAAATTTAGATTTTGTACGATACAGTGTTGGTAGACTGTGCACTGTGGATTTTGAATGCATGGCCCTTCTTGTTAATGGGAATCATTTGAAGATTTACAAACAACCCCATTTGAAGGAAACATTTTCTTGTATTGTGATGTAGGAACTAACTCTTGTTCCTCCCACTTCTTCTAAATAGAGACATGTATATTATTAAAAAAATACAAATATATATATATATATATATTTTTAAATTGTAATAAACCTAGAGTTGAAAACTAGTTCTTCGACACCTCTAGGCGATGATAGAATGAAAACCAGCATACCAATAGCCTATTATCATGGAAACAATAAAATGAAAAAAAAAAAAGAAAAGAAGAAAAATATGACTGCGCCTTGCTAGACCGTGGCAGGAGGTGGCTTACTATGGTTGACATCCTATTACATGATAAGATATTATTTCTCTAGACCTCATGTCATTACCACTTGTCCTCATCTGCACAACCACCTGCCCACTCATACTCTTTTTGCCACCTTTTTCACCCTTTCTTCATTTTCTTCACTTTCTCCATTCTTTGTATCCATTTCACCTTTACAATTTTCTCATGTCTTTTTCTACCATGTGGAAATTTTCTCTTTGCTTCCCCCATTTTTCCATTTAGTTTCTTTCATTCCGTCATACGTTGGAAAATTTTCATTGTGTTCACTTTAGTAGTGTGCTCCACTACCTCTGTTTCCCTTTATTCGACATTTCCTCCATTTCACCTATCATATCAACATCCTACTTTCCTTTCACGAGTGCCCCTATCATTTCAGCTTTGTACTTTGCCACCGTGGCCTCTCACATGGAGATCACTTGTGTATGTCACTTTGGCTACCCTAGTCGTCGATTCATTTCTAATGCACCTGTCATATCACCTTTTCCTTTCCTTTTTATCTACCTCCATCTTTCCTTTCATTCATTTCCTTTCCTATCATAGTTGATTTCCTTTGATTCGCTTCAACACACATGTGTTATATTGATATCCAATCTTATCCACCAATACCACTAGCTCGATGTACCTCCATGGGATCTTTTGTAGTTGATGCTCATTGATTGGAGCACCTTGGACCTCTAACTATATATGCCATATATTCCTAGTCTTCACGATGCTACTGATGTCCTCTTGATGGTAACATTTTCAGAGGTTTGTATACCTTTCTTTTTTATATTATTTTATTTTATTTTTTTGCATTTATTATGGAAACCCTAAGGATGGTGTCATACACTAAGTTGGGGGGGAGGTGGGTGTTCCAAGTCAGAATTTCTCTCCTATCATAAACAACTTACCCTGTTATGATAACTATATTGTTTATTTCTATGGAGTCATATTATGTGAAGTACATTAGGCTTGATCTCTCACCAAACAAAAATTCATTTCATCATTTCTAATATCTTCATTTCACCTCCTACTAATCTTCATCACCATGGGTGGTGGTGTCCATAAGCATTAGGAGCCAATAGATATGCAGCATGTGAAAGTTCACCCAATAGTATATCAAGTCTTTGAAAATGCAAAGTGGCATGTATTCTTTGCACAATTATGTGGATATAGTAATGTAGTCACTTTAGAGTTTTCAATGGCCTTTGGTAGTGCTAATAATTCTACTAAAGTGAGGGAGATTTCTCTGTTGGTTACTTTGCAAGTTATAGCTGAGGTAATAGGGTTACCTGAGATAGGAGAGGCGTATTTTCCATCAATAGTGAATAGGGCCACTAAGCTTCAACTACAATTCCAGTGGTTCTTGAGACAAGGTGAAGTGTTGTAGACAACTCTGAAGTAAGGTACTTTGCAATCTTCACTTCCTAATCATTGGGTTGTCGTTGCTAATATTTCCACTCAATACATTATGGGAGAAGGAAGGTATGCATATGTCTTCATGGATCATTTTAGATTGCTCTCTCATCTATGCCATAATGATTTAGTTAATCACCCACACTATATTTTCAATTCAATCAAGAGAATGAGTTTAGATGTGTAAAAATGAATCCATAACTCTGTAGCATATTATGGTTTGATAAAGTTGCTCATTATGAGGGGTTTAGCTCAAAATGTTCCTTTGGTTATTTGGGATGTATTCTCAAAAGAAGACATTCCTTCTAAGTCTTCAACTTGGAAAATTGAGCCTGACTCATGAAACCAAGGATAGTGGTGAAAAATCTAAAGACCAGGATGATGAATTTGATGAAAACCTAGGGCAGTCAGATTAGGTCACAAAAACTTATGGAAGTGAAAACCCTAGTGAAGAGTTTGAGGGTTTATAACCAGAAAAACCAATGTAGGGTTGCAGTATAAAAAGATTAAATTAAGGATTTAGACTAGGAGGGTCAAATAAATTATTGGTACATTAGTACTCCACCTATGGTAACCCCTTACAACACCATATTTAAAAGGAGGTATGAAGAAGAAACTTCTAGTTTGCAAGAATTAACTACTATCACCTGCACTATAAATCAAAACCCTAATGTTGAAATTTTAGCCACCAGTCATTTGAAAGGAAAAGATAGGCAAGTCCATGAACAAAGACAAAAAAAAAGAAATAAAACAAGGAAGGGTGTAAGAAAACATAAAAATTCTAAAGAAAAAGAAGAGTTAGATCACCAGGAAGAGGAGATATCTACCAGTCCTTACAATCAACATTAAGAGGGTGACATGAGTAATCCAAAAAACATTTATATTTAGATATCTTTACAAAAATAGGTAGGTAATTATCCAAAGGTGAAACAAAATTTGGTGACTCAAGACACTAATATTTCTCCCCATAATTGTGGTTTTAATGAACAAGATCCAAATCCAAACATGAAAATAAATACTTTTGCTCATCATACATAGGACATGTCTAATGAAATCTCCTAGACAGAGGAATTTTCTATGGAGGAAATTTGAGTTTTACAACACAAGGTAAGTTGGTTGGAAGCCCAAACTAAATTCCTTCAATCACAATTGCAGCAGGTCTATAACAAAAGCCAGCAATAGGTTGATGAGATAAAAAAATTAAGACATCAGTTGGAGCAATTGATTCAGGGACATAACCCAACCATGGCAGGGAATATAACTCTAGAAGAACACCAGGAGGTGATTGATAATTTGGAGGCCTCATGGGAAGATAAAATTGATGAAGAGTGTATGATGTTGAATAGGAAAATTGAGAGGGGGGGTGAATCAATTTTCATAGATTTAATCTCTTAATTCAATCACTGGAACTAATTCTTAAAACTACTTAAATGATTAATCACCAAATTCTAATGCAAAAACTTAAATCCAACACATAAACACAACAACAACATATTTAAGTGGAAAACCTATTGATGTTTTTTTTATGCACTTCTCAACACAGGTAGTGTGTAGGTTCACTACCTCTCTTGAAAGACAATCTTCCACAATCAAATTGCAGAACACTATCCCAAGGTCTCTAATGTCAAGTCTTGACAGTACTTGGACTATCTCAATTGTTTGATGTGATTTGCTGGAATCACAAGGTGGACTTACGGATGGGTTACAAAGCATGGGAAGTTGGGTCTTGAAATGGAGCTCCTAAGATGAAAGGTTGTTGTGCATTTGCTATAGGTTCAAGCAACAATCTTGAACTCCATTTTTATCCTTGGATTTAGCTTTACAATGTGCAATGAACCTTAGCATAGGTCACTCATTAAATAAAATGAAAAAAGGATAGGGAAGAGAGGAGGTTCCTGGATCTACAACTAATTGTGAACAGTGATAATGGAGTTCCTGCAATGGACAGCTTCTTGGAAACAATATTCCACTTAACTAGAAATCTCATAGTATCATGGAATTTGTGCTATCTTCTAAGGTTTAGAAATGTTTCATCTTTCATTGACCATATGCATGCATGAACAAAGATGAAAGTTTGGAGCAGCTTTAATTTAAGTCCAGACTAACTTTACATAGTTGTCTACCATCAGCAAACAACAAAAAGTATGGACTAAGAAGGCATCTACACTACAGGGATTTTCATAATCATAGGACAACATTCCTAAAACCTATCAAGGCAAGAGAATAGTTAACTAAAACAGTAATAAAATCTAAGTTAAACATCTAACAATGGAGGTTGAATCAAGCAACATGTGAGAAACTCAGAAAATGCACCGAGTCAATGTATTTTCATTATAAATTTCTGCAGCATGTCTTTACAACAACTCAACTCCCTTTGCAAATGAGATGAGACCTCTATTTATAGTGCTCCAAAAGTCAAATGAATGTCCAGGATTAATTCTCATTGTGTGGCCAAAATTCATTACAAAATAGGGTTTCACCAACCCTCAATATTTTACAATTTTAAAAACAACATTTTATCCTTTTCCCTATTTTGTCATCTAATGATGGCACTATAGCAATTTTGTATTTTGCTGATTGTTGTTTACTGTGGTTACTCCTTGGGGAGTTCTTTATCATCTACAGGGCTATCTTCCTACTTCTTTGAGGCTATGTATTCCATGAACTTTAGGATGACTGGCTGGAGCTTGTCTACCTCAATGATCTCACACCTCAATGCTTGGTAGCTCCATTCCTTTGCATTATCCTCTAGCCTCTTCCAGTCCTCATCATATTTTGTACCTTGGTCCCTGAATAGCTCTGACTAATCGAAAGCACGAGTATCAAAACTCATGAACTCCACTGTCATTTTGCTAGACATCCCATCCTCCATCTTCTTTTGTAAGTAAGGCTTCACCTTCTTTGGATCCATTTGCACTGTGGGCATGTCATACTCCGTCATTAGCTTGAGGTATCAGGCACATTCATCTCTGATTTCCTTGATCCATTCAATATCCGGATCCACTTTGTTCATTATTTGTTCCAACCTTTCCTTCTGGTTGTCAAAGTCTCGCCACCACACATCCATCAACCAATGATCATCCCCCCTAAACATAAGCTCCTTTTCCCATGTGGCTTTTGGTAATTGAAGGATAGCTTCAATCTTAGGAAAGGTGGAGTCATATATTGCTGGGAAGTCGATGCAGAGCTTTCTCATACCTTCCAAAGATTGCTGCAAGTCCAAGAACTTGTTGGATGTCTGAACAACCTAGCTAATTCCCATGTTCCCGACGTATAAGACTTGTCAGAACCAGCTTTTTGTAGTCCTTTCCAAGTTCTTTCTCCTTTCCATCTTATCAATTTGTTCTTTGGATAGCAGTTAGGGTGCAGTTGTGGACATGGTGGGTAGGTCATCCACTGAAGACCATTGCTGAATGTAATCCATCAAAGCAACTACCTATGCTTTGAGCTCATCTTTTGAAACCTTGTCCTGCTTTATCAAATGTACCACCATGGCCACTAACTCCTCAAGATGCCCTACCTTCTGTTCTCTGGTGGTGGTCCCCAAGTCGATGGTGGAGACATTTGTAAGTTATCCCTTCCTAACCCATTACCGGTGTTGCTATTTGCACAGCTCAAGACCCAGAAGCATCCATCGTTACCTTGGATCAGGTCTTAGGATTCTTTTCTTTCTTTTTTGTGATCTGAGCTCAGGCTAAGATAGTCTCTAGTCTTGCCCTTGGGTCCTTTAGTATGGGAGTTCTCCTTTCGAGTTGTTTTTCTAACCATTCAGGCACGACAGACTTGCCCTTAGGTGACTAATGATCATCCTCGCCCCTCTCAGCCAAGGCCAAGTTTTTTGCTCTCTTATCTTTTGAAACCCTCTCCTCCTCCTTGGGGGAATCTTCTTCTTCATCCGAGTCCTGGATGAACACAAGGCATTTAATAGGAGGTTTGGCAGATAATTGCTACAAGCGACTTTCTTTCTCTTTCAATTCCCCTCCTTTCTCTCTCTCAGTTTGTTCAACCTCATGCATATGTTACTTGAGTTGTTCAATTTCAAGGCTCCTGTCTACTTGAGCCTCACTCTCAGGTTTGTCTTCTTGCTATTGTCCTTCTTCTTGAAGGAGCCACCCCTTTGCCTTTTCCTTAGTATCCTTCAGCTGTTGGGCCATTTCTTCCTCTAGGTCATCGTCGAAGGTCTGCACAATGACCTTACCACCAACATCGTCCTCCTCATCCCCACTTTCAGAGGAACTAGATCCTTCTTCTTCATAGGCCACCTTGTCAATAGTGCAATGTTCATATTCTGGGTGCTCGTGGTATTCATCGGCCTCCTTCAAAGGGATTTGAAGCCTCTTGTTCTCGCCTCTCCCACTTCTTAGATATTAACATGGTGGCTTCCATAGTTGGTGGCCCTATCAGAGGTTGTTAAGGTTTAGCAGTAGTGAGGACCTGAGCTAAGGCTGCTTGAAGAGTGGGATCCATGAGGATGTGGGAGAGCTCAGAAGGGATATTTTGCATATGCTTCAAGAAGGCTTCAGGAAAGGTGGGAGTGGGCATTGGTGGAGCCATCGTAGGTAATGGGAGTGACATGGTGGGTGACATGGTAGTGGAGGAAGGAGGAGTAGTTATGGTAGAGGAGGAGTCGATTATGATCACCGACTCGGTCAAGGGCGAAGGGGAAAGATGGAAAGAGATGTCCACCATCGGTAGGGATGTAGCAACCATAGCTAGAGAAGCAGGTGGTGTGACAGTCGGGGCAGGGAGAGCCAAGAGGGGTTGGGGTTCTAATTGATCTGTACCCTTTACTTCTTCCTCTTAGACTAAGGGCTGCTCCGTGGTACCCTCTGTCTGCTTAAGTCTTTTGGAGGGTGAGCCTCCTATTTCTTTTCTTGTATATACCTTAGGGTTAGGAGACTATTATTTTCCCGTCTCCTTCCTCTTCTTAGACCTGGTGACCGGAGGAGACTTGGATGTCCCGCCGATTGAAGTGGTGGTAGTGACATCCTTCATGGCACTAGGTTCACTCTTGAGCCCTTCATAAGTCAAAATTACCTCCTACTGTCTTAATTGGGCTACCTGTCTATCAACCCATTCCTTGGTAAGGGCCAAGATTGGCTTGGTTATGATATCGAGGTCATCGACCTCCTGCTCATCCTAGTCGATTGTTGGTACTAGCAAATTGGAAATTGCAGGGTACCTAGGGTCCATTATGGTGCTATTGTCCTCTTTGACTTGGTTTGGTATGGGAAACGGTTGCACCTTCCTTACAAAATGTGCAGTCATCCGCATATAGTGCCTTGCACGTACCTCTTTATCATCTTGACAATCCCCCCAAAAGTATTCAATGTGGTGGAGATGAGTGAATCCCGGTCCCAATGCCTTCCTTACATGCCCATATGGATCCATTCGAGGGCGAGCAGTGTGTAGATGAAAGTGGTAATCCTTCAATTCCTTCTCGGAGTTACCAATGCACTGGGATGTTTGTAGCTTATACATGCCCTGGCCAAGAGTCATGGGATAAGAGATCCCTGCTATATGTTTGCCACTAAAAATTTCCTGTATGTGTTGGAGCTACCGAGAAAGCTCCAATAGGATGATTTGGTCATTGGGGTATCAAGGCAACTTGTTTGGCCTTTTGGTGAAGCCTTGGGCATGTATGTATGTGAATTTTGGGTATTGAATGAAGAGGAAGGCATATTTCCTCAAAAAATCCTGAGCACTATGGGAAACTCTTCCTTTGAAATCCCCGACAATCATTCTAACAATAAGGCCGATGAAGGTGTCATTTACTCTACAGTACTCCCTCTTAAAGTTTCAGTACTAGAGCTAGAGGTATCTATCATAGGCTTTGAGTCTTCGACCCTGCTCCTGATTGGGCACCACAAATAAGCCGTTGTACCATCTCTGGTTTGCCAAGGAGTACACAAGATATGACGTCATGTAGAATTTGGACCTTTTCTTCACATCGACGAACTACTCATGGAAGTAGTTGCTTATTATACCTTCCTAATAAAATGTCGTCTTTGTGGCAACGTCTTCATTCCCACAAAGGATTTACTCAATGACATACACCATCCACCCTTGAAAGAAGGCCGCAGTAGGGAGGCCCATAACCCTAGTTAGCATTGTGACCAAATCATGGTAGTCTTCATAGAAATCACTATGGAAGAGTTCGTTAGGAACATTCGTGGCACTGCCCTACTTTTCCTTGAGCCAATGCTGATTTATTAACTTTCTGCAGCCCGTAGGGTTAGCATCCCATGCCACCTGGCACTCCTCAATGGTAGGTGTTTCCATTTGTTGAAACGTGGGAATATGAAAGGCTCTTGTGATTCCTCCAGCCGACATGTTGGTGAGAATGTTACCATCCCTGTCAACAATTGTCCTAGTGTTGGGCTGATATGCCTGTTGACAAGCCATGACCAATTCAGGGGCCATGAGGGATGGGGGGAAGCCCGCACCTTTCGTGATTCCACTTTGTCTTATCAATCTTGCATTTTTTGTTGTTGGATTGACCCTGAACCTTTGTGTAAATTCGTCAATATTGACGTGGCCTATGTTGGTTTCGGTGATCTCCTTCCAATCCATGGTAACCTTTGAGTGCAGAGGCTCACCCTAGAATTGGTATTTCATTTGGTCCTTGTCTTCTTTCCCTCGAGGAGTTTTTCTTGACTTCTTTCCTTTGTCCTTTTTGATAGTTGCCCTAGAAGGTCCCACACCTGATTCCATATATTCTGCAAGCAAAGGCATAGTTAGTGCAATTGATCACAAAAGTGTTCATGTTAACCGAAATCCATTTTTAATAGTTGAGGGCTTTGGGACAGTTCAGGCCTGGAGGGCCGAACTTCCCTGGCAGGAATGCTATTTGGAAAGGCAAATGGGAAGGAACGATCTAGGAGATCTTTCTCGATAAAATTTTGATGGTACAAAAGGATCATAATAAAGAGGACCAGATTTAAGCATGTGGGTCGAAGTCAGATTTCAAATTTGGGCTCATTTGGATCAATCTAGGAGCATCCAAAGGTCCAAGGCCAGAAAACCATCTGGAGATGGCTATTTAGGATGATCGAGCAGAAACAGAGTTCTGAAGATAGAACTCTGGGGTCTGGGGCTCGGTGGATCAAAGGGCAGCCGTCAACTTACAATTTTCAAGTGACTCGAGCTGAAGATGTCAGGATGTCGGGGAGCCATCGCCATTTGCGATAGCAATCATTGGATAGAAGTCCAGAGCTTCGAGCTCGAGATGGGAGGAAGTCGTCAGGAGTTTTTCGGTTTTTAATTGGATGGATGGAGCTCATTCCACTGATAGCCCAGTGGCAAGACATCACCCATTTTCTCGGTGACTAGAAGTTTCCAGTCGGTGTGAAAGTATGCCTTGAAGAAAGGTCTTGGTGACATCCAAATGTCTTGCCGACTAAGCATGTCAGCAGGAAAATATTTCAGCAAAGAGACGTCTTAGCGAGATTTGAAAGTCTTGCTGACCAATTGAGGAGAATGACCACTGGTGAGAGATTTGCATCTTCAGCGAGAGGTCTCGCCGAACAAGCATATTGACAAAGGGTTGATCCTCGGTGTGAGGTCTTGGTGACTTCTGAATGTTACACCGACCGCCAATAGGCATACCGGGCCTGGTGTCATCGTTTGCCATTGGATTCTGATCTTGAGTTTTTCTCAGTGACAAGCTGCCCAGAGCCCAGAGCTCGAAAGGGCAAGCATGATTTAAATTACTAAGCAGCGGAGACGGGACAGAGTCCCGAATGGCAGAGCTCGGGGCGGTTGAGGAAGTTGAGTGTTTACATGGGCCTCCCAGTAGAGAAAGGAGGTCTAGGACCCAGGGAGTGGAAGGATTTCGGGCATTTGACATTCGTGATGGCGAAGATCACACAGAATCCTGGGGATGAAAGTTCAAGAACCAGGACCCAGCGGATCGAAGGGTGGTAGTGAAGTTTTCACCAGTAGACAGCTATGAGGAAGCTGGGCCCTAGGGCTTGGGTGGTCAGTGACATCTTCACGGACTTCTGATCATAGAAATTCGATGGCTCTAGCCCAAAGATACAAAGCCCCGACCAGATTTACGTTTAAGTTACACTCGATAGCTGGGGAAGGACAGAGGTCCGAAGATCTGGGCCCAGAGGGTCAAATTGCCGTTTTGAAGATGTTCATCATTTTAGCTTCTTCGGCAAAGAGAGGACCTGGGGCCAGAGGGGACGAATGCCCCTACGCAAAGAACAACCGTGACGAGGTGGAGCCCCAAATTGATCATGAGGGTACCTTTGATGGCTTTCTCAAGTTTTTAAGACATGGGTTTTGTTCGTTATATCATATTTCATCATCTACATGTCTTTTGATTTCTATTGTTCATTTTAAGCCTTAGAAAATCATAAAAACAATGTTTGGGAGTGTGAATGGAAAACCTACCTCAAACACTCAATGTGGGGAGGCGTGCAACCCACAAGCGATCGACAAGTAAAGGCAACGGGTGTGAGCATGAAGGTCTCAAAGATGATGGGCTCCTCTCTAGCAAGCTCTGATCTTTCACTGTGACATTGATGAGTGAGAATGATAGGCTTGGGCAAGAAATTTATACCCCAACTGCCATTAATGGCTGCAATAAATGCAAGTACGATAGACACTTGGGTCGGTGTATTTAAATTTACCAATGGCGGTGGGAGACTCGGGGTCCGGAGGCTAGGAGGGTGCAGGGCGGCGGCCGTTTGGGTCGGCAGTGGCAAAGAGGGAGCTGGGGCCCAGAGGGCAGAGTTCCACTAGAGGTCTGATGTCAAGAACGACAAAACCTTCATAGAATTCCGAATGCGGAAGTCTGGAAGTTTGGGCCCGAAATGTTCGAAAACATCCATGATTTCCCCGTAAACTTTTGGATGGTGACGATGAAACCAAGACCTGGGGTCTGAGAAGATGCAACTCATCCATCATCAGGAATGACGGATACAATAGGGAAACCCAGCCAGGGAAACCCAAAGGGGCAGGCCCGGCCGGGCCCAAGGCCGCTGGCAGAGGCAAACTGCCAAAGGGAGCCCGCAAGGCACTAAAACTTGACAAAACGAGACAAGGGGAAGCATGATCAACCTATGATGAAACTTTTGGAAGAACATTGACCACCCGGGGCACAAAAATAGGGCACGCAAAATGAGCTGAAGAAAAAAAAATTGACCCGACAAGGCGAAAGAAAAAGAGGGTCCCCATTCGGAACGGAGCATGTGTGCTAAGGGCACAACAAATAGGAACAATGAAACCTTCATGGAATTCCAGACGCGGAAGTCTGAAAGTTTGGGCCCAGAATGTTCGAAAGTAGCCGTGATTTCCCTGTAAACTTTCAGACGGCGATGACAGAACCAGGACCCAGGGTTCGGGAGGACACAACTCATTCGTCATCAAGAATGGTGGATACAACAGGGAAACTCGAAGGGGTGGGCCTAGGTGAGCCCAAGGCCGCTGGCAGAGGCAAACTACCAGAGGGAGCCCGTAAGGCACCGAAACTTGACAAAACGAGCCAAGGGGAAGCATGGTCAACCTATGATGAATCTTTTGGAAGAACATTGACCACCCGTGGCACAAAAATGGGGCACGTAAAATGAGGCGGCGATAAAAAAAATGACCCGACAAGGCAAAAGAAAAAGAGGGTCCCTATTCGAAACGGGGCATGTGTGCTAAGGGCACAACAAAACCCAATAAGGGAAAAACAATGCTGAGGATTAACTCGCACTATAGAGAATATCAAAACTGATTGCAAGAGGTTAACTGCTTGTGAAACAAGGATCACTGCCAAAATAAGGAATCACTATCCGAAACAAGGACTCATTTTCCAATAAGGATAGAAAATTAGAGGGCTCACTACCACAAAGATACAAAGAAGACAAAGAAAACTTGTTACAGAAAGAAGAAAATATTAATGCAACAAAATATTCCACCACAAGCACTCATAGACATGCATGCATGATAAAGTTCACCTTCTACTCACTGCATCTGGAAATTCAACATTAAGGATTCGCATTGATCTTCCCCACTTCAATCACACACATTCACTAGATAGCATCAATGTCACACCAATCTGCTCTCTTTTTTTCACTTATCTTTTTTCTTCACTCTTGTATATTTATTCACCACTAACTCATCTTATATTTATACTATCTTCAACTTTGAAACAAATCCAAATTCAGCCATCACAATTTAAATTCAAATTAGGTCAGCGCCAAAAAATCCTAGGGTGTAATTAGAATGAGGGTGACCCAAACACACGCTTCATCAACTTTGAAAGTAGTGTTCAACACAAGGTCAACCAAACCAGTGTAAAACACATAGAACCATTAAGCATGAACTTTTTAGATGCTAAAATTATCTTCAATACAATCAAGGCAACTCAACTCTAGAACCATAAGTCATAAGAATTCATTAAAGAGAAATATGAACTAACAACATTTATCCCAAACCTCAACCAAAAAGATAGAAAACCAAAGTTCACAATTGGTGAACATAACTCACACTGTGTAATGAATCCATGACTAAAAATATGGATATAGCATCTT
This sequence comes from Sequoia sempervirens, assembly GCA_007258455.2. Taxonomy (NCBI): domain Eukaryota; kingdom Viridiplantae; phylum Streptophyta; class Pinopsida; order Cupressales; family Cupressaceae; genus Sequoia; species Sequoia sempervirens. The sequence continues at coordinate 1,050,504,365 of VDFB02281492.1, read as the reverse complement.
CTAACAACCATGATCAACACATCTAAACCATACAATCACAGGAGTAAATATAGAGAAAAAATGGAGCAACCACTCAACACTTGCAACATATCTCTATTACAATTTTCTCAATATCCTCGACATATACAGCTAATATCAATAAGTTGATAACTAGTTGATCAGTTGACATCAATGACAACACCTTCAATATTTCCATTCTTGCAACAATATCCTCCTTTGTCATTGATGGAAACACATGATGTGAAAAACCATCAAAGACAACATACAACTTTGAATACACTTATTAATATTTTTATTTCTATTTCTCCCCTTTAAAAGATAATTTCTTGCATGCTTCCTCTTCCTTTTTCTTTCTTTCTTTTTTCACACACTTCCTCTCACCTTTTGACATCAATGGCAAAGGAAAAATATATTTTACATTGATTTCTCCTTTGAAATGAAAAACAAAATACACACAAATGACAACACCTAATACTACCTGCTTCCCTTGAGAGGTAGCCACAAAAACATCAGTCTAGAAGAAAGATAGACCCATAGATCCATCGAACCGATCCATCTCCATATGCATCTAATTCAAGAAAGGAGGAGAGATGATCCCTAACTTCTCCCAGAGATACTAAAAGTATCTTTAGGAAGAGCATTGTGAAAATATCAGCCACTTGATCCTTTGTTGGAACATACTCAAGCTTACTTTATTCTCCATGACCTTGTCTCTCAAGAAATTATATTTGATAGATATATTCTTCATCCTTGAGTGCATCACATGATTCTTTGAAATGTTAATTTCAATTATATTATCATAGAAGATAGATATAGGTTCATCATACACCATTGTGATATCTTTCAATGTCTATTTCATCCATAGAACTTGTGTACACCAAGATGCAACAACAATATACTCAGCTTCAGTAGTAGACAAGGAGACTGAATCTTTCTTTTTACTCAACCATGCCACCGACCTACATCCAAGAAAGAATGAACCACCACTTATAATTTTTCTATCATCTACACATCTAGCCCAATCTGCATCTGTGTAAGCACTTAAAGTAAATTCAATATCTCTAGGATAACATAATCCATAATCCAGAGTGCCATTCAAATATCTAAAAAATTCTTTTAATAGCAGCAACATGTGTTTCCTTAGGATCTTCTTGAAATCTAGCCACAAGACAAAATGCATGCATAATAATGATCTAGTAGTAGTCAAATATAATAGTCCACCAACCATAGATCTATACTTGCTCTGATCATCCTTAGGAAAATCACCATCTTTACCCAATTTGTAAGCAGTCACCATAGGAGTACATACCCGTTTGGAAGCATCCATCCCAAACTTCTTCACATCTCTCTCACATACTTAGACAATGAAAAATATTCCTTTCCATGTTTTATTAATCTATAACCCAATAAATAAATTCATCTCTCCAAACATATAAATTTCAAATCATTTTTTCCTCTCTTTTGCAAAAATCTTGCACATATTTTCCTTTCCTCTAAAGATAATGTCATCAACATACACAATTACAATCAAGATTTTATCATTTCCAATCTTAAAATATAGATTACTATCCACCATACCTTTGTTGAAACCTTGTTGAATCAAGTACCTATCCAATCTTGCATACCAAGCTCTAGGAGCTTGCTTCAATCCATATAAATCTTTCTTCAATTTGCACACCATATCTAGTTGATCTGACAACTGAAATCCTTCCAATTGTTCCATGTAGACTTCTTCTAGCTAACCATTCAAAAATGTTGACTTGGCATCCATCTGATAGACCTTAAAATCTTTATAAGTAGAAAGTTCTCAGAACATCCTTATAGATTCTATTCTTGCTACCAGAGAAAAAGTTTCCTAAAAATATATGCCTTCTACTTGTGAGTAACCTTTATACACAAGCCTTGATTTTTTCATAACAACTTCTCCATTCTCATTCAACTTATTTCTGAATACCCACTTTGATCCAATAATGTTTTTATCTACTGGTCATGGGACCAATTCCCAAGTTTGATTCCTCTCAATCTACATAAGCTCTTCTTTCATAGCTTCCATCCAATGTTCATCTTTACATGCTTCACTTATAGTCTTTGGCTCAATCTCAAAAAGTAAACACAGATTCACTTCAACATCATCTTTGCTTCCAGTCAATACTTCTTTAGATTTATCTCCAATAATCTAATTTTTTGAATGCTTCTTCTGTACATATCTAGGTGTCTAGGTGTCTTAGGTGACATCACCAGAGCATCTTCTTCTCTTTCATTTTGTTCATTCTCCTCTTCTTGCTCATCCTTTTCATGTTCTTCCACAATCTCTTCAATTCTTACATGATCAGGTTCATCATATTCATATCCATTAATTTCAATACAATTCTTTGTTGTCTCATCAACCTTGACATTTGAACTTTCTACATTCTTTCTCATTCTTTTATTGAAGCATTTGTATGCCTTGCTATTAGTAGAATATCCAAGAAAAATTCCTTCATCACTTCTTGCATCAAACTTTCCCAAAGTTTCTTCATGTCTTTTGATATAACACTTGCTTCTAAATACCTTGAAGTACTTAACAGTAGGAATTATTCCATGCACAACTCATAGGGAGTCTTTGTACTATTTTCTCTTTCTTGAACTGGATTGAATACATAAACAATAGTATGAATAGCTTCTTTATAGTAAACTTTTGGTAACCCAACCTCTGTAATCATTGATCTAGCAGCCTCTTGAACTGTTATGTTCTTCCTTTCTACAACTCCATTCCTCTAAGGAGTTCTCAAAGAAGACACTATCTCTTTATTCCATGCACTTCAAAAAAAATATTAAAATCATGGGAGGTGAATTCTCCACCTTTGTTAAACCTTAAGAATTTTATCTTCAAGTTTACTTCATTTTCAACCATAGATTTGAATGTCTTGAATCTATCTAATGCGTCTTATTTCTCTCTAAGAAATGTGACCCAAATATATCTAGAATAATCATCAATTAAAAGCATAAAGTACCTTTCACCAAGAAGACTTCTCACTCTTGTAGGACCATAGAGATCTATATGAACTAAATCTAGTAGTTCGATAGGAGACTGTTCCTTTGATCTATAATGATTTCTTGCTTGCTTTCCAGACTAAAAATTTATGCAAACAACATTAACAAGCTTTGTAATTCTTGGTAAAGCTCTCACGACCTGAACAACACTAATCCTTTCCAAGTTATCAAAATTCATGTGACACATTCTTCAATTCCATAACCAACTATGATTAATCTAAGTCATAAAGCATCATCCATCAACACCCTTAAGTTGATAGATATTTCCTTTATATTTTTTTCCTACAACAATTAATGTTCTTGATAATTTCTAGATCTCACATTTCTCATCCTTAAACACAAGATCATATCCCTTACTACACATCTAACCAACACTCAAAATATTATGCCTTAAACCTTTAACATAGTAGACATCATCAGTATGATGCTTGCCATCAAAACTTACTGAACCTATCCCACATATTTTAGTGACAGTATCATCTTGAAACATAACCAAGCCTCCATATTTTTCAAGCTTAACAAACTTACTTTTTTCACCAGTCATGTCATATGAACAACCACTATGAACTACCCAGTAATTCTTTTCTTGTGTAGCATGTAGGGTAGAGATAACCATACCTTCATCTTTCTCCTTCTTTGGAGGGATTTGTTTTACCTATTTTTTAGAATTAGCAAAAGTAGGTTCATCCTTAATCACCAAGAACAAGAATTCATTTTCATCTGGGTCTTCATATTCAGAATCTTTTTCAGATATATTAGCATTCTCATTCATGTAATATGCTTTGTTAATCTTCTTTCATTTCTTTTCTTTCTCATATCTTTGTTTGTTCCTTTTAGCTCTTTCTGAACACTTTGCAACATAATGACCTATTTCTCCACAACTAAATCATTTAAAGGGAAACTTACCTTCATAATTTATGGAGCCTTTCCTCATCCTTCTCACAAAGTTAGCTTCAATTTCATCAAAATATTCTTCATCTAGATTTTCAACTTTTGTCACCTTTAAAGCAGTCTCTAATTTGCATCCATTCCTTAGATTAGGCTTCCTCATCTCATAAGATGTAAAAAATCCCAACAACAAATATTTAGTGTGGGTCTTATAATCTATACTCTTTTCAATAGCACACATCTTCTCACTGTAAGCATCAGGAAGAGTTCTGAGAATATTCTTCACAATCCTGGTTTAATCTATAGTAGCCCCAAGTCTTCACATTTTGACACTATCTCATCCAATCTCTGCACATAAGCTTTAAAAATATCATCTTCAGACATATGTAGTAGCTCAAACTATGTCTCCAAAATCTGCAATTTTGCCTCTTTAACTCTTTCATCACATTCATGCACTCTTTCCAAAGCATCCTAGACTTCCTTAGTAGTTTTGAAATTTTGAACCTTAATCAATTCAGAATGTACTAGACTATTGTTCAAGATGTACTTTTCCTTATTGTTCACTTCATGTGCTTTGATCTATTTAGGCGTACTCGGACCATTAGCAAGAGTTTAAGGATTCTTGTAAGCTTTCTCCACATCATATCCACAATACTCTAGATATTCTTCCATCAATAATTTACAAATAACATAATTAGTTCCATCAAACCTCAGATACTCATAAATCATTTTGCTAGCCATCCCAGACCTTCCTCAAACAGTTGATCTTTTTACCAAGGAACCATGCTCTGATACCAATTGTTGAATAAGACAACTCAAGGGGGGTGAATCAGTTGTCATAGATTCAATCACCAGAACTAATTCTTAACACTACTTAAATGATTAATCATCAAATGTCGATGTAGAAACTTAAATCCAACACATAAACACAACACCATATTTACATGGAAAACCCAATAAGGGAAAAGCCACGATGACAATTAACTCACACTATAGAGAATATCAAAGTTGATTACAAGAGGCTCATTTCCTGTGAAACAAGGCTCACTACCAAAATAAGGACTCATTTTTTGGAACAAGGACTCACTCCTCAATAGGGCTAACAACTTAGAGGGCTCACTACCACAAAGATACAAAGAATACTTGCTACAGAGAGAAGAAAATATCAATGCAACAAAGGATTCCACCACAATCACTCATAGACATGCATGAATGATAAAGTTCACCTTCAACTCACTGCATCCGGAAACTCAAAATTAAGGCTTCACTCTAATCTACCACACTCACATCACACACATTCACTAGATAGCATCAATGTCACACCGATCTGCTCTTTTTCTTTTCACTTATCTTTCTTCTTAACTCTTGTATATTTCTTCACCACTAACTCATCTTATATTTATATAATTTTCAACTTTGAAGCATATCCAAAGTCATCCATCCAAATTCAAATTCAAATTAGGTTGGTACCAAAACATCCTAGGGTGGAATTAGAATGAGGGTGACCCAAAAACATGATTCATAGGGACCCAAATAGATCTAACATGCTTCATTAACTTCAAAAATAGTATTCAACACAAGGTCATCTAGACCAGTGTAAAACACATAGAACCATTAAGCACGAACTTTCTAGATGCCAAAATTAGCATCAGTACAATCAAGGCAACTCAGCTCTAGAACTGTAAGTCATAAGACTATTGGAAAAATGAAGAAGAACATCTCATTTTGTTATTTATTTTTGTCATTGATGTCACCATGATATATGAGTTGCAACTGCAAGATCAAGTTTGAATATGTTCCAGTATTCTGGTTTGGTATTTGAACCGATAGTTTGGTATATCCTTTGTTATCTTGGTCCGCAATTGCTTGCTGGTGATTATTGTTGCTTGCTATTTTGGGAAATGGTGCATGGATTTTGTAAGCATGTACATTCAAGATCTCACGTACTTAGATACTCATATGGTGTATTGACATTATTTTGTTGATTGCAATTTTTCTATTAGGTCTATCCTTGGCTGACCTAATAGATGAGTTGTGTAATGGTGAATTATTTTTTGTTATGCAGATATATGTGTGACCTATCTTAGGTCTGTGCCAACATGGTGTAGCATGTTGGGTGTTTAAATTTCTTTTGGGAATATTTTGTAAAAACTTGTAGCCGACATTTGGTATTTTTGGAGAATAAGAAGTGCATCTAATTAGGTCGACCTAACTGATGCTTGTGAAGAGATCTGATATATATATTTGATAGTTTTTGAAGGCTGGAAGAGAGATGATTGTATTGAAAATTTGAATGTGTAGAAGAGAAAATATGATGAAGTGTGTCAAGTTAGTTTACTGAGCTTCATTGGAACTGAATCAACACTCACTAGGTGTACTTTATCAATTCATTTTGGCTTTAAGCCATTTTTTCATTGTAACTTTGTAGGCAGTGAGCCTTTGTATTTGGACAGTGAGTCCTGGCAGTGAGCCACCCCATTTCTTTAATATCTTATAACCAATCATACTATATTGTGAGCTAACACTCACTGTGGTTTTTCCCATTTTGGGTTTTCCATTTAAAAATCTCCGTGTTCATGTGTTTTGTGATTTCATGTTTTGTTAATGCTTTTACTTATCTTTGTTGTTGTTTGCATTGTAATAATTGGATGGTATCTATTCAGAAAATTTAAGAAGATATTGATTCACCCCCCCTCTCAATATCTTGGATGTTCAACAATTGGTATCAGAGCTTAGTTCCTCTAGACAAGCTTAACAGCTTGAGGGAGATCTTGAAGATGGAAGAAATGAATGATAAAGAAGAGCTTCAGACTGCTCTAGAGGATCTTTACAAAGTTGAAAGAGAAAACAAAGATCTGAAAGAGAATCTTGAAGATGCAAATGAATTTGTCTGGAAATTAAAAGAGCAATTGAAAAAGTTCAAAGAAAGGCATAGGGAAGTAACTGATCAGTTGAAGCAGGCTAATGAATAAATTACTAGTTTGAAAGTGCAAATAGAGGATAAGAAAATAATTGAAGAATGTTTGAACAAATTGGTACAAATCAAGTATGATGAGTATACCAAGCTTGAACAAGAAGTGGTGAACCTGAAAGCAGATCTGGAGAAGGAAAAAGTATGTGAAAACAATTTCAAATCTAGCTTAGATAGGCTTGATGAATTGATTTCAAGATAGAAATTGAGTAAAGGAAAAGGTGGCTTGGGAATGGAAGGAGGTGAAAACTCTAAGGACAACCAGAAGACTTGAAATAAAGGAAAGTAGAAAGGAGATTCAAGGAACTTTGCTAGGAGACCACCTGTGAGACATCCTAATGCAAAAAGGTATTAATCTTTTAATGGAACTTGTTTTTCATGCAATAAATTTGGTCACAGGACAAAAAAATGCAAAAATAGGATGAATAAATTTCCTAGTTCCTTCTTTGGTCAATGTTTTGCATGAAAATGAATTGGACATAGGGAAAGTGAATGCAGAACCTTGATGATGAATCAGTTTAATGGATGAAAACTAAATCAATCCTTTAATGGCTATTGTTATACTTGTAACAAGTATGGACATAAAGCTAATCATTGTAGAACAAGAGTTAGTGGAAGTCAATCTAATCAAAGAAATATTGTCTGCTATAATTGCAACAAACCAGGTCATATCTCAAGAGTTTGTAGAAACAAAAAGGTAAAGAGACTAATCCAATAGAAAAGAATGAACCTATGAAGAAGGTTGAAAAATATGAGATTAAGCAAGAAATGAATAAGATTTGGAGGAAGAAAGAAGAGACTGAGATGATAGATGTATTTTTTCCCTCATCCAATAAAGAAAATTCCTTCAGGAACTAGATCTAGCAAGGTCTTAGGGGGAGATTTAATAGAAAATCACTTGAACCCCCTTGATGTTTAGCATGTTAGTCTTTGGCATGAAGATATGTTGTGAGAAATGATAAGGTAGAGGTTATGCAAGTAGAACTAGAAGAAAATATGAAGGAATGATCTTTTACGGAGAAAATTAGGGTTTTTTTTACCAGAGAAGAAGAGTTTTTAGTAGCTTTTTAAAATCTACCACATTTAATGTGAGTTAGGGAAAATTGTTGTTTTATAAAAAAAAATGTGTAATGAATTTTAATCACTTGTGCATTTGAAGAATTCAAAGATATTTTTGGAGTGTTCTTGAAGTGATTTATAGTTTGAGCTGTGCATACCCTAGTTCTGGTTCATCGTGAAGAAAGAGGTATTTTTCTTTTTTGTGTAGTTGTGGCTTGTGTTATTTGAGTTGTTTGAATTTGAAATTGGGTAGAATGGCAACCCTTGTGGTTGTTAAATTTTCAGAGAGGCCCAAACCATCCTATACAAAATATTCCTCAAAGGTTTTCGAAGATGACCCTATGGGTGCCTTCTCATCAATCCCTCATGGGGTCATGCCGACCAAGGACACAAGAATGTATATTCGAGTAAGGACTGAGAAATTCAATTACACCAAATTGATCAACATTTGGTAGAATGAGCTTACTAGTGATAGTTTCTTGATAAAACCTAAATACTCAAACTTGGTTGCAAATAATTTATACAGGTGGAACAACTTTCCCAACTTCTATTTTGTGGTTGATGATAAATTTGTGAAGCCATTCCTAAGAAGAATTCATGAAAAATTATTGTGGATTGAAAGAACCTCACCTGATAACTAAGGAGGTGATTAGGGTTGTTACTAGCCTTTGGGATAAAGGACCAATACATGTATTAAAATCCATGAATAATGAAGTGGTAACAGAACTTATAGGAGCCACATATGACAAAAGAGCCTTAACAACAAATTCCATCACTAATCTGACTGTGAATTATGCAACTATCATGATTGGTCACAAAATATACTTCACCAACAGAGAGAACTATGTTTTTGCCACAACTATTTATATTGGTTTTGATATGGTAATCAATGGTGCAGACTATGACTTATGTGAGCTTCTCTGACAATAGTTGCTTGAGAATTTGAAGTCGAAAAAAGAAAGGAAGTATGATTTCAAATTCAGTTCATTGATTGTATTTTTGTTGTTCTATTTCATGAAGAGACTTCCTAGAAAGAATGATGAAGTGTTTTGGGACTCATCTAGACCAGTGGCACATCATATTTTTGATTATATGCATAGTTTGGGTGATCTAAAAGCTCAAGAAAATTCTCTAACAATGTTCTTTGTTGTATTTAAGAGCCACATGAATGAGAGAGATAGGATTCTGAGGAAAATTGTTGAGAAATGTAAAGATGAAATCATATTTCATGTTTCCTTTGATGAATGCATGATTGAAGCAATAGAACCCTAGACCATATGGATTCAGCCATTGGGATATGAAATTAAAAAAGATGAAGTTGAGGGTTATGTATAGATGTTGCTAAAAATTCTGAAGGATCCCAATGAACCCAGAATTGGTACTTATGCTAAAAAATTTATGGAGATTCACATGGAGCACCAGAAGCCCATAATCAGAAAGAGAGTGGAAAAGAAGATTAAAGAAGTTGGATTCACTAATGAGAAGATTACACTTGGAAGGGATAAGGGAGAAGAGTTGGAGGTAGAATCATTTTCCCTGAGGAGATCTAATAGGACTACTGCTAAATCCTCTATGACCCCTATAGTAAAAGTTGAACCCAGTATCGTTGAAAAAGGTAAAGGCCCAGTTTCCTCCAAAACTACTACTAGATCTGGGAAGAGGACATAAATTCCTCCAATGGCCCCTGGAAAAAGAGGAAAGAAAGAGAAAGGTACAAGGGAGAAAAATCTTAGCATCATAGATGATCAGGATGAAGAGGAAGAGGATCTTGCTACAAAATTAGTGAGGAAAAGAAGAGGAAGTTTATCCTCTAGTGAAGGTGCTTCTAAGGAAGTTGTTGGTTCTAAGAGAGTGCATGTTGTATCATCTTCTGATGATGGGGAGGAGCATAAATTTGGTGTTCATGTGCACACCAAACCAGAGTCAAAGAAGACTAAGATGTCTAATGAAGCCTCTATGAACCAAAGAGAAGAATGGGACAATCCGGTAAGTTCTAGTCCCCGTTTCAAATTAGAGGCAACTCTCAATTCTTTGTTACATTTTGAAAATATGATAAAGCCTACAACAAAATATTATGATGATATTGGAGAAGAGGATAATAAAACATTGATTTTAGCTATCACTCAATATGTAATCATCTTGGAAGTCAAATGGGATAATCTGAAGAAAGATGTACCTAAGAATATGTAGGTAGCTCTGATGAAAAGGAGATCAAAGGTTGTTGCACTTGAAGAGAAAATTAGAAACAATGCATTTGATAAGATTGGGTCTTCCCTAACCCTAGATGATCTAAAGAATTTGAAAAGGATTTGTGCAAATATGTTTCAAATGAAGAAAAGGGTAAATATTTTAATGACAGGGAATAAAAAGAAGATAAAGAAAATAAGGAAGGAAACAATAAAAGTGATCTGGGATACAACAGAAAAATACGGCATGCTTAAGGCTGATGAAGATGTTGTTGCTGAAAATGCTGAGGAAGATACTCTTCTTGATACAGGTGATGCAGATATTTCTAAAGACTTTGATGTTGAAAATGATGTTGTGGTGAAATTAATCCTTCAAAAATTGAGAAGCAGAATGAAGGTGAAGATGAGCCTTAAAAAAATGGTCATGCTCCTCTGGAGCACATTGAAGGTGAAAAAGGAAATGATGAAAAGGGTAATACTGAAGAGGGAAAATACAATGAAGAAGAAAAAGATAATCCATAAGAAGAGAAAAATGAAAATGGAAAAGATGGAAATGATGAAGAAAACAATAGGGATAAAGATAAAGATGAAAATGAAAAGGAAGAAAAGAAGAAGAAGAAGAAGAAGAAGAAGAAGAAGAGGAAGCAGAAGAAGAAAAGAAGGAAGAAGAGAAGGAAAAGGGAGAGGAAGAAAAGAAAAATGAGGATTCTATTGGGAAAAATGAAGAAAGTCAAAAATAGATTATAAAATCTCTTAAGCATCCCAGAGAATCATCCTCCAGTAATGATGTTCTGAATGGCTTGTTGTCCAAGAAAATCAGGTTCCAATCAATAATTCCTTAGGAGATTCTACAACTTCCTATGATTGAAGGGTTTTTAGATGTGGATAAGATTTCTTTGGTTCATAAAGTGGTGTTAGGAGATGCATTGCAAGCATCTAGAAGGAAGGAGATTCTTGAAGCACATCATAAAGGAACAAAACTTATAGAAGATGCTCTTAAGGCATTCCAGGAGGTCACACTTGGTGCATATATTGAAGCATCCTTGCTCCCATTGAAAATTTGAGATTGTTGTCAAATTATTTCAAGGAGTATACCTCCAGGCTTGGAGAAAATACAAAACTAGAAGTTGAGGAGAAACCGGCAGAGAAAATGTTGTTGGCATTGCATGACAAGTGTGCTCTTGCACACTCAAATGTTGAAAAAAATCTAGAAGCTATGAATATTTGTGAGTCAAAAGAAAATGTTGTTCTTGCTTATTGCTTGAAGTGGTTGGATGCCACCTATAACATTAAGGTTGTTATAGACTCCATTGAATCCAGTTGACTGTTGTCTCTGGTACTTACAATATATCCAAAGATAGAGACAGATCAACCTAGAATGCCATCACTATGCATAAAGATAAATTCTTTGTTTTACAGAAGCAGAAAGAAGATATTATTAGAAAATTTGATCAACTAAGTGACATTATAAGAGTGGAATACACTATAGCTAGCAAGGCCTTGGCAGGAACATAAAACTTGAGAAGATAAATTTGACTCCTGATACTTTGGATGGTGTAGAAGAAACTCTAGTAGAGTTGGAATCCCTGAACAAGATGTTGATTGTTGCAAAGGATAGTTGGGAGAATGGTAAATCAATATGGGAAGGTATTCTTAAGGAGCTTCAAGGATCGTCATCCGCTGGTTAATACATGTTTCTTTGTTTTCTTTGTTTTCATATTTCAATTTCATTTTTTGGGACACCCTTTGTCCATGATGTAAAAGGGGGAGTGAAGAATGGTGAAATACTGGTGTTAGGGGGAGAAGTGTTGTAAATAAGGAGTTTTGAAAATATTATTTTTTGGCACATGTTTCCATCAATTACAAAGGGGGAGATTGTTGGAAAAATGAAGAAGAACATCTCATTTTGTTGTTTTATTTTTTCATTGATGTCACCATGATATATGAGTTGCAACTACAAGATCAAGTCTGAATATTTTCTGGTATTTTGGTATATCCTTTGGTATCTTGGTCCGCAATCGCTTGCTAGTGATTACTGTTGCTTGCAATTTTGGGAAATGGTGCATGGATGTTGTAAGAACATACATTCAAGATCTCACGTACTCAGATGCTCATATGGTGTATCAACATTATTTTGTTGACTACAATTTTTCTATTAGGTCTATCCTTGGATGACCTAATGGATGAGTTGTGTAATGGTGAATTAATTTTTGTTATGTGGATATATGTGTGATCTATATTAGGTTCGTGCTAACATTATGTAGCGTGTTGGGTGTTTCAATTGCTTTTGGGAAGATTTTGTGAAATATTTTAGCTCAAAGTTGGTATTTTTGGTGAATAAGAAGTGCATCTAATTAGGTCAACCTAATTGATGCTTGCAGAAAGATTAAATATATATATTGGATAGTTTTTGAAGAATGAAAGAGAGATGGTTGTATTAAAAATGTGAATGTGAAGAAGAGAGAATATGATGAAGTGTGTCAAGTAAGTTTATTGAGCTTCATTGGAACTAAATCAACACTCACTAGGTGTACTTCATCAGTTCATTTTGGTTGTAAGCCATTTCATCATTGTAACTCTATAGGTAGTGAGCCTTTGTATTTGGACAGTGAGTTCTGGTAGTGAGCCACCCCATTTTTGTAACATCTTATAACTAGTTATACTATATTATGAGCTAACACTCATCATGGTTTTTCCCATTTTGGGTTTTCCACATAAAAGTCTTGGTGTTCATGCATTTTTTGATTTCATGTTTTGTTAATGATTTTACTTATCTTTGTTGTTTGCATTGGAATAATTGGATGATATCTATTCAAAAAATTTAAGAAGATAATGATTCATCCCCCCTCTCAATTTCTTGGATATTCAACAAAGACTTCATTAAAGAGAAATATGAACCAACAACATTTCTCTTGGACCTCAACTAGAAACATAGAAAACCATTTTTCACAACTGGTGAACATAACTCACACTGTACAATGAATCAACAACTAAAAATTTGCATATATCATCTTTTAACAACCATGATCAACACATTTGAACTATACAACCATAGGAGCAAGTCTGGAGCAAAAATAGGAGCAACCATTCAACACTTGCAACATATCTCCATTACAATTTTCTCAACATCCTTGACATATACAACTAAACAATTAATTGATAACTAGTTGATCAGTTGAAATCAATGAAAACACCTTCAATCTTTCCGTTCTTGCAACATATGACTATAGAATACCACCAGAGTAAAGTTAATGAAATAAATACTACAATGGAATAAAGGATTTCAACTGACTACATTTCTAAAGTTGAGCATCAATAGGTAATCCAATAGTTGAAGGAGTATTTGGGGAAGGAGATAATGGCAGGTGTGGAAAGATTGATAGATAATTCAACTTGATTTGTAAGTTTTTATATGAGGACATGCAAAGTCTTTAGCTAGGGGGTAATGATGAGTTACATTATGTCATCAATTTTTGCTTGAATTCACCTTGTTTTGTACGTGTCCATCATAAGCTTACCTTTTCACCCTTTTTCTCTCACATTTCCATAATATTTGTGAAAGATTAAAGTTAATTAATATGACTAGAAGGATACAAAACATTTGGTAATTAATTGATCATGAGAACTAATTTCGGTGGATATTGTGAACAGGACTTTGGGAGGTTGAAGGAACATGTAATGGAAATTTCCTAGAGGAACTCGTGGTCATTTTAGTTAATGTGTTCTAGTTTTTGTTTAATTAATGGTCTGGTAATTAGGTTGTTTAGTTGGTTTTGGAGTATTTCGAAAATAGTAGGTTGCAGGCCACTTTACTATTTTCTAGAATCGATTGAGTAATTATAATTATGAACTTGTAATCAGTGAACATATCTATTTTAATATTTTGTTCTATATCGAGACTTATATATGCTCTCTTTTGAGCATGGAAACAATCTAAATCTTGATCCAGAAGTTAACTTTAATATAAGTGAAATACTATTGAAGTGCTAAATTCACATACACTATAAACATTTTGCTCTATTCTGCAGGTTGGGAGAAAGGGCTAGCTCCCTAACCAAACATTTGGATTTATCTTTTTATTATTGCATGTGTGAGGTATGATTCATATTTGTTTGGTGATTCTATAAGTTGATTGATTGATTTAATTAAATGCAGTGATATAATGTGCACTAAGTTTAGTATGATTTCATTTATTTAGTATGGAGTAAATTCATTTTTTTAAAGGATTATTGATGCATAGCACAAATATATACTATAGGGAAAACACATATAAGTGAACTGGTGAAGTGCATTTTGTTTTCTAGAACACCAAAATAGCTTGCGCAACTTTACCAAACCCTAATGACAAGATACATAGGTCATGTCACTCGGGTTGCTTAGCTCCTGTCACCCACACTATTTTAATAGCATTATATTCTATCAACATCTTTAATATTTATTTTCTAATGTTTAAAATCTTTTTGTAATTTTGAGGCATTAATTCTAAGAGTGTGTAATCCCAAGATATTGATTTTAAGTTAAGGTTTAATTGATAATTCTAGATTGTATATGTGCTGGATTGAAATAGGAAGGTAGTGATTAAAGATAGGATTTTATTCATTTATAGATTGAGAATTGTGCTTTGATTTTAATTTTATATTAAAAGGTGTGTTTTAATTCAATTTCTAGATGCATCCATCTCCCTTAGTTCATTATTTTCAGCCCTTAGGTAGATTACCACAATACCCCTCACAAGTTTATGACTTTTGGATTGAAAATTAAGGGATAAACTAAGGAAACTACTTAAAAATACCCAAGGACCAATCTAAGTGTATGTACCAACTTAATAGAGTGCTAAGGATAATTTATCTTCAATATCAATCCACAATTTAATCCAATTATTTCTTGTTTCTCTTCTTCTTTGAGCATAAAAATTTCTCACATATAATTGATTGTGCTCCTTCGGTACCTCCATGAAAGAGTGTTCAACTATGAGATGATGTCTTCTTTCTCAACTGTAACCTAATCTAAATCTAGCTACAAAAGATAAAAAAATATTCTCATGTGGTAACACCATCTTTAATCATCATAAGACAAGTTTAATAAGTTATACATAGTCCCCATCAGGGTAACCAAAAATCTATTGGCTAACAAATTTATCCTTTAAAAATTAACACAAATTGACTCCATTTTTCCTAAAAAGAGGACTAATCTATCAACAATAGTTTGAGAGATCACCATTGCATCAGTGATCTTCCTTTAAATTTGAATTAAGGTACAACTCCCTCTTCTAATATAATTTTTATTTTTTAGATTAAAATAAATGGTGGTATGCTTTTAACCAGAAAACAAGAAAGGAAAACTAACATCTATTCATAGCCATGAAAATAGATGCAATTAAAAGGTGATTTGAAGCCAATAACTAATGCTTGGAATTTAACTGGAAAAAATTCAATATCACATATCACAAACTAGATTATCAAAGCTTGCTGACTTGACTCAATGCATAATCTCAAAATTTGACGCAAATACATGAACAAGACACCAAAGAATAATGCATCCTCATAAAGAGGGAATATTCAAATTCTTATCTAAGCTCACTTACTTATTCATAAAAAATAGCATTTCATTCACAATTCATTGCACACATACAATAATCATCTACAACAAGATAATTAGAATTGAAAAATTGCATCCTGCAATTAAGATTGATAATAACTCATGCATCACAGTGCAAGGGGGATCAAAATTTTGGACCCTTGCAATGTAAAAATAAATGATATTTAAAAATTTACATCATAACAACCAAGATTTCTTGAAGAACCTAATTCTTGAATACTAATCATCATTTTTTGAACAAGTAGTTGGTCAGAAACTAACTAATTTTTGTTAGATTATAATAACATAGTAATTAATGGCTATTTTTAAGTGTGTTGGAATATTGATGTCATTCATGTCAAAAGGGGATTAGAGGAGAGATGGAACTAATCTTGTTAGTGAGTGGTTGGCATTAATGTAAAAGTGTCATTGATGTCAAAAGAGTATTAGAGGAAATATGGAATTGATCATGCAAGGGAGATGTTGGCATGATCATAGATTAGTCATGTCCTCAGTGATGTGCCTGAATGGCATAGATCTCAGAGGATGTTGTGAGACCAATGGAATTAATTCTGGAAGCATGTGGTGTTGGTTGATGTGAATGGAATGACTCGGGAAGGTTGTTTGAAGTAGTTGTGAAAGTGTTGAAGAATTACAAAAGTTTTAGGCCTCGAGCCTCAGGCTTACCAAGTATTGCTTGTTGAAGAAGGAAGGTGTTTGGAGTTAGTCATTTTTTACTATGCCTCCAAGGTTTTGGACATTGGGTATTAATTATACCCTATACTGGTTGAAAAGGAATGAAAAAATACACTAATTCCAAAGTATTTAAAACTTTAGACTTTGGGAGTACAACTTACCGTGGTGTTCAAAGAAGGTAGTATCCAAGAAAGATGAACCCCGCCACCTGAGAATGTTTCAGTCTTTGCAGGTCGATGTCAAGGCTTTGATCTTGATAGTTTATGAAGTATGGTGAAACATGAAATCCCAAAGGATGACACCCAAAAGGGTTGTGGTTGATAACACTTGTGAAGGACTATATCGGGCATCACAATTTGAAAGGAAGGCTTGCATTTCACTGAAAGAATGGAATGCAATAAAGATGAAGAGAAAACCCTGACCCCACAAAAATACTTTGGTGTTCATAGGTAGAGAAGGAGGTTTACGCCTTATCGAAAGGAATGATAAAGTAGTATGAAGAAATGGAGGACCCTAACATCCCATGATCTAATAAGAGTTTTCTTATTTTTGTGTTCATTGTTTCATAGGTATGAGTTTGGTTTCTAATGGAGTGGAGATAGAAATTGGTAAAGGATGAAGCCGATGGCCGAATCTCGACAATAGTAAACTAAGCATCAGGCATAAGGGCTTGAGATTTCTTATTGTACTTGATAATGCACTCAAATAATAGGGTAAGGGAGATTAGCAACTCCTGACTCCCAAAGGAGAGCTATTGGAAAGTCGTCGAAAATGGAGAATGACATGGCATAGATAGATAGGTGGCTACAACCTGCCACCACACCAATTGGAAGCATTGATGTAGTTTGACCCTACAGGCTAGCAAGAATTTGACACATGGCATGGATGATCAGGTAGAAGACTTATGGCATGGTATTTGAGGGTGAATAAGATTATGACACATGGTAAAGTTCTATTGCATTGCTTGACTATTTCACATCACGATAATGAAGCCGAATGAAGAAATTATTTTTATGATGGGAAATGAACAGAAGAAGGTGATGCCAAAGGTCGACAGATGGCAAAGAATGATCCAATAAGGTATTGGCATGTGGTAGATGTTTATTTGTTGATTTCACATCTTCATTTTGAATCAACACGAGATTATTAAGTCATGAATTTTAAGGTAATAAAAACCTAAATCCTATGATGGAGATTAAAAAAAATCAATGATGCATACTGAGGAAGGTTGATCAGAGTGACTATAGGATATCGAATGGAGAGATTTTAGTGTCCCTTCGACACAACATAGTTAGGGTTATGGTGAATGGTGTATAAGTGGAGATTAACAATGTAGATCAAAATACTATGGTCAAATGGTGATCGTTGTGTCTCAGTACATTGCAGAAATGGATGTTGATGTCCTAAGTGTTAAAGCAATAAGTGATGGGTATAGAAGACATCAGATCAATGGTATTGATTTAAAAAAGTATTATTTGACAAATATTTTTTAAAGATATGTCGATTAATGGAGATCATAGGATTGTGGCATGTAGAGACAATATCAATGACCAAAATTAAAAGATGAAGATCTCCAATGGAGGAATCAGTGTGAATGAGGGTTTCAATCAAAGAATGAAATAGTGAATGAATTTAATTAATTCATCTACTCCATCTACCATCTAATTGGAAATCAAAATAGCAAGTTAGTGGCACAGATTGCTATGTTGATGAAGATTAGGATTAGAATGATAAAAGAAGAAAATGCATTTAGGTTTAGGGTTTTGGAAACCACCATGGTATCCAATAAATCATATTTGAAATAGTTGTTGGTGGATAGCTTGATGTATAGATAGCTTGTTGGAGAATATTGTAAATGAAGGAAACCATAGCAGAAAGTTTGAGATGATCTAGATGGTGGTACACATCTTGAGATAGGAATTTCAGGTTGGTGAAGAAAGAAGTTGTATCTGCTGTATGTGAGTTAAGTGAGGATAGTCTACATGGGAAGAGAGTGTTGAACAAATTCATGTATTGTTGAATATGCAGAAGAGGTAGAGTATAAAGTTAGAGAGTATGCTCAAGTGATGAATGAGTAGAACCTAAAAAAAAAAAAAAAAACATCATTAAGGGTTAACATTCAAGGTGTAGTGTAGCAAGATAGAACAGTGAATGTTCTAAGTGTAGAGGAGAGAAAGAAGAGAGTGGAGAAAGAGGAGAGTGCAAAAATAAGAACATGTGTTTCTAAGATTGCAACAACCGTAGCATAAGGGATGCTCGTAAATATGCCAAGTAAAGTATGAGCAGTTACATATCAGACTTTTAATAGAGAACTACATTCATTTGAATCATTTGTAATATGATCATTGTAAATCTGATTGGTTGGTGCCATCAGATAACTGAGTTGGTGCTCAGAGTAAGGGATTTGTGTCTCCTTGAAGTTGGTTCTCCTAAAACAATAAGTTGGTGCTTCCTTAGGGTTGGTTCCCTTAAACATTGTAATATAGAATTTGATTGTGACATTGGATTTGAGTATTAGACTCAAGCAACTTTTGTCACAGTGGTTTTTCCCATCTTGGGTTTTCCACGTATATCTAGTGTTATGTGATGTCTTTGGTGTATGCATGTTTATCTCTCTGCATATTTAGTGAATCTACATAAAGAGATAAAGGAATCAATCTGCTAAAAGTGTTTAGATCTAGTTTATGTATTTGGTTATATTTTTTGTATCATATGTCTAGTCTAAACATAGGTTTTGAGGGATAAGTTTTAGTATCTATTGATTCACCCACCCTCAAAGTAGATTTTTATGTTCCAAAAATTGGTATTAGAGCCCTAGGTTCCCTAGGAGAAGCTTAATCAACTTAGGTAGATCTTGGTAAAGTGAACACAAAATGGTTAGTCGGGAAGGATCATCTACAAAAGAAGTATTTCTCTTTGATGGATCAAACTATATGATTTGGAGCAGTAAAATGAAGGAATATTCGAAACCATGAGGGTATGATTGTGGATGTCAATTGAGAATGGATACAAGGGTTCAACTATTCTTTCCACTAATATTTTTGGAAAGAAGGCTTTAGAAGATAATGCTAAGGAAATGTTTACAATTCTAAATGGGATGTCAAGATTGGTGGCTATCAAAGTCATGCACTGTCAAAAAACACATGATGTTTGGGATGAGTTAAAGATGTATAAAGGTGATGATTGTAAAGTGGAAGCAAAGATTTAGACATATGGAGGCAAGTATTAAATACAAAAGACAAGTGAAGATGCATTTGTAGGAGAAGTTGCAGCTAGAAGGGAAGAGGAAGAAGCATCTACATCTAGATCTGAGAAAGATGATAAAGAGGAAGCTGATTTCATCAAAAGACTAAGGAAAGGCTCCAAAAAGAATAGAGGTAAGCTACCCCTTAACAGTTTCAAATTTGGTATAATAAGTTTTCTTGTTGCTAAATGTTCTCCTGATGAAAAGGATAACTCTAAGAAAGAAGAGGACAATAAAAAGAAAAATAAGAAGGATCTATACACAAAAAGAGAAAATAGGTTATCAGATGTTTTTGGAAGCTCAGATGATGAACATGAAAGTACCTATGAGATTGAGCAGAATGAATCCCTGTCCATGGCTTTTGGTACAATTTTTGATCAACAAATTGAAAGGTCTGATGAAGAGGAAGAAGTGGACCAAGAAGGTAGACTTATTAGTGCTCTAGATGAGATTAAAGGTTTAAACAAGAAAAAAGAAGATCATAAAATAAATGAACAAAAGGATATAGAGAAGCTAACTAAAAACCTTGAAGAATCTGATCAAATGATAGTTAGTTTAGAAACATAAGTGGAAGAAGTGAAGAGATTAGAAGATGTAGTTAAATATGAACTACAATCTAGAAATCAAATGAATGCATGAAGTTGGAAGTGTAGATAGTTTCTTTAAGAAAGGAATTAAGAGATGTTAAAGAGTAGATTAATAAAGGATTAAAGTTGAAAGGTTGCTCTAAGATGTTATATGAGTTGATCAGATCACAAAAGACATGAAGACCAAGAGTGAAGACTGGCCTTGGTTGTGAGAAAGAGAAGAGACCTAATTCTGCAAGATTATTTGATAGATTTAGAGAGAAGAAAGATGTTGCACAAAGGAAGAAAAATCCAGCATGAGTTGTTCCAAGAAAAATGTCTCAGCAAATGGAAAATAAGATAAAGGCACTACTAAGGTGAAGACAATAAAATAGGAAAAGAAGCATACTCCTAATATGAAGAAAGTTGATGAAGAAAAGAGACCTACTACAAACAAGAAGAACAATAACCATTAAGTTCTTGATTATCAAAAGAAGATGCCCACAAAATATAAGAAGGTGGAAAATCATTCTTTGCATAACTAGAGAGAAAACAACACACAAAGGGAGCTGATGCAAATAGATTCACAAGGATGAGATATGGTGGAACCCATCAATATTTTGTGTTCCATTAATAGCTGTTGCAAAATTTGGCTATTTTCCTAGATTTTAATGTGTCTTAAAGCTTAGGTCTTTAGTCATTCTCATGTTCTAAGGTTTATGTGTCTCTAAAACCCTCTTAACAAGTCCTAAGTGTCAATACTTTTCCTACATTCTAATTCACATTTGACCAGTGTTTACCTATTCTTGTTCTCTTAAGTCACATCTTGATTTCATTGGCCCCTTGAGCCTAATGTTCTTGATTATCACCCATTGAATCATTTGAAACCTTGCTTTATATTATGCGGGTCACAAGTATTTTAATATTTCCAAGGATCGCTTAATGAAGTATGATCCCATTGTATCCCTCCATGTCCAAATTTGGAAACAAATTGTTAAGGACATCTTGGTGTTATCTGGAGGAGTAATATTGGCCTTTCTATTTACAAATGGGAGATATCTTAACGAGTTTTCCAAAGTTAGCAAAAAAAGATGATGTCTGATTAGTCACCTCACCCAATGTGCATCAATAATGGGAGGCCTTTGGTTCATGTGATCATAAGATCCCCATGTTAGATGTGAGATGGGAAAGGATGATCTCAAGTGAGTGAAGACATATTTTTATTTTTTCTAACCTTGTTTGGAATTTTGCAAGTGATTAATCGTACCCAACACTGTCGATAATGATAATTTTGTATGCTTGGTGATAGATGTTTGATTTTCAAATTCTAAGGTGGAGGATACCTAAAATCATGATTATTTCACCTAGGCGATGTCTCATCCATTCAAGCATGTGAAGGACTCTTTATTAATTCTATCTTGGCCCAATTTTCTCATAATTTTCAAGATCATCAGCCGAAGGGTTTCAAAGAGGGAATGTAAAGTTAGGATTCATTAGAAGATGAAGGAAAACTCAAAGTCTACAGATTCTATGGAAAAAGAATGATGGAATACCTGTCGCACAACCAAAGAGTTTTGATTCCAATTGTAGAATGGGATCTTCTGTTCTAAGAAACAATTGGAGATTTATAGCTAGCCCAGGAATTTAAATCCCACAACTATCAATATAGGAAAAGTGTTGTTTGAATCATTGGGGAATAAGTTCTCTACCCACAAGCTTGCCAGGCCATATTTCCTTCTAATTGGTCTCTATTTTTCTTTCTAATGCCTACAACTTGGTTCAATCTTTTCCTGCCCTACAATTGATAGCTTCAAAAGTGGTTAAGGATATCTTTCTGCAAGAGGATAAATTTCTCAAAGGTGTTCAAGTGTACGAATTTTGGAAAGGTTAGGGGAGAGTTAGCGACCTTTTCCCTCAACATTTTCTTCTCAATGGAAACATTTATGTCTCTATGCTTGATGTTATTTAGAATACCTTGGAGATGCGTAGCTTCCACTATCTATAGTTATCTCTTGAAATACATAGGGTGGATATTGGTGGGGATCTCATAGATGAAATCAAAAGGAGGACTAATGCTATCCTCACCTTGCTCAGCCATATTCACCCCAAGCCAATCATTTTGCAACAACCACCTCCTCAAGTACCTCATGCGACTCCATTGTTGGTAATATCAGACCGATCAAGCTCTTCTTCTCCTCTACATCAACAAGTGCTTCCAAATCTTAACATACCTCTGCAATCAAATGACCAAGGAAGTGAAGATTAGGAAATTAAAGAAAATCAAGGAGAAAATGACATTGTACAAATGGAAGAATAAGTGGTTTTGTTTTGTAAAGGGATAATGAAAGGAAATTAATATCCTACTAAGTATGGGCTCATCATGCATTTGAGATATGATGTATATTGTAGTGCTCGAGAATCTTGGTAGATTATTGATTTAATGAATTTGTAAAACCATGTTATGGTTCCCTATTATTGAGATGATTTTGTAAGAATTTTGTATCTAATCGAGCTACAACCAGAGGTTTTCTTCCTAGTTCTTTCCTACCGGTATGCTCATTTGAACTAGGTTTTTGTAATATTTTATTTAAATATAATATAATATAATATAATGGCTTGCCACTTTTGCTCAAACAAAAAAAATCCAAGGATCTCCTAAATCAGGGATTTAATATTTTATCCTCGGTCTAAAGTCTTGACATAAGTTTTATGACCCCCTTCACTCGTCAACCTAGTTGAACCCCTTTTAAGTTACTAAATTTCAGCATGTGTAGATTAAAGATTTTCATGTAGGAGGTTAGATTTAAGTGGATGAATCTTGATTGTTCCCCGTATCCCCACTTGATTTTAATATCCATTAAAATGTTTTAGTAGGTGCATGGGGGGGTGCCACATGTTTTCTCTATCAACGGAGCCCATTATCCTTCAAAGGTAGCAAACACTTAGTATGATGAGATCAACAGTCAAGATGAGGTGGCTTAGGTTAATCCTGATCATTCCTCGCTAGCCCATAGGGGACCCACCAACATCTCTCATCTCTTAGTGGGGAAGTGGGGAGGGACCACCTAGCATGATTTGAGCCATTAGTGAACTATGGTAAGACATGAGATATTTTATGAAATATTTCATCTTGAGGTTGAAGGTGTTCATACATGTGGTACTAAAAGGCTATTTTTTAAGCACGTGGAAAATGGTGGAACAAGATGTTATGATCATGGCCATCCATTAGATCTAAAAGTTATACACATGGACGGATGGTCTCAAAGGTAAAATACATGCAGGTTGAAGGCTCCATATTCAATCTGGGTCATTCCCCGCCTCCCTGCTACTAAAAGGTGCACACTCATTAAACCTATAGGGGAAGAAAGGAAGATGACACATAGACATTTTTAAGGGTTGTGAAGGTGGTCAAGCCCATGGGGTGACTTGGAGACAAATTCACATGGCCTATTCTAATTGGTCGACAACAACAACCATCAAGGGTCAGAATTTCAAACTTCTTTGACTAGATTTGGTCCATTCATCGGGCCATCTCAATGCAGAATCATGGTTGAAATTCAAAATTAAATTACCTAGCTCATGGAAATAATATCTAATTTGTAGTTGATGTTGTTACAATAATTAAGGATGCCCTTTAGAGGGAGGGAATTATCTTCTTCAACATTATGCAAAGGATCTTTTTTTCTCAAATGTTTTTCCCTCCCAATGTTGCAAATATAATTGCATTGGGGAATATTTTTGTACTAGTCCAATGAGAATGGGACATGTGTGCATTTTATCCTGAGGCTTGTTTGCTCCTTCATTTCTAAGAAGGAGTTCATGACCAATAATGTGGGTTCTGAGATTGGTGGGTTCTAATTTCTGGGAAGGTTCTTAGCTTTAGGTTTTGGACATGAAAGAGGTTATGTATTGTGACTGTTGAATGTTGAGAGTAAATTTCAATATGTTGTAAATTTATATATTGTAATCCTGCTATAACTTGAATGCACTGATATGAATACAATCTATTATGCAATTTTCTCCAATTGTGAGTGGTAATATGCTTTAAACTATGTAATCAAGGGTTATATTAATTTTTCAAGCACATTTGTTGTTTTGAATTAGTTTGTTGGTTTGTTTTCTATCCAAGGGATAGAGTAAATGCTTGGCATGAACTAATGCATATGTTATCATTTTCTAGGGATTGATAAGTATGTTGCAGAATAGGCTTGCTCAGGTTTGATTATCATAAGGTGATAATCTAGTAGAAGACCATTAAGATTTTTGTTATAGTGTCATTATATGATGTGTATGATATGTGACTTTGTGGCCCAAGGTAGGAAATGGTTTAGCACAATTTCCTATCCCCATCCTCAGAAATAATCTTAAAATACAAACAAGTTTTAAATGCTTTTATTCTATGTTTTGTTTCTAGAAGTGCAACGTGCTTTTGTATTCTCATGCTCTAAATGTTGAGTTTTGTTAAGGATTAGCCATCCTTTTGAAATATTTCATTTATTAAGCACTAACATGAGAATTCATTTGTTATTTGCAATGTACATGGTTATTGGTTGCATAAATTCATAGGTACATTGTGTGGGATTACCCTCCTAGGTTTTACAAAGCCTAAAGTATAGAGGAGAAAAGTGTAGAATCCATCTCTCATTCATTGGCCACTAATGTTGAAATTATTAAGCATAAGGATTAGCTATACTTTAGAGGATTTTCAAGGTTCAGTTGGAAAAAAACACCAATAGATTGGTGACTCTCTTGGGGACATCAGAAGAGTATCCATTTGGAAAGAGTCAAGAATGTTTTGAATATGAACATTTGGTTTAGGTATTGAAGTTTTTAGACTTGGAAGAGGTTTTTTCACAATAGTTTTAAAATAATTTATGTGTGATTTTGCTATTAGAGGAGATGCAAAATGAAATTCATGTTTGAAGGAACTTCATATTTTTTGAAGTTTAATCCTCTATGAAGAGAGGTGGCAACTCTGTCAAAAGAACTTGATGATGTGAAGAAAGGTTCAAATTAACCAAGATTTCTAGCTAGGAAGGAAAATTTACAGTAGCTGTAACATATCTAGGTATTTTTAGGTTTTTTATTTTATGAAGAATAAGTCTATGTATGAAGACCATGTTTGAAAGTCCTAGAAAACTTTAGTTCCCTTATTCAGTGAAAATGAGCACCACTAGAAAGGGATAAAAGGATATTGAGAATTATATAGTTGTAGAGGGAATAAATTTTTATTTGCAAATATGTATGACTATCCTAGTTCTCCCTCTACAAGCTTTAATGTCATGCATAAAATATAGTCACGTCCTCAAAGAAAGGTGTTCACTAGTGAAAGATATAACCCTCTAGATTTTAGTAAAATCCAGGGTTATCCACACTCTGTCCCAAGAAGAATTAATGAATATTTGTCCAAGTTTAGAGGAGATCTTGAAGATTCAACATCATAAACTTTATAGAATTTCATTAATTTGATGAAGGATTGTCAAATAGAAGAATAGGATTCTATCATGAAGTTTATAGTGAGAATTTTAGAAAATGTTGTAGAATATTGGTTTTTTGGTTTACCAATGCATTCCATAGATTCATGGCATTAGCTCAAAATAATTTTCATTAACTATTTTGAAGGAATATCAATAGAAAATGAATTCCTATTTGAGGATAGAAATATTCCTATCCAACAAGAATTTGAAGATTAGTTTGAAAGTGACATTGAATCCATGTCACCTATTGATGCATTGTATGATATAAGAAGATTTGAGGGTGAATCCTTTTCTGATTTTCATGATAGATTCATGGAAATTATTTTTGCTATACCAGTATCAAATAGACTTGATGAATCAATATGTATTGATTTTTTTTGTGGAGGACTTGAGCTAGGTCTGAGTACCATGCTAGCTGATTGGAAGTCCCCTAACCTTAAGTGCATATATTAATGGATTTCAGTGATTGAATAAGTGATAGAGCAGTGTGGAAGTGGTTTCTTAACTAAAATATGTGATGGTAGTTTTTATAGACTTGATCAAATAGATTTGGATGGTATAGCAGAAGGAAATGATAATGCATCATGTAGTGGTGAGGATTTTTTTTTTTAACAACCTACAGAGAAAATATATTTAGATGAATATTGTAGCCATAGTGGCCAAGATGTAAGACATGATGAGATGGATGAGGTCTGTGAAGTCATGATTTCTATTGAATTCAAAGAAACATAAGTAGAGAGCCATTTTTTGTATCTGATGAAGGCTACAATGATGCATATGATACTAAATTCTCATCTATTGATTTTGAAAATGTAGTAGAAGTTAGTGTTGATTCTGAAGTTTCAAATCTTCATGGTGAAAAATTTCGTGTTGTAGATGTAAATATGCAATGAGATGAGAAGCATTCCTATCCAAGTGATCAAGATGACTATAATTTTTCTTTCAGCCCTACTGACTATGATTCCTCTCAAGAAGAGGAGGTAGGATTGATTTCTTTAAGTGAAAAGTGTTCCACTAAAGATGATGACAATATTTTTCAATGCTCACAATTGCATGATGACATAATTAAACTATATGATAGTGTTGATAACTTCTTGAATGATCATCTCAATTCATATTATGCTGATGATATTGGATTATTAGAACCTTGTATGGAGAGGCTAGTTGCTGAAAAACCAAGGTGATTTGAATACCCTCTCTTTGAGCAATGAATGTGATGTTGTGAAGAACAATGGGACTCCAAGTTCTATTAGAAAAAAATATGATGGGGGATATGAATTGAATGTACTTTTTGAAGAGGAGATATGTGATTAGTAGTGTAATGATACACTTGGTTATGCCAATTCTACATGTGTTGATTGTAGCATTGATGCAAGTCTTCATGGTGATGAGATAAAGGAGTCTGCTGATTTGTGGAATACTATTGAAAGTGGTGGTATATCATATGCAAATAATAGAGTGTGCAATTAATTTCAGTCATAGCAATCATTTGTGAGAAGCTACAATGAAGAAACAAATGATGTTTTTCAATTTGACAGTGAAGAATATGATCCTGCTAATTATTGGAGTAGTATGGACAAAGAAAAGCGCATGTGTGCAAGAGATTCATTATATGAATTAGTTCAAGAATTTGATTGTGTAGAGCATGCATGTGTTCCTAGTGATGTTAATGATGAAAAAGGGACTCCTTTCTTATTTGATATTTCACCTTCTTCCATTCCTTTTTCTGGTTTTGAAGATATTACTAATTATTTGCATGAGAATAGCATGGGTGAAGCTATACATAAGAGTAAAAATTAAAAGACAAATGTTACTATAGCTAATGAAGAATTCAATGATGAATTTGCACCTAAAGAAAGTGATTGTGTTTATCACATAGATGCATATGAGGACCCTTTTTTTGGGTGTGTGAGTTCTAGTTCTCCTCATGATCAGTATATTTCAAATAAGTCATTAAAGGACAATGTTGTTGAATTAAGCATGCTAGATATGTGTCACAGGTCTGATTTTTATGGCACATGTATCTCAATATTTTTCCAAGAGATTGAAATAGAGAGACAATTTGAGGAGTATGGATCTTCACAAAAAAATTGTCATGATATGAATGGAGGTGTTGATGAGGTTTGCATTAGTATAAGTGACCCCAAGATGTGTTGGTCATCAATGGTTCCTATTTTGAGTGAAGTTGAGTATCATGCATCCCTTTGTGATGAATTAATTTCTCACAATGTGGATTCCAATGTTCCTAAATTTATCACTTCACTTGGACTCAACATACATCTTGTAGTGATGATGAGCAACAAGAAGTTGTCTAGGTTGGTGATGTTTTGTCTGCTCATGTTTCTCATATGCTTGAGCTTCAAAGTTTTAAGTTTAACATGTTAGAGGATGAGCTTCCCTCTCCAAGTCAACATAATGAAGGGGAAATTTTTCTTTTCCGTGTGAATTGGAGGTATTTTCTTTTTTCCTTGATTCACTTGGAGAGGTCAATAGATATGAAGGAACCTTCATTTCATATGGTGTTGATCATAGTTTTCAAGTTTTTCCACCACCCACTACAAAGATGAAAAATTTGTTGCATTAAAATGTGGGGACCTATGTTATATGATTTTCATGCAATAGTGGGATCATTCATGGAGTTAGTTTTCACTTTTTCAGTGGTAATCACATTTTTTGTGCTTGTAAGAAGAGGGTTGTACTTGTTGGAGTGATGTGACAAAGGTAAATGTGGGTTGAGGGAAATTAGTTGCTTCAATAGGTTGGTGTTTGATAGGGGAAAACATTAGTTTTCCTTTTCATTTAGTGGCCTGGGGCCATCAAATGAGGTTTGAAAAATTGAACGGAGAAGTTTCAAAGCACCCAATGGATTTGGAACTTGGTCTACTCCTTAGAGATCAGGAATCTCGCCATACCCACAAGGGGAACACGTCCCCAGTTGGAGCCATTGGTGGAACCCCTCAATTTTTTTGTTCCACTAATACTTGTTGCAAAATCTAGTTGTTTTCCTAGATTGGAATGTGTCTTAAAGCTTAGGGTTTCAGTTGTTCTCATGTTCTAGGGTTTATGTGTCTCTAAAACCCTCTTAACAAGTCTTATGTGTCAATTTGTTTCCTACATTCTAACTTGCAGTTGACCAATTTTTACCTGTTCCTAGTCTCTTAAGTCACGTCTTGTGCCATTGAATCCATTTCTTCATCGACCCCTTGAGCTTAATGTTCCCGATAATCACCCATCAAATAATTTGAAACATTTTTTTATATTATGTGGGTCGCAAGTCTTTTAATATTTCCTAGGATCTCCTAAATCAAGGATTTAATATTTTATCCTTGGTCTAAAGCCTTGACCTGAGTTTTATGTCCCCCTTCACTTGTCAACCTAGCTGAACCCCTTTTAAGTTCCTAACTTTCATTATGTCAAAATTAAATATTTTGATGCAAGTAGTCAAATTTAAATGGGTGCATCCTGACCATTCCCCACACCCCCACTTGATTTTAATATTTAATAAAATATTTTAGTAGGCACGTGGGCAAGTGCCACATGTTTTCTCTATCAGCAGTGCCCATTATCCTTCAAAGGCAACGAACACCCAGTATGATGAGATTGACATTCTAGATGAGGTGGCTCAAGTTAATCCTAACCATTCCCTACTAGCCCACAAAGGAACCACAAGTATCTCACATCTCTTAGTGAGGAAGTGAGGAGGTGCCACCTGGCATGATCTGAGCTGTCAATAAACTATAGTAAGACATGAGATATTTTATGAAATATTTTGGTGTGAGTTTGAAGGTGTTAATACCTGAACTACTAAAAGGATATTTTAAGCACATGGTAGAAGGTGGAACAAGATGTTATGATCATGGTAATCCATCAGATCTAAAGGTTATACACATAGGAAAATGGTCTCAAAGGTAAAATGCACATAGGTTCAAGGCTCCAGATTCAAGTTGGCTTGTTCCCTGCCTCCCCGCTGCTGAAAGCTGCACACTGGTTAAACCTAGAGGGGAAGTAGGGAAGATGACATGTAGACATTTTTAATGGTTGTAAAGGTGGTAGAGCCTGTAGGGTGACTCAAAGAAAAATCCACATAGCCTACTTTGATTGGTCGATAGCGATAATCATTTATGGTCATAATTTCAAACTTCTTTGACTAGATCTGGTCTATTCATTAGACCATCTTAATGCAAAATCAATGGCTAAAAGTCAAAATTAAATGACTTGGCTCATTGAAATAATATCTAATTTGCAGTTGATGTTGTTATAGTATTGAAGGATGCCCTTTGGAGGGTGGGAATTATCTTCTTCAGCGTTATGCAAAGGATCTTTGTCTCACATGTTTTTCCCTTCCTGTGTTGCAAATATAATTGAATTCAGGAATATTTTGTAATGGTCTAATGAGAATGGGACATGTGTACATTCTAGCCAAAGGCTTGTTTTCTCCTTCATTTCTATAAGAAGGAATTCACTATCAGTAATGTGGGTTCTAATATTGGTGGGTTTTTTTTATGGAAAGGTTCTTAGCTTCAGGTTTTGGCCATGAAAGAGGCTATGTACTGTGACTATTGAATGCTAAGAGTAAACATCCATATATTGTAATGCTCCTATAACTTGAATGCACTGATATGAATATAATCTAATATACAATTTTCTCCAATTGTGAGTGGTAATATGCTTTAAACTATGTAATCAAGGATTATATCAGATTTTCTAGCACATTTGTTGTTATGAATTAGTGTTTTGGTTTGTTGTTTGTCCAAGGGATAGAGTAAATGCTTGGCATGAACTAATGGGTATGTTATCATTTGCTAGGAATCAATAAGTATGTTGCATAATAGGCTTGCTTAGGTCTGATTATCATAAGGTGATAATCTAGTAGAAGACCATCAAGATTTATGTTATAGTATCATGATATGAGTTGTATGATACGTGACTCCATGGATCAAGGTAGACAATGGTCTAGCATAGTTGTCTTTCCCCATCCTAAAAAAAAATCTTAAAATAAAAATATTTTTTAAATGATTTTGTTCTATGTTTTGTTTCTAGAAGTGCAATATGCTTCCATATTCTCATGCTCTAAATGTTGAGTGGTGTGAAGGATTAGCCATTCTTTTGAAATATTATGTTTATTGAGCACTGACATTAGAATTCATCTACTATTTTCAATGTACATGGTTATTGGCTGCATAAATTCATAGCTACATTGTGTGGAATTACCCTCCTAGATTTTGCAAAGCCTGAAATGCAGGGGAGAAAAGTGTAGAATCCATCTCCCATTTGTTGGCCACTAATATTTAAATTATTAAGCATAAGAATTGTCTATCCTTTAGAGGATTTTCAAGGTTCAATTGGAAAAACACTAACAAGATACATGAAGATGTCAAAGTAAAGAAGACCACCTCATCCTGCACAAAGAAAAGATATGACTAGGTACTCCCCATGTTTTTATGGTTAGCGTTACTCATGTAATCAATTTGGTCATAGAACTATAGAATGTAGAGTTACACCCAAAAGGAGCACAAAATATATGTATATAAATTCATTTTCTCTTGTTGTAGACATGAATGTAATGTGCGTTAACTGCAATAATTTTGGTCACATAAATAAATATTGTAGAACAAGTCATGTAAGATGAAAAAACACAAAGTAAGAAAAGGAATATTTCCCTCAAAGTGAACAATGGTTCACATATTCCCAAGAAGAAAGATGATAAGACAAAGAAGAAGCACAAGAAGGTGTGGAGAGTGAAAAGTGTGTAGGCAACACTCTATGTGGCTGCTCCTTCCTTACATCACTAATTTGTAGTGATAGGACATGAATCCAGGGGGAGCATAATTATTATCTTATTCATCCTTAGAAATAAAAAGGAGATCAAGTTAGGTAAAATAAGTCTTACAAATTTCTAATGACTTGATGGTTGCAGATTTATGGTCAAAATCTCTCTTTGAAAGGCTTGTCAAAGGGGAAGAACATTTATAGTTGAAGAAGATGGTAGCTATGCAAGAGCTCTACTAAGAAAATAAAATGTGATTCTAATATAAGAAAGGTGGTGATGACTCTCTAACAAACTAAAATTGATCAAAGCTTAACAAATAATCAACTCTTTCAACAGTATTCACCAACTTTACTCAAAACTCACCCTAAAAGTTTATAGCCCTCAAAACCAAAATTCTCTCAATATCTTTTAGAGAAGGTCATACAAATACCTTCTAGACACCCTCTGATACTCAAAACATATCCCAACACAACATACCATCAGTTACCAAGAGGTTTCTTTGCAACAAACTTGAAAACCTTTAGACTGCCCCTTGTTTTAGGCTACTCAATTAGCCCTATTTTCCAAAGGAAGTACTTCCCAAACACCCAATAACCATCCAAAATCAATTAGAAATCATCAATTGTGATGTAAAACAACAAAATCCATAGTCATTTGTCTATACCATGTCATCTATGACACTACAGCATGAAACCCTCACTTTTCATGCAAAACACTAGGGTTTATTGAAAATCTATACACCTGGGCTTATCGAACCAAAAAAATGCATCCAACACTTCAAATTAACCCTAAAAAAACTCATTCTACACTTAGTTGGTTAGTTCCAACAATAATTCATCAAAAAAATTTACTAACTCACCATTTTCATAAGGAAAACACTCAATTTTAACCTAGGGCATCATCCCAATTCTCACAATTCAACTCCACTGCCTACCAAAACATGGAAACACATAAATTAGAGAGTATTAGACCCATTCCATGAGAAATAGTAGGTATAGAAAGTGGAATGGGTCAATTTGACAATTTGGAAGGCAATCAACCTTTAAATTTGTGTTAATAGGGCTGCTTCAGGAATTTATAGAGATCTTCCACAAAATTGAAGTTTAGACTCTCAAACTTGATGGGAAAGAAAGTTAATTCATGTATCCACACAATACAAGTTTTAGATCACCTACATCCTGTACGGGTCCGTACAGTATAAGGAAAGTTTAGAAAATAGATAATTTTGTAGAAAAAGCATTGTATTAAGCTTGGAATTCTTCAATACATCAATTAGATGACTATCTTCGAGCCTTTTGAGGTTTTTTATAAATATTCCCACTGAACTATAACTAAAAAACACCTATAACTTTTTTTCAAATCCTATGACCCTTCATATTCCCTAAAAGTTACATTTTTACAATTTGTGCTTGACAACAATTACATATTTTTGCAACTTTTGCTAATTTGACACCTAAGACTCAATATCCATCCATTTACATAATAAATGGTCTTTTAGACCTTATTTAGCATAAATAGACTCAAAAAACCCCTAGAATGACCTACTGACCGACCTATCAACCTTCAAATGATCAAATTTTTTCAATAAAGCTTAGGTGGTCCTGCACCATACAACCCCATAGAAAAGAACTCATGCCACATGAGTTGTGTCTTGTAGCAATTTCTCCAAGATTCAAACATATTCCTTTGGTTTGCAAAAACTTTTCATTGGTCCATACACTGTGATATTCCAATTTTCCCTACATCTTTGTTCTTGTTTGTATATGAAACTGTCTTCATCTCAACATTTAGACCTGATGTTTGCCTTCTTCAGACTCCTTGATCAAAACCTGATGATGTCTTTTCCTTTATACTTGCAAACAAAAAATTGTTAGTAATCCCTTGATTTGTCTTCCCTTTTACACCAATTTCATGCTTGCAACTATCCTCAACACTTTGTCCAATCTTCCCCCTCTTCACTGTCATCAATCTAACTATCTTGTCCACATTTTACACCACTGTATCATTAGATATACACCCTACTATACCTACAGATCTTACTACTTGTTCTTTCACCATGGTTCCAATCAATGGACACACCATTATACCAATAAAAACACTCTTATTCCAATCTACTGTCAACAAACCTGTATCCACCTTTTCACCTGTTGCCAAAGCATTTTCAGACTTCAAATTGATTGTAGTACTCACCTTTGTGTCTTCCTTCACATCCTTTACAAATTATTTCTTTCCACACATGATTACCTTAGCCTTACCATTGTAATCTTCCACCCAAGGAGTCAAAAAAACTTGCATCCATCCTTCTCTATAGTGTATGTGTTCTCTCTCCCATCATACAATGCATGTCTGTCATATTTCCAGGGCCTACCTAGGAGTAAATGACAACAATCCATAGGAAGAATATCAAAAACTACCTTATCTCTATAACCCCCAATCTAGAATTCAATAACTGCTTGTTCATTGACCAACAAAGATTTCCCATCACTCAACCAAGACACTTTATAAGGTAACTAATGAGGAACTTTTTGCAAATTCAATTTACTAATCATCTCACTTGACACTATATTCTTAGTAGAGCTTGAATCAATGACAATTTTGCATACCTTATTCTTGCACTTACTTGTTGTCTTGAAAAGACTCTTTCTTTGTAATGGCTCCATCTCCTTTGCTACCTTCAATATAGTCTTCCTCATCATCAAAATTTCACCTATCTCAGGAGCAACACACAAACTTGAAGAATTTGTACTCTCACACTCCTCTTCTTGAACTAATTGAGACCTCCTTTCAGTCCTGTTTTCTCCACTTGATGAACTACCAAACTTTTGAGGACACTTCCAAAAAGGATGACCATATTCATTACAATTATAACATCTCCCTACAAAAGTATTTGAATTTCTACCACCACTAAATTTGCCTCTACCCCTAAAACCTCCTCTTGTATCAACACCTTGCTCCTTACATCTATTTGATTCCTCTTGTTCCTCACTTGGATGCTTTGGTGTAGGGATTGATCCTCTCCCTCTTCTACTAGTTCTTCTTCCTCTAACAGATTTCTCTTGCCTTCTTTTGGTATTTTCCTCCACCCTAATTGCTAATTGAAAACACTATTCAATAGTCTTTGGGTTAGCAACAACCAATTCATCTTCTATATTCAATCTAAGGCCACCTAGATATCTAGCCACTTTTTCAACCTCATCTTCATCCCTTCTTGACCTTATACTTAATTTGTAAAATTCATCTATATAGGCCTTAACATCTAGATATTTTTGTTTCAAACCTTGCAATATTTTATACAATTGAACTTCATAATATTTTGGAGGAAATTTACCTTTTAGTTTTTGTACCATCTTGTCCCAAGAAGTTATCCTTGACTTGCCTTGTTTTCTCCTTTTTGTTTATTCGTAGTCCCACCATAGAAGAGCACGAACTTTGAGTTTAGTCTTTGCCACCTTCACCATCTGTTCATTTGAAACATCTTCACTTTCAAAGTAATTGTCCATGGCTAAAATCCAGTCAAGAAACTCTTCTTGATTTAAATTTCCACCATACATAGGAAGATCAATTTTTACCTTCATTAAATCACCTTCTACTTCCTTGAGCAAATTTTCCATTCTCTAATCTTTAGGGTATAACTCCTCATCAACATCTTCATATTCTTCATCTTCCTCCTCTGTTTCACTCTCTTCATTCTCATCTCTTCTTTTCTTTGTCTTCAATTCAGCAAGCCTTTCCAATACTGAATTATGTGACTCTAGGAGCTTAGCATGCTTCTCCTTCAATTCCTACAACTCTCTAGCAGCACCAACACCCTTTTGAGTCATCTTCACCAATTTATCTTTTCACCTTCCAATCACCTTTCTTCAAACTTGCAAAATTCAACCAAAGAGACCTTTTCCCTAGTCTCTAATACCACCTAATGTAAGCAAGGTGGTGATGAATCTCTAACAAACTCAAAATGATTAGACCTTAACAAGGAATCAACTCTTTCAACACTATTCACCAACTTTACTCAAAACTCACCCTAAAGGCTTGTAGCCCTCAAAACCCAACTTCTCTCAATATATTTTGGAGAAGGCCATACAAATACCTTCTAGACACCCTCTAAGACTAACAAAATATCCCAACACAACATACCATTAGTTACCAAGAGGTTTCTTTGCAACAATCTTGAAAACCTTTAGACTGCCCCTGTTTTAGGCTACTCAATTAGCCCTATTTTCCAAAGGAAGTACTTCCCAAACACCCAATAACCATCAAAAATCAATTCAAAGTCATGAAATTTGATGCAAAACAACAAAATCCATAGTCATTTATCTATACCATGTCATATATGGCACTGCACCATGAAACCCTCACTTTTCATGCAAAACACTAGGGTTTATTGAAAATATATACACCCAGGCTTATCAGACCCAAAAACTTCATCCAAAACTTCAAATTCACCCTACAAAAACTCAATCTACACTCACTTGGTCAGTTCCAACAATAATTCATAAAAACCCTTCACTAACAGTTCACCATTTTTATAGGGAAAACACTCAATTTTACCCTAGGGCATCATCCCAATTCTCACAACTCAACTCCACCACCTACCAAAACATGGAAACACATAAATTAGAGAGTATTGGACCCATTCCATGAGAAAAAATAGGTACAAATAGTGGAATGGGTCAATTTGACATTTTACAAGGCAATCAACCCTTATATCTGTGCTAACAAGGCTACTTTAGGAATTTAAAGAGATCTTCCACAAAATTGAACTTTAGACTCTCAAACTTGATGGGAAAGAAAGGTAATTCATGTATACACATAGTACAACAAGTTTTAGAGCACCTACAACCTGTACATGTCTATACAATATAAGGAAAGTTCAGAAAATAGAGAATTTTACAGAAAAAGAATTATATTATGCTTGGAATTCTTCAATATATCAATCAATTGACTATCTTCAATCCTTTTGATGATTTTTATACATATTCCCACCAAAATATAGCTAAAAATTCCTATAACTATTTTTCAAATTCTATGACCCTTCATATTCCCTAAAAGTTACATTTTTACAATTTGTGCTTGACAACAATTACATCTTTTTGCAACTTTTGCTAATTTGACACCTAAGATTCAATATCCATCCATTTACATAATAAATGATCTTTTAGACCTTATTTAGCATAAATAGACTCAAAAAACCCCTAGAATCACCTACTGACTGACCTATCAACCTTCAAATGATCAAATTTTGTCAATAAGGCTTAGGTGCTCCTGCACCAGATTCCAATTGGTGTCAGACCATTGTGAATTGATTCAAAATAGTCTAGTTGGTACAAAGCCCAAAGTGAAGCAAATGCTCAAGTATTCCAATATAGAATGGAGTAAGGTGTAAAGGGGATCTACTATTGGTATCAAACTAGTGGCATACTTGGTATAATGATATTCAAAATTTTGATTGGTATAAAGCATAAAGAATGCAATTGAAGCAGAGAGTCTACACACTTGGCATCAGGGCATAATATCAACAATGGGTGTCAAGAATATGGTTCAAATGGTACATAACATGAGTTAGAACATCTACAATTGGTATCAAACCTATTTGATTCAAAGCATGTAATGGAATTTCAACTAGCATCAGATATTGTTAATTGGCACAAAATGGTTGGAGCATATGGTTTTGACATTTTGGTTAAAAGTTGAGAGCATAAATTGGTATTAGTCAAAGGGGGAGAAAAAATCCTCTTTTCCATTTCTAAGGAGAAATGAAGAAAGTAGTAGCATGGCAACCTAATAAAATACATGTAGGTGTGTGACACTTTTCCATTGATGTCAAAGGGGGAGAAAGTTGCAAAATGCTCAAGAAATTGAGGATGGGATAAAGGTATGTAATGCTCATAAAGATGAGCAAAGGAGATGTGAGCTCAGATGATTATCCATCATTGGTATCAGACCAATGACAATAGGTTGAGCATTTAGTTTTTCCATCAATGAAAAAAGGAGAGATTGTTGGTATATTATTGTCATTGATGTCAAAAGGGGATCGGAGGAGAGATGGAATTAATCTTGTTAGTGATTGGTTGACATTAATGTACAAGTTTCATTGATGTCAAAAGAGTATTAGAGGTAAGATGGAATTGATCATGCAAGGGAGATGTTGGCATGATCATAGATTATTTGTGTGCTCAGTGGTGTGCCTAAATGGCATAGAGCTTAGAGGATGTTGTGAGAGTAGCGGACCTAATTTTAGAAGCATGCGGTGTTGGTTGATGTCAATGGATTGAATCAGGAAGGTTGTTTAAAGTAGTTGTGCAAGTGTTGAAGAATTATAGAATTTTTGTGCCTTAGGCCTCAAGCTTACTATGTATTGCTTGCTAAAGAAGGAAGCTATTGGGAGTTAGTCATTTTTGACTATGCGTCCAAGGTTTTGGATATTGGGTATTGATTATACCCCGTACTGATTGCAAAGGAATGAAGAAATTTGCTAAGTACAAATTATTTCAAACTTCAAAAATTTGGGAGTATAGCTTACCATGGTGTTTGAAGAAGGAAATATACAAGAAAGATGAACCCCACCACCCAAGAATGTTTTGAGCTTCATGGGTCGATGTCAAGGCTTTCATCTTGATATTTTATGAAGTATGGTAAAACATGAAAACCTGAAGGAAAACACCCAAAAGGATTATGGTTGATAACACTTGTGAAGGATTGTATCAGGCATTGTGATTCAAAATGAAGGCTTGCATTTCACTAAAATAATGGAATACAATAAAGAGGAAGAGAAAATCACGACCCTCGAAAAGGCTTTAGTGTTTGTGGGTAGAGAAGGAGGTTTGTTCCTTATCAAAAGGCATGATAAATAAGTATGAAGAAAGGGAGGACCTCAACATCCAATGATCTAATAGGACTTTCAATGTTTTCACATTCAATGTTTCACAAGTATGAGTTTGATTTGCAATGGAGTGGAGATATAAATTGGTAAAGGATGAGGCCAATGGTCGAATCTTGACGGGAGTAAAATGAGCATCGGGCATTAAGGCTTGGTTTTCTTTTTTTACTTGACAATGCAATCAAAGAATAGGGTAAGGGAGATTAGCGACTCCCAAATGCCAAAGGAGATCAATAGAAAAGTAGTTAAAAGTGGAGAATGATGTGGCATAGATGGATAGGTGGCAATAGCCCACCACCTTGTTGATTGGAAGGGTTGACTTAGTTTTACCCCATGGGATAGTGGGAGTTTGAAACATGGCTTGGATGATCATGTAGAAGACTTATGGCATGGTATTTGAGGATGAATACGATTATGCCATGTGGTAGAGTTCTATTACATCACTTGACTATTTCACATCATGGTAATGAAGCTGAATGAAGAAAGTATTTGTATGATGGGAAATGAATAGAAGAAGGTGTTGTCAAAGGTGGATAGATGGAAAATGAAGATCAAATAAACTATTGACACATGATACATGTTTATTTGTTGATTTTACATATTTATTGTGAATCAACATGAGATTTTTTGGTCAGCAATTTTAAGGTGATAAAACCCTAAATCCTATGGTGGAGATTAAAAAAACAAAATCAGTGATGTTGATTGAGCAAGGTTGATCAAAGTGACTTTAGGATATCAAATAGAGTAGTTTTAGTGTCCCTTCGACACAACGCAGTTTAGGTTATGGTGAATGTTGTATAAGTGAAGATCAACTGTGTAGATCAAAAGACAATGACCAACTGGTGATCCTTGTGTCTTAGTACATTGCGTAAATAGATGTTTATGCCCTAACTGTTACAATGATAAGTGATGGGTATAGTAGACATCAGATCAACGATGCTAGTTTAACTAAGTCTGATCTGACGGAGTTTTTTAAAGATATGTCAATGAAAAAAGAACATAGGATTGTGGCATGTAGAGACAAGATCAACGACCAACATTAAAAGATGAAGATATCCAACAACTGCATTAATGTGAATGAGGGTTTCAATCAGAGAACACCATAGTAAATGAATTAATTCATTCAACTTCTTCAGCTACCATCTGATTAGAAATCATAATTGCAAGCCAGTGGTACAGATCACTATGTTGATGAAGAACGAGATTAGAATGATAAAAGAAGAAGAAAATGCATTTAATGCATTTAGGTTTAGGGTTTTGGCGACCACCATGGTATCTAATGAATCATATTTGAAATAGTTTTTGGTGCATAGCTTGATGTATAGACAACTTGTTGGAGAAGCTTGTAAATGAAGGAAACCCTAATAAAAAGTTTGAGATGATCTAGATGGTGGTGCACATCTTGAGATAAGTATTATAGGTTTGTGAAGAAAGAAGTTGTATCTATTGTATGTGAGTTGAATGAGGATAGTGTGCAAGGGAAAAGAGTGATAAACAGAGTCATGTATTGTTGAATATGTAGAAGATGTAGAGTATGAAGATAGAGAGTATGCACAAGTGATGAATGAGTAGAACCCAAAAAAAAAGTAGAACATCATCAAGGGTTAACATTCAAGGTGCAACACAACAAGATAGAACAATGAATGTTATAAGTGCAGAGGAGAGAAAGAAGAGAGTGCAGAAAGAAGAGAGTGGAGAAAGAGGAGAGTGTAGAGAAGAGAAGATGTATTGCTAATATTGCAACAATAGTAGTAGAAGGGATTCTTTCAAAGTTTCCAAGCAAGGTATGAGTAGTTACAGATCAGACTTGTAATAGAGAATTGGATTCATGTGAATCATTTGTACTAGAGTAATTGTAAATCTCAGATAACTAAGTTGGTGCTCATAGTAGGGGATTAATGTCTCCTTGGATTTGGTGCTCCTAAATTAGGGATTTGGTGCTTCCTTAGAGTTGGTGCCCTTAAACATTGTAACAAATAATTTGATTATGATGCTACATTTGAGTAGTAGACTCAAGCAAATTTTGTCACCGTGGTTTTTCCCATCTTGGGTTTTCCACCTATATCTAGTGTTATGTGATGTCTTGTGTGTATGCATGCTTATCTCTTTGCATATTTAGTGAATCAACATAAAGATCTAAAGGAATCAATCTGCTAAAACTGTTTATAGCTAATTTATGTATCTAGTTATATTTTTGTATCATATGTCTAGTTTGCACAAAGTTTTTGAGGGCTAAGTTTTAGTATCTACTGATTCACCCCCCTCTCAGTAGATTGTTGTGTTAAAAAAAAAGGTGGTTATGATTTCATTTCCAATTCCACCTAACAAGATTGGGGAATCAATTGATTTTTTTTGTAAGTAGGCCCCGTGGCACACACTCATGCAAATCATCTACCACTTCTCACTTTTGGTGACTGTTGTCATGCCACCTAAGATTGCTTCCATGTAATTGTCTTAAATGTAGATTATTTCATTAATTCTTGAAACCAATTTACTAAATTTCCATCACATCACCTTGCCGAATTCATTAAGTTTAAGGAAATTTGAATGTACTAAACTGACATTCATTGTCTTCAAGTGAATTTCACTAGTTTTCTCTCACTGTTCTATAAATTAGATACACTACTCCTCTCAATTTGCATAATTCTAGTTTTAGTTTCATGTATGTCGAGTTCCTCCAATGATGAAGCTTTTGAGGCTAGGAGTTATTTCCTCACTATTGAGGGTGTTGAGTGCAGTGTAATACAAAGATTGGTTGCAAAACATCTTCGATTGGTCTTCCTAATCTGCAATGATTTGGAGGAGAAAGGAATTCATAAGACTATCAGAGATAACTTCCTATGTCAGGCACACATCCATAATTCTAGCTTGTTGGAATGCTTCCTCTATAATATCATGCACACCTCTAAAAAATTTGAGTGGGGAATTCATGTTGTCAAGTGCTCCTATATACCTATTGTGTGTTGAAGATGATCTAAGCAGTTTAACTATGCATCCTTGCATGGGTTTGGTGGGTGATGCAATTATTATTACCACTATGTTAAGGAATGAACAAGTTGGGCAAGCAATTTCTCTGCTTTGTGATGGCCTTGTGCATAATAACATGGAAACCTATGCCCACTTTGTTGAGTTAAATGACAACCTATTTTCTTCTATGCAAATTGAGTGTCTACTAGAAGTTATTAGGGTCATTAGGATCATCATATTCATTCTTTGTACTTAAGATCCCTTGTGATGAAAAACCTTTCTTTTATGTGATGTAATGCAGATTGTATGTGATATATATATATATATATATATATATATATATATATATATATCTTTTTGACTTTTACGTGCAATATGAATGTCTTGAAATATTCTGCTTCACTTTCATGTTTACATTCCTCCACAATGTGCTCTTATTTTTACACCTGTAATGGATTTCTTTATACACTCTAGATGCTATTATTTTTATTGTATCTTCATCTTCAATGATATCTTTCTTTTTTTGCAAACATATTTTTGTAATAATAGCACATGGAGGCCCAAATGCATGAATATTGAATTATAGGTATAGTCAATAAAATGTCTATAGAGTCCACTTAGATTATGAAACCATATTTATCACCATCAATGCCAAAATCACTTACAATGCTTTCCAACTTTCTTTATAATAAATCTTCCCTAAACAGTAACTTCTTAGGGATGATACACTACCATACTTTGAAAATTTGTGGTGGGAAAAATTATGTTTTGAAAAACCTTGTCAAGAACTAACACAAGTTTCAAAACTACTTGAAATACCACCCAAAGTATTTATTGCTTCAAATTTTCCAACCTTCAGTATATCTCAAAGATTGTGGGAACCTTTCGACATCCTAACACATACTCACAACTCACAAAAAGACTAGTGTGCAATAAAATTTGAAGTTAACTTTTGATATCGTCGAGTGGGAAGGAGGTTAGTCCTGAAACTTCATCGGTGTCCAACACAGGTTACAATCTATAAGAAAAAGGTGAAAAA
Source organism: Sequoia sempervirens (assembly GCA_007258455.2). Taxonomy (NCBI): domain Eukaryota; kingdom Viridiplantae; phylum Streptophyta; class Pinopsida; order Cupressales; family Cupressaceae; genus Sequoia; species Sequoia sempervirens. The sequence goes on along the minus strand of VDFB02281492.1, from coordinate 1,050,462,015 downwards.
AAAAACATATTTTTCTTCACTTGTAGGACATGATTTTTGTAAGAGGTTCTAAAATGGTGACAAGATTTAATTGTGCATTAGTAAAAAATATATATATATTTAGGTAAAAAAATAGTTTTCTAGATACTATGCATAGTTAGTTATGCAAAATGATAAACAATTGGGACAAAGAATAAGAAGATACAATTTATAATAGGTCAATTGTTATATTTTATAGATTTTGGGAAAAAATAATAATTTTTGAGACTTTTTGGAAAGAACAAGAAGAATCAATCAAGAATATAGAATAGTTTTTTATTATTTCTAGGGTTGTAGGAAAAGTGGTTTCACTAGTCTAACACATGAAATACACACCAAACATGATATAAAACCTAGCTATTCAAATAAGTTGTCTTACTAGCAAAGGCAAAATTAATAAAATACCATAGGAGTGCACATATACACATAGTCCAATCTCAAAGGGGGGTAGATAGGTCTCTAGTGCCATAAGGGCTCACCCTCTTCCTTCACTTGAAGGTTTTTTACACCCTCAAAATAATTCTATCTCACCCTAGGATGTTACATGTTGGGTAACTTCAAGCATGATTCTATACATTATACCCCACTAACAATAACATCCAATGGTCTTAGGCTTCTAATAACAAGGTTCATAGTGGTGTCTGTGAATAATGACCCTATCTGTAATGCCAAAATGTGGATCATGAAAATAGATTGTGAAATTAACAACAAATAATGACCAAATATAATCAAATTTATAAAATCACTAGTGAAGCATAAGGAAAATCAAATAAATAAACAAATGCAAACCTTCATGATGACCTTGTTGAGATCCATTATTCTTCAATTAACCTTGAAGATATTTTTTGTGCTTTCTCTCATATTTTTAGCACAAAGCACTTAGGATAATGTGTGAATAAATTTCTTACAATGAGTGAGAGACCCATAATAGATGAATGATAGCTGAATTTATAGATTTCAAGTGATACTAATCAACGATTGAGATAAAATATGAAACTGATAAGATCAATGGTTAAGAATGTTTGAGAGGAATTGATTGCATGATTTGAACTAATTGATCATATGGATTAGTTAAGAGAATTGATTAAAGAGATAAGTGTGACTGATTGTTACTATAACATAATAGATTTAATAGAGGATTGAGTTAATTGAAGAATGAACTCAAAGTGAGTGGGAGTTGATTGGTGATGTGGAAATGTATGAGTAAATTATTAAGAATTAAATTAATTAATTATTTATTTCATGTGTAAGGGTAAAAATAAATAAAATAAATAATTTTATTTATTTTAGAAGAGAATAATGTTGGGAAAAATAGTTAATTTTAATTAAATAATTATAAATAATTATTTAATTAATGTGGTTTGGGAAAAGATTATTTATTTAGTTAATGAAATTATTTATTCAATTTACAAGAGGGGAATAACTATTAAATTAATTAAATAATTGAAATTATTTAGTTAATAGAGGAAAAGTGGTGAAACAAATGATCTAATTAAATAATTTAAAATTATTTAATTAAAGTATAAATCGAGGGAAATTTGGAAATCTAAATAATTAAATAATTAACAATTATTTAACTATCCAAGATGAAGCATAAATAATGTTGGTTTAATTAAATAATAAAATTATTTAATAAGATGTTAAAGATGAATTGTTGACACCTGATGAAAAGGATGATGGTTTGGAAGAAATGTGTTAGTCAAATTTAGTTGTCTACAAAATATATTAGAAAAAATACTTATTTAGTTCAACACATAAAGAGTAAGAGAATTATCATCTCCCCTAGAGATAATGAGATGTCTAAAGTCTTGGAAAATATGAATCTTCCATCCATAATTTTCAAGGATCGATATTAATTAATAATAGTTTTGGGTAGGGATTAAATAAATTTTTCCTATTGTCAAAGCATCAACTATTTACATAAGACTAAACATTTCATGTAAATAACTTGGGCATTGATTATAATTTAGGGGTTTATTTATAATTTGGCATAACTTAATCCTATATTTAAGTTGAATATGAATACATTTTTTATTTATTTTATTAACTTGGAAACATATGAAACATAGGATGTTCCTTTCAAGGATGATATTATGAGTACTTCTTTGTCACAATACTATGAATAATAAAATTTTCTCCTAGTAACTTCTCCCTCTTTCTACAATGCCTTGATTTAGGATGGGAATACAAGTTAATATAAGATATTGAATACACTTATTACATGGAAAGAAATTTATAGGTAAAATATATTATAATATTTATAATTTTAATGGGAAATTAGCCCTTTTGAGGAGATATATTGATTCAATTATTAGTGAATTTAGTTTAAGATAAAATTGATAAAATATTTAATAGTTATATAATTCTAAATTATAGTAATTTATTCAATTTGTGTATCATTAACAATAATATATGGTCAGGGAATTTCAAGCCTTAGAATTATTAATACTTGTTTGGTTTGAGTTGATTTTCATATCTATTTTAATGTCGCAAGAATTTTTTCTAAAAAAACCAAAGTTTACATATAATTATTTTTGTTAAAAGTATAATTCACGCTCTTTCAAATTTTATCATATTTATTGTACATATTACTTCATATACCAATTTCACATGATAAATATTTAATCAAAACCCTCAAATAATCTATGATTATAATCAAGAAATAAACTAATTTTATTAGCATGCCTAATGTATGTCCTTGTTGTCGCAAGTATGAGCATATTAGGTTGTGTTGTCATTAATCTTGTCATTCATGTCAACACAGTTAATCTATTGTAGATTGTGCATGTATAGTTGAGATACTGTTGAGATGTTCTGAGTACATGGAGCTATCCTTATGATGTTGTAGATGTGTTGAATTGATGAGTGTCCAAGTGCTTTTGAGAAAATTAATAAAGAGAGAATTCAGAGTTATGAATGTGTTCAAAATGTGCTCTGATATGTGCTTTGTGTATCTCCTATGTTGATTTGAAGGGTTATTTTTTATGATCTGATGGTGATATCTACTGATTTGTAGCTTCTGGTTTGATGAAGTGTGAAAGTTGTGTTCACTAGTGTGTGAACCGTTCTGGCAGAGTTAGCTTTCTGTGACTGTGAGAAATAGTTCTGCTTTGTAGTCCTCCATTGTTCTATTTCAGATCTTACAAATCTGGAATGCGTCTTATAATGGTGTTTCCTTGGTTTTGGAAAAGATGTGTGTGGTTTGGCGATTTGAAAGTCAAGTTTCAGAGTTGTATGTGTTTGCACAGTCTGGATGGACTGATGGAAGGAGTTCGGTGTTCAAAGATTGTTGCACTTATTACGGATGTATCTGAAGGAACCTAAGATGTGTTCTCATGTATAACGAAGTGTTTTGTGTCATCTGCATGCTATCCTCTTATTGGGAAGTGTGTACATCAATGTTCATTTGTGTTTTCATTAGGTTTGGACGACCTAGTGTTTACACTTCATTTGAAGAATTCAATTTAATTAAGGAAGCTTGTGGTTGATCTAAGCCATTGCTTTTGGTCTTGGTTAAGTATTTTTATTGGTCCACTTTCATTCCTTTCCACCATGGGAATGTTGAGTTTTTGACCTAATTTGAATTTATGAAATGAGGTGTATGTGGCCAGCCTTGGAGAAAGTTTATAAGGATGAAGGTGGTATAAACGAAATTCGAATTGGGAATAATTGGATGGTGATGCAAAGTGAAAAAGTAAGCCACAAATCAAAAGAGCGGATGTGTGTGAAAGTGAGTTGAGGTAGCAGTGCTTCATTGTGTTAGATTCCTAAAGGCAGTGAGCTGAAGGTTTCTACAATCTTTTAATCAAGTATATGGATGTGTGTAAATTTTTGTGGTGGATATTTTGTTCTCTTTTGTATTAGTAGGTAGTGAGCCTCCCTATTGGAAAATGAGTCCTTTCTATAGGCAGTGAGCCTTTGTATTTGGATAGTGAGTCCTCTTTTGGGTAGTGAGCCCTTGGCAGTGAGACTTTGTATTTGGTTTTGTAATCTCTTTATATTGTGAGTTAATCCTCACTGGTTTTTCTCCCTTATTGAGTTTTCCATGTAAAAATCTGGTGTTCATTGTGTTGATTTTACTTTCTACTATCTACATTTTGTGTTCAAACTTAATAACAAAATAGTGTGGTTGTGGAATTTTAACTTTGAATTTTTGTGACAAATGATTTCCCACTCTCAATTGTCATGTTCCTTTTAACAATTGGTATCAGACCTTTAGTTACTTGGTGTAGAGCTTAACGACTTAAGGAAGATCTGATGGCCCATAAGTTGGTGATCCCTATGTTCGATGGATTTGATTATAGTGATTGGAAAGTGCAGATGAGAGGATATATTGTTTCTCTTGGTTATAAGACTTGGAAGGCTATTGAGATGAAGTATGTTACTCCAGTGAGTGGTCCTACTACTGCATATGAGGAGAATGAGAAAGTGAGGTATGCTATTTACAGTGCTTTATCTAAAATTGAGCAAACTGAGGTTCTTTCTTTGGGCACTGCACATGAAGTCTGCAAGAAGTTGGAAGAATTGTATGAAGGAAATGAAAGAGTAAAATTGACAAAGAAGCTGCCAACAAAGCACATATATGAGAATATAAAAATGGAAGAAGGTGAAGAGTTCACAAGCTATTTCCAGAGGGTTGATATGATAGCAAATGAAGTTAGGAATCAAGGGGGAAACCCAACAGATGAAGATATAATTGAGAAGATCTCGATCAACCTACTTTGATTGTTATGGTGATAAGATCTCAGTTATTGAAGAAATGTATGATCCTAAGAAGTATACTAAAGAATAGTTACTCAACACCTTGATAGCATTTGAGATGAGAAAGTTCAGGAAGGAAGAAAAGACATAAATAACATTTGAGGCAATGAAGATTGAAGATAAACCAGATAGTGATGGTTATAATGAGTTGGAAGTGAATTTCACCAGAAAGTTGAAGAAAGGTACCAAAAAGTATAAAGGTGTGTTTCCCTTTAAATGTTTCAGTTGTGGTAATATTGATCATTATGCTTCAAGATGTCTGAATAGAGTTGTACATAAGAAGAACAAGGATTATAAAGATGAGGATAGAAAGGATAAGAAATACAAGAAGCTGTATTATGTTAAAGAAGAAGCTAGAATCTCTGATGATTAATCTGATTGTGAGGGTGATGATAGTGAATGCTTATTTTTAGCTTTGGAGAATAAATCTATCTGCTAACCCTAGAAAATGTGCAAGGAAGAATGTGATGGAAGGTACTGTGGTCACTGGCTTTCATGCTAAGCAAGATGACTATTACTAGGTGATTAATAGTGGATTTTCTAATCACATGACCAGAGATAAGACTAAGTTCACTAAACTTGAAAAGAATGATGGTGGTTTGTTCATGTTTGGTGATGATTCAGGAGCTAAGATTTGTGGGAAAGGTACAATCAATTTTGATGGAGTACACAACACTAATGATGTATATTATGTAAGGGGTTTGAGGCATGACCTTTTTAGTGTTAAAAAAATGTGTAGCAATGGTTTTAAGATTTTGTTTCAAAATAATACCTATGAAATAATAAAAGGATCTAGAGATATGGTTGCTATTAGAAGAACTCATTAAAACATCTACCAACTTAAAGGTGTGGATGGCCAGTGGCTTGTATCTCAAATCAACGAAAGTTGGTTATGTCACCAAATAATGGGACATGTAAACATTGATAATCTAGTCAGAATTAGTTCAAGAGATGTTGTTCGAGGTCTACCTAGAATCATAAATCTTGCTAATACTATTTGTAGAAGTTGTTAGTTAGCGAAACATACAAGATGCAACTTTAAGGGAAAAGAGAAATCTACTACTGGAATGCTAGAATTAATTCATACTAACCTTTGTGGTCCAACTAGAATAGGAAGCCTGAATGGTGACAAATATTTCATGCTCCTTATTGATGATTATTCTTGAATGACATGGGTTGCTTTTCTTAGAGAGAAGACTCAGGCTCTCGATAGATTTAAAATGTTCAAAGAAAGAGTGGAAAATGAAGTAAATCTGAGAATCAAATGTTTGAGATCTAATAGAGGTGGAGAATAAACTTCTAGTGAATTTAATATATTTTGTGAACAACATGGCATAAAAGAAAAATTTCTTCTCCAAGAACCCCTTAGTAGAATAGGGTAGTTGAGAGGAAAAACTAGACAATACATGAAGCTGCAAGAACCATGATGAAATAATCAAATGTACTAGATGTGTATTGGAGAGAGGCAATACACACTGCTATTTATGTTCTTAATAGAGCTCAAATTAGAGGAAAAAGCACAAAGAATCCTTTTGATTTATGGACTGATAAGACTCCTACTATGAATTACTTCAAGGTATTTGGAAGAAGATGTTACATTAAAAGAGATGATTAAAATCTTGGGAAGTTTGATGCTAGATGTGATGAAGGAATTTTTCTTGGGTACTCTACTACCAGAAAAGCATATAGATGCTTCAATTAAATATTGATGAAGATTGTTGAAAGTGCTAATGTGAAATTAATGAAGAAATGCACAGACCTATTAAGATAAGTTAAGTTGAACCTGATGATCCTATCTGTGGTCAAGTACCTAAAGAGAATAAGGAGAAAGAAGAAGAAGAAGAATATATATTGAAGAAGAAGAAATCCTAGAACCTACTGTTAAGAATCCTAAGTATGTGTAGATGAATCATCTGGAGGAATAGATAATTGAAGATAAGAGTGAAGGTGTGAAGAAAAGAAGTAAAGCAGCAGGTGAGGTAAATTTGTGTTTACTTTCTAAAATAGAACCTAAATCTATGAGTGAAGCATGTGAAGATGAGAGTTGGATGAGAGAAGAAGATTTGCAGCAAATAGAAAAGAATTAGACATGGGAATTAGTTCCTAGACCCGTGAATAAGAATGTAATTTGTTCAAAATGGGTGTTTTGAAATAAGTTGAATGAAAATGGTGAAGTTATAAGAAATAAGGAATGACTTGTATGCAAGGGATACTCACAAGTTGAAGGCATAGACTTCAAAGAAACATTTTCCCCTGTGGCTAGAATGGAAGCTATTAGAATGTTTTTGGCATTTTTTTCCCACAAAGATTTCAAAGTATATCAGATGGATGCCAGGTCAGCATTCCAGAATGGTGAATTGGAGGAAGAAGTATACATGGAACAACCTGGAGGATTTTAGTTATCTAACAAACCAAATATGGTTTGTAAGTTGAAGAAGGAATTGTATGGACTGAAGCAAGCTCCTAGAGCTTCGTATCCAAGATTGAATTGATACCTAATAAAGCAAGGATTCAACAAATGCTCTATTAATAGCAATCTTTACTTCAAATTGCAAGGTAACAAAATGTTAATAGTGGTAGTATATGTTGATGATACCATTTTGGTGGAAATGAAGGCATGTGTAAAAGACTTGTAGAAGAAATGCAAAAAGAATTTAAAATTTCCATGATTGGTGAGTTGAATTTCTTTCTTAGTCTTCAAGTAAATCAAACTGATATGGGGATATTCATTTCACAATCTAAGTATGTGAAAGAGTCATTGAAGAAGTTTGGAATGGATGATTCCAAACCAGTTAGTACTCCTATGGTAACCAGATGTAAGCTGAGTAAAGATGATGAATCTGCTAAAAATGATCAGAGAAAATGCATATCTATGATAGGTAGGTTGTTGTATCTTACTGCTACTAGATCATATATTATGCATGCAATATGTCTAGTTTCCATATTTCAAGCAGATCCTAAAGAGGCACATGTTACAGTAGTAAAGAGGATATTTAGATATCTTAAAGGTACATTGGATTATGGCTTATGGTATCCTAAGGGTGATGATTTCAACTTGAGTGCTTATACCGATGTAGATTGGGCTGGTTGTGTGGATGACTGGAAGAGTACCAATGGGGCTACTTTCTTTCTTGGTGGAAGATTGGTTTCTTGGTTGAGCAAGAAACAAGACTCTATTTCTTTATCCACTATAGAGGCAAAATATATTGTTGCAACATCTTGCTACACACAAGTTTTGTGGATGAAATAAACTCTAAAAGACATTGGAGTAATATGTGATGAGACTATTTCTATTTTCTATGACAAATCAAGTGCTATAAACATTTCAAATAATCCAGTTATGCTTTCAAGAATAAAACACATATCTATTAGATATCATTTCCTAAGAGAAAAAGTGTTGGAGAATGAAGTCAGGTTGGAGTATGTGACAACAAAGGAATAAATTTCAAATATATTTACTAAGGCTCTTCCTAAAGATCCTTTTCAGTATCTTAGAGAGAGGTTAGGGGTCATTTTCCCTCTGAACTAGGTGCACATGAAGGTGCATCAGTCCATTGAATTCATAGATTCTTCATTTATCTAGATTGATGAATGGGTCTACTCTACAGGGGGAGTAGAAAAGGTTTTCATTTTTGATGGTTTTTCACATTATGAGTTTCCATCAATGACAAAGGGGGAGATTGTTGCAAGTATGATCATATTTGGTGGTGTTGTCATTAATGTTTTCATTGATGTCAACAGAGTTTATTATATTGCATATTGTGCATGTATAGTTGAGATACTATTGAGATGTTGTGAGTACATGGAGCTATCCTTATTGATGAGTCCAGTTTATGACTCAATTTTGATAGAGTTTATTATCCATTTGTTGTAGTTGTCATAGACTTTGATACTTGGATGTTGACCTTTTTTATGATATTTCATCAAAACCATAGACATTGGGCATAAGCTTATTTTTTGTAATCTTTAATGACATTGACATGCTATATGAACTATCTATGTTAATTTTACATGTGGATTAATGAATGTTACTTTAAGATAGCTACAAATATGCAATTGTTGTGCGTACTAATATTGTTATGTAGATATAATTAGAAGCCTACAAAATTGAGGAAGATTCTTCCAGCTGGTCATTCATGATGAAGGGTTTCAAGGTGATCGTTCAAAGGTCAATAGAGGGAAGACTCTTAGCAAGAGGGAATTGTAACCTCCTTGTAAATGGTCTTAATTGTTTGTTGATCAAATATTAGAGTTACTGTTGTGCTAGATCTATGTTAAGGAAAACATGCTTGACCATATTCCACACATGCATAACCCCCTCTCCACTTTTTATGCTTTCCCTAAGGTGGCGTCCTCCTAATATGTTGGAGTTGACCTCCTTGCTAGGTAGTTAGTTAGTAGTTCTTGTTCTTATAAATAAGACTCAAATGCTCCTTCTCAAAAGGTTGATTAATCTAATGATGTATTCACATTCTTAGTTTTTCTAGTAATGCAGTTATGTTGCTCGATTGTACTCATGTTTTCCAATGAATAAAATGAAGTTATAAGTTCATGCATCTGAGTTCACATTTTTTTTAAGTGATACTCATCCAAGGGGACTCACTTGGTGAGCATTCCATCATTTAGTTTAGTTATTACTTTCAGTTCAACAATTAGTTAAAAATATGACATTGTCTGTTCTTGCAGCCACTAGAATTTCATTATGTGACTATTCCTGCAGCTAAAGCAGATAGAGTAGCTTCCTATTTTTTTCTCATATTTTCATTTCTGTTATTCATTTCAGATTAGTATAGTTGTTAGTTGATGCTCAACATTCATATTACTTCTTTCCAAGCAATTTACTTTCAGCATTATGTCTTTCTTAGCTATAGGATGAATATGGCTACTTTGGATTCCCTGTGTACATTTTGTGTTGACCTATTTCAAGTCTATGTCCCTAGTTTGACAAGTTAAATGCACCTTCATGATGGTTGAGATAGCTATTCAAATTATATTTCCAATCTTTGAATCACAACTATAAGGGCTTAGTTGTTAAATCATTGTAGGAGGCCAACATTTTTGGCGTTGTTGTCAAGGATGGTGTCAAACTAGGGAATTCTTTGGAGTCATTGATAGTTTTTCTTGCTGTAGTATTTTTGAAAGTTTGTTCTTAGTATACAACTCATTTAGGAAATTAATGATCCACCATTATTTTTCCAATTTTTTGTGTCATTTGGTTGATAGTGAGTTGATACCATATGCATAGAGGAAGGAGGAGAGATGCTCATGAGAGATTCCTTCCTAATAACCCTCATCCATTCCATCTAGTTGAGCATCAGAATCTGCCAAGAAAAGAAGAAGAAGAAGAAGAGCCACACCCCTTTGTTGATGAATTTCTTGATCTGACCAGTTTTAAAATTTCCTCTAAAGACAAAAATCAGATTGAGAATCCCTTTGCTTTGGAACTACATCAAGCAGGCATGGGTGATGCAAATAGAAATAGACCTAACCAACTAGCTTTTCCTTTCCCCATTTATCATCAAAATAAAGTTGACAACCTCAAAAATATCCCTACTTTAGTCCTTCCTAAGTTCTATGGACTTGTCATAGAAGATCTTGATACTTTCTTGTTCGAGTTTGATATACTTTGCAGGAGTTATGACTATACCACTGATGCCCATAGGATTAAGCTATTCCCTACCACCTTGAAAGAGTTTTCATTAAGATGGTTTATGAGCCTAGAAAGAAATACTATGGAGACTTGGGAAGACATGAAGACAAAGTTCCTTGAGAAGTACAAGGAATATTGTAGGGGCAGTGACATGAGGGGAGATGATATTTTTAGGATGCAACAAAAGGAAGATGAGAGCCTAGAGGATTACATTTCAAGGTTTTTGTTTTGCTTACAAAAATCTCCACACCATACACTTAATGAAGAATCACAAAATATTTTTTTCCTAAGAGGGATTAATGACAACTACACTGATGCCTTGGACTTGATGGGAGGAGGAGATATCACCCAAGTTCATTGGGAGGATATCAAGAAGATATGTCAGAACTATTCTAGGGAAACTTTAAAGAAAGGGAGAGCTTATCAATCCTCTATGGGTAAGTCATCTACCAGTGGAGTTTCAAGGATGGAGATTACTCGTTTACTGATAGAATTTGAGAAATACATCATAAACAATTTGGATACTCAGCTGGATTCACTTCAGGCCAAGAAGAAACAAGAGGAGGCAGAGGCAATGTTGGCAAAGTATTTCCCTCATTGTAGACAAAAGAAGGACTATAGATGCAAGATGGTAGCTAATATTGACAGTAAGCAGATTCCACCTAAGTTCAAGCCAATCCAAGGTGAAGATGACCAAGTCTACTACATTGCACAAAGAAGGCCATGGGCTCAAAGACAAGGTATACCACCAGATCCACTCTCTTTTGTTGGGCCATATTTCAATTTGTATTCATCTAGTAACCAATAGCAACCCCCATATCCATCCAATTATGGAGGATATCCACCACATCCTTGGAATAACCCTCCAAATTCCTAGCCCAATCACAAAAAATCTCCACCCTAGTGGCATAAACCTTGGGGGAATTGGCAATAGTTTCAAGGAAATTGGTAGCCACCTCCAGGAAATTGGCAGCAAACATTTCAATGAAGGTCAGGACAACAATAGCCAAACTAAACAACCAGTTACATGTAGCCACCTTCTTAGCCCCAAAAACCTACTATAATGCCTCCTCCTACTAGTTCAAGTTCAAATACACCTAAACCCACTTAGCTACCAACTCAGCCCATACCTAACCCAAATAACAAACCACAATAGTAGCTAGTATACTCCACTAATCCAAATAAATTCCCTACATATGCTATGAGTATAAGTGACATCCACTTATGTTCAGGAACTACTTTTCCAGCTACTTCCACACCCATTATCACTGAGCTTCCTATGGAAGAAGAGGAGCTTCTGAATGCCCCCATTTAGCCAAGTGTACCTAAAAATCCTAAACCAATCCCAATCAAGCAAACTGAACAAGAATAACCATTTCCCCAAAGGTTGGAAATTGTGAAACAAAAGAGGAACCAACCTTTGACATTTTAGATCAGTTGAAGCATATGTGTCTAGATACCTCTATTTCAGGCCATAAAATATGTTCCTATATATGAAAAAGCAATTAAGGAAGCATGCCTTAAGAAGCTAGGTAGGAAGAAGAAAGACCCCACTATGGTTCATGTGGTGGGATAGATGGCTTGCATCATGCTTGGGAAAGTGATTGTTCCCAAATATAATGACCCAGGGAGTCCTGTGGTAGGATTTTTTATAAATGGTGTCCAAATAAGGAATACTCTAATTGATTTGGGAGAAACAATAAATAGAATGACCAAGGATGTCCTATAACAACTAAATGTTGCAAGCATGAGACCTACTCCTACTATCTTGCAGCTTGCTAATAGCTCTATTGTTAAACCTAATGGTATAGTAGAGGAGCTTGTGGTAACTCTAGTCTCTTGGGAGTACCTGAAAGACTTCATGATTCTTTCTCCTAAAGCTACACTAGGTGGGTGACCCATTATACTAGGAAGGCCATGGTTAGCAACAACAAATGCCTATATTGGATGTTGGATAGTATACATGACCATTTCTGATGGAAAGAGCACCAAAAAGATTGTTCTCTACCCTCTTGCTTAGCCATCCCATGACATGGATAATCTTGTATGGTCACATGTTGGTGAAGAGACTAAGGAAGTTAATTTTATGGCACAACTTATGATGTTAGGAAGAAGCAATTTCATGCAGCGTTAAGAGGAAGATGAAGTATTGTATAACATAATTCAAAACCATTGTGAAGTAGAGGAAGCATCATCCTCTCATGCAGTTGATTCTATTGATCTAGTGAAGACACTTCTGTAAACTCTTCCTATAGCAGAACTTCTTGCAACAAAACTTCTTGTAGTAATAGGTATTTCTCATACATTGTTGCCACATGAACTCAAGGTACCAAGCATTAGTGAAACAACTATGGTAGAGATAACTACACAAGTGCAAGTGTTAGAAGGAAAATATCTAAACATTAACAACAAATTGAATGAAGAACAATAGTTGTCATTGAAAAACTTACTGAGGACCCACCAACATGCATTTGTGTGGGACTATCATGATATAAATGGATTGGGCCCTAAGATTTGCACTCATAGGATTTACATCAGAGATGATTGTACACCAGCGAGACAACCACAAAGAAGAATTAACCCTACATTGCGAGAAATTGTAAAGGGAGAACTACAAAAATTGTTGGATGTAGGATTCATCTACCCCATTTAAGATAGCTAGTGGGTGTCTCCATTTGTGATTCTTCCCAAAAAGGGAGGGAAGTGGAGAGTTTGTGTTGATTACAGGGAACTCAATGCTACCACCAAAAAGGACCATTTTCCCCTACCTTTCATAGACCAAGTTCTAGATTCACTTGCAGGAAAGCAACACTTTTCTTTTCTAGATGGATTCAATGGGTATAACCAGATCCAAATTGCACCTGAGGACTAGGATAAGACCACCTTTACCTATCCATAGGGGACCTATTCCTACCTAGTACTTCCATTCGGCTTATGCAATGCACCTATAACTTTTCAGAGGGCAATCATTAGCATATTTTCATACATCTCTCATGATTGCATAGAAATTTATATGGATGACTTTACTACCTGTAGTGCTAATTTCAATGAAGTATTAGAAAATCTTAGGAGAGTCTTAAAGAGATGTGAAGAACATAATCTATCTTTAAATAGTGAAAAGTGCATGTTGATGCAGGAAGGTGTAGTCCTTGGCCACTACATCTCTCACAAAGGAATTCAAGTAGATCCTGCAAATATTGAGGTGATCACTAATCTACCTATACCTGCATAACAAAAAGATGTTAGGAGTTTATTAGGACATGCAAGATATTATAGGTGGTTCATCAAAGACTTCAGCAAAATGGCAACACCATTATACACTCTCCTAATGAAAGATGTTGAATTCCAATGGATAGAAGACTATGACAAGGCATTTTCTAATTTGAAAGAAGCTTTAACTCATGCTCCTATACTCAAAGTTCCTAATTGGGAGTTTCTTTTTCACATTCATATAGATGCATTAGACTATGCTATAGAAGCAGTCTTAGGATAGAAAGAAGGAGCTATTGAAAATGCTATTTATTTTGTCAGTAAAATTTTTTAGGGAGCTAAATTCAACTATACAGTGACAGAAAAATAAATGTTGACAGTGGTCTATTCCCTTAAGAAATTCATGCACTACATAATAGGCTATCAGATCTTTGTACACACTGACCATGTAGCCATTAGGTACCTCATGAATAAACCCCTGATATTAGGTAGGCTAGCAAGATGGTTATTGTTGATGCAAGAGTTTGACATAACCATTGTGAATAAAACAAGGAAGGCCAATGTTGTTATAGACTTTCTTTCAAGGCTGACTATATTAGAGGACAATTAAGTCCTTGATGACTCTTTCCCTAATGAACACTTATTTTCCATTAGTGTGCATACACCCTGGTATGTTGACATAGCTAATTATCTGGTCATAGGGAGAGTTCCTCGTCATTTCTCTCCAAAAGAGAGAAGGGTGCTCATTGAATTTTTTTTTCCTTTTTCATGGATTGTTGGATGTTTGTTCTACATTGGACTAGACCATGTCATGAGGAGATGTGTGAGGGAAGATGAGACATATGATATCTTGCATGCATGTCACAATGAAGCATGTGGAGGGAATTTTGCATCCAAGAGGACAACAATGAAGATTTTGAACATAGGATATTACTAGCCTACACTCCACAAGGATGCAGGGAAATATACAAGGAAGTATGACAGATGCCAGAGGATGGGCTGACCAACCAAATTTGATGAGATTCCCCTTTACCCCTAGGTAGTAATCACTCCATTTGACAAATGGGGATTAGATTTTGTAGGACCCATTGATCCTCCATCAAATGGTAAATCCTATATATTAGTATGTGTTGATTATGTAACCAAGTGGGTAGAGGCTAATGCCATGAAGCATGCAAGAGATAATAAGGTTGCAAGATTTCTTTATGAGGAAATTTTCACATGCTATGGGGTTCCAAGGGAGATAGTGACTGATCAAGGGGCTCAATTCACTTCAACCCTTGTTACAACACTAGTCAATGAGTACAACATAAGGCACATGAAGTCTAATCCTTATCACCCTCAGGCCAATGGCCAAGTTGAGGTGACTAATAGGGAAATTGAATCCATTCTAACCAAAATATTAGCTATCCATAGAAAGGATTGGGAAAATAGGCAGTCAGAAGTTGTCTAGGCCTATAGGACAACCTAGAAAACAACCATAGGCTTCACTCCTTTTGAGTTGCCAAATGGAAAGACAACTATGATGCCCATTAAATTTGAGCATAAGACTCTTAGGACTATAATAGACTTGGGGATAGATATCTCTGAGGCAGAAAGGGAAAAAATCATGCACCTGAATGCTTTGGATGAGATGAGGAAGACAACGTTACACCACATGGAGGTAGTGCAGAATCTTCAAATAAAGTGGTATGGAAAATTCATCAAGGACAAGAAATTCCAGCCAGGTGACTAGGCCCTGCTCTATGACTCAAGGTATCATGATTATGCAGGAAAATTGAAGACAATGTGGCTAGGACCATGTGAGGTTGTTGAAGTTTTCCCCCATGGGGTTATTCAGCTCACCACCATCGACCTTGCTAGATTTAAGTTGCTTGTCAACGGTCATTTCCTCAGGTTGTATCACAAGCCAACTTCCAAGGAGGAATTCCTATAGCAATTCACTTAGCATGTAACACCTGAACTTCCTGCAGCTAAAGGAAGCATACCTAGTGTCCCTCCTAGCTAACTAGGGTACATAACTTGTCATAAGAAAGACTTCCACTTTTGTGGGGGTCCACTTCTTCATTCATTCACCCATCCATCCATCCATCTCAACCTTTCTCTCTCTTCCATCATACCACCATAACTTCACCTCATTCCACTCTGTTGGAAAAAAAAGATAGACAACTGAGAGGGGGGGTGAATCAGTTGTCACAAAATATTTAAACTTTTCAAACTTAACTTAACTTAATCTCAGATCTAATGAATGAAAATTAAACCATAAACCATCAACACATCAGAAACACAGAGAACACCAAGAATTTTTTACATGGAAACCCTATTAGGGGAAAAACCATGGTGGATGTCAATCCACAATATTATACCTCGTTAAAGTTATAAAGAATAATAATGGGAATGCACATGCATTCATGCACACTTCCTAGAGCTCACTACTCAAATATAAGAGGGATCACTACCCAAAGAAGACACACTATCTTACAAAAATTTGGATTAGATCTGTAAGGTATGAATTGATAAAATAGCTTCTACAAAAGCTTGATTATAGTTCTAATTAATTACAAAAACACTTCTTGACACTTTTCTCAAACTTCTTTACACTCTTCTCTGCAATCGAATGATTAGATCATTATTCACACATTTTCTCTTCCTCTACTCTCACACACTTATGCACACACTTCACTTTTCTCAAACAACCGTTCTTATATATTCACAACATGGAATTACATCAACAACTTTGTCAACAAGAATAAAATATGAAATATAAAACATATACACAATGTCGGCCAAAATTTACAAGTAAATGTGAATCAAACACCATCAGACACAATGTAATGAAGACATAAAACAACCTCCTCAAGTGTTCCAAACATTCAAATTTTAACCTCCAAGGATCCACAACACATTACGACCACCATGTCAGCCAAGAACATAAAAACCCAAACACACAAGAGAAAAATCACTGACCATGAACAAACTGATCAACATGGACATACAAAAAAGATAGAGCATGATCTAGAAACATCCACAACCACCATAAAACACTAGAAAATCATCTGCAACAGCTGAAATTACATAAATCACTTGATCTTCATTCAAGAACACAACCTGAAGTAGTAGAAAAACTATCAGAATACAAATATTCATAGCTTGCTCAAAACTTCACGCGAACCTTTGAAACTTCTGGTGGATAAACTAGATACACTCAGCAATAAACCCATTAGTCCACAATAGTTTATTATCAATGTAATAATCAAGACACCTTAATGGCCTTCATTGTTCCACTAACAACCTGTAGCACTTCTTATTACAATTTTTTTAATAACCTCGACATATAAAACCTTCAATACATCAATGCTAATAATATTGACATCAATGACAACCACATATCAACAACAAAACCAAAACATCCAACAATCTCCCCCTTTGGCATTGGTGGCAACACATGATGTGAAAAATATCATCAACACAACAACACTTACTCTTCCTTAGGTTTAGACTCTTCTCCTCAACTCTTCTCTTCCAAAAATATTTTTCATATTACACTTCTCCCCCTTTGACATCAATGCCAAAGATCTCTTCTATACAACCTCTGAAATACATATCTGCACATCTGACTACTCCCCCTAAGTAGCAATCACCACAACATCAATCCAAATCATAATATGATCATGAAGTGCATGGATTGATGCAAACCAATACATCTCTAGTTCATATCAGGAGGGGTAATCACCCCTAGCATCCCTCTGAGATACTCAGAGATATCTTTTGGCAACAGCTTGGTGAAAATGTCTACAATATGTTCTTTGGTAGGCTTATACTCCATTCTAACTTCTTTCTCACTTACTTTCTCCCTCAAGAAGTGAAACTTGATTGATATATGCTTGGTCTTAGAGTGTAGCACCAGATTCTTCGATATGTTTATTGCACTTGAGTTGTCACAATATATGGTAGTGGAATCACCATATACAACTCTGATATATTTTAGCATAGATCTATTTCATCCATAACACTTGAGTACAATTATTTGCAGTAGCAATATACTCTGCTTTAGTAGTAGATAGGGAAATCAAGTTTTGCTTTTTACTCAACCAAGACACTAGCTTCTTCCCTAGGAAGAAGGCACAACCACTAGTGCTTTTCCTATCATCTACATCTCCTGCCCAGTCTACATTAGTATAGGAACTTAACATAAGATCATCATCTTTAGGATACCAAAGCCCAAAATCAACTATTCCTTTTAGATATCTAAAAATTCTCTTTATAGGTCACATAGATTCTTTTGGATCATCTTGAAATCTAGCAACCATACATAATGTTCATGATGTCTGGTTTGGTCTAAGTTAAGTAGAGCAATCCACCAATCATTGACCTATATCTTGTTTGATTTTCCTTAGGAGAATCATCATTCTGTGTTAACTTGCATCCGGTTACCATGGGTGGACCAATAGGCTTTGAGTCTTCCATGCCAAACTTCTTCAACAACTCTCTCACATATTTGGACTGAGATATGAAAATCCCATTGTCCAACTAAGTGACTTGCAATCCCAGAAAGAATTTTATTTCTCCAATCATACTCATTTCAAATTCACTTTTCATTTCACCAACAAACTTCATACATAGACCATCATCTCCTCCAAAAATAATGTCATCAACAAAGACTTTAATAATCAATTCTTTATGATGATCTGACTTAAAATACAATTTGCTATCACGGGTACCTTTATTGAATCCAACCTTTGGTAAGTATTTATCCAGTCTAGCATACCAGGCTCTAGGGGCTTACTTGAGTCCATACAGTGCTTTCTTTAGTCAGAAAACCATGTCTTCCTTATCAGTCAATTGAAATCCATCCGACTGTTCAACATATACTTCTTCTAACTCACCATTCAGAAATTTTAACTTCACATCCATTTGATAGAATTTATAATTCTTATATGCGACATAAGTAAGAAATAATCTTATAGCTTCAATTCTGGAAACATGGGAAAAGATTTCTTCAAAATAAATACATGCCATTTGTGAATACCCTTTACATACCAGTCTTGCTTTATTCTGGACCACTTCACCTTGTTCATTCAGCTTATTCTGAAAGACCCGCTTAGTACCAATCACATTTTTGTCTTTAGGTGTGGGAACAAGAATCCATGTATCATTATTTTCAATCTGCAACACTTCTTCCTTCATAGCTTCCATCTAGTGTTCATCATTACAAGCTTCATTGACATTGTTAGGCTTAGTCTTGGAAATCAGACAATACTCTTCTGTAATCCTTCATCTAATCTACACACCTTTATTCTTATCTCCTATAATTTGATCTTAAGAATGATTTAGCTTTACATACCTCGTAATTTTATGATTCTCTCGCACTTCTTGTTATTTTTTTCTTTCTTATACACTTCCACTTGTCTCTCCTTCCAAACTTTCTTGATTCATTGAAACTATTTGAGCTTGATTCTATGTTTGAACATTCTTCCCTTTGTATGTACTATCTTGCTAGTCATCTAAATCATATCCATAGTATCTAGATGATCTAGCAGAGTCCTCATCAACTCTAACATTTTCACTTTCAACCATTTTCCTCAATCTTTTATTTTAGCACCCATAAGCCTTGCTTTTAGTAGAGTAACCTAGAAATATTCCTTCATTGCTCCTTGCATCAAACTTTCCTATGTCCTCATATCTCTTGATATAACATTTTCTTCCAAAGATCTTGAAATATTTTTAAGTAGGTTTATAACCAAACCATAGCTCAAAAGGAGTCTTACCAGAAATACTATTGACATTTACCTAGTTTAGAGTGTACACAACAGTGTTTACAACTTCTCTCCAATAGATGTGAGGCACATTTCCTTCCAAAATCATTGTTCTAGCAACATCCATAATTGTTTTGTTCTTTCTCTCTACAACTCCATTCTGTTGAGGGGTTCACGAAGTAGATAATTGTCTTTTGATTCCATGCTCTTCACAAAAATAATTGAACTCCCGGGAAGTGAACTCGCCACCTATGTCTAACCTTAGGCATATGATGTTTAGACTTGTCTCATTCTCTACCATAGCTTTGAAACTTTTGAACTTCTCTAATGCTTCACATTTTTCTCTTAAGAAAGCAACCCATATCATCCTAGAGTAATCATCAATAAGCAACATAAAGTACCTTTCTCCTTGTAGACTTCTGATTCTGGAGCCTGGACCACACAGAGCAGTATGCACTAACTCGAGTATTCCATTAGTAGGATGTTTGCTTCGAAAAGAAACTCTAGTCTTTTTTCCCTTCTAACATTCGTTGCATATTGTGTTAGTAGGCTTTACTAGCTTAGGTAGATCTCTTATTGCTTGAGTGGTGCTTACCTTGACAATGTTATCAAAATTCGCATGACACAACCTCCTATGCCATAACCAAATTTCATCCACTTGAGCAATCAAACAACTTACATCAGAACTTAGGTGAAAAATATTACCTTTTTTCTTTGTTCCTGAAGCACTTTCATTTCCAGAACTTCCAAGTATCTTGCATCTTCCATTTTTGAACTAAAGATTGTAACCCTTGTCCACCATATTTCCAACACTCAACAGGTTATGCTTCAAGCCTTCAACATAAAGGACATCCTTAGTGTTATGTTTACCACCAAGACTAATAGATCCTCTACCATGAATCACACCAACATTGTTATCTCTGAATCTTACAACCCCACTATCATATTTCTTTAGATTTACAAATTTTCTTTTGTCACCAATAATATGATGTGAGTATCCATTGTCAATAACCCACTCATCCCTTTCTTCAATTTGGGCTGCAAAAGCTTTCTCAACATTAGCAAATTCAATAGCCATTAGACCATTTTCCTTGATAGCAATGAAAGACCATTCATCTTCATTTCCATTTTCTTTATCAGATTCTTCATTAGTCACACCTTCTTTAGCATAATAGCATTTCTTTTGAAATCTAGGTTTGTAAGGCTTGGACCTAGGAACTCTTTCAGGACACCTTGAAGAAAAATGACCTATTTTTCTACAAGAGAAACATTTAATAGGAAACTTTCCTTTATACTTACCTTGTCCTCTACCTTCTTTCTTCACAATCAGTGCTTCTAGCTCTTCTACCTCTCTTTCTTCTTCTTCAAGTTTTTTCATCTCTTCCTCATACTTGAATGAATTTCTAGAAATTTCTCCCAAATCATATCTTTGCATGTTTCTTCTAGATATAGAAGCCTTAAATGTAGGTTCAGTCTTAGGGATAAAATCACCAAATTCACTCAACTCAAAAGCAACAAGTTTACCGATCAACATATCTCTTGTCACATTTGTCACTATTCTGAGCTCTTCAATAGCATGAGCCTTTGATTTGTAAGAGGGAGGAAATGATCTGAACACTTTAGCTACAATTTCTTGTTCATCCAAGGTACCACCAGCACATCTAATACCCATCACAAGTTCATTTAATTTTTGCATAAAAGAAGAAATATTTTCATCTTCACCCATCTTCAAAGTTTCGTACTTGCCTTTCAAACTTGTTAGCTTAGCAACCTTCACAAGTGCATCTCCTTCATACAAATTCTTCAGCTTCTTCCATATCTCATGAGTTGTCTTTAGATCCATCACATTTGTCATTTCTGAATCTATCAGAGCACTCAACAAAGCTTCAATAGCCCTAATATTAGTCTCAACCTCTTTAGCCTCATTAGGAGTGGAAGGACCATTCTGAGGAATAACATATATGTACTTTGTAATCTTCCAAAAGGGTTCACCAATACACCTCAAATGACATTCCATTCTTTATTTCCACAGAGGATAAATTGTTTCATCAAATCTAGGACTGTCCTTCTTGTATGATGCCATCTCGGATCACCTCAAACTTTTAAACTTCTTTAGAGGAACCTACTCTAATACCAATTGTTGGAAAAATAAGGATAGACAATTGAGAGGGGGAGTGAATCAGTTGTCAAAAAATATTTAAACTTTTCAAACTTAACTTAACTTAATCGCAGATCTGATGAATGAAAAATAAACCATAAAGCATCAACACATCAGAAACAAAGAGAGCACTAAGAATTTTTTACGTGGAAACCCTATTAGGGGAAAAACCATGGTGGATGTCAGTCCACAATATTATACCCTGTTAAAAGTATAAAGAAGAATACTGGAAATGGACATGCATTCAGGCACACTACCTAGAGCTCATTGCTCAAATACAAGAGGGCTCACTGCCCAAAGAAGACACATTGTCTTACAGAAATTCAGATTAGATCCATAGGGTATGAATTGAGAAAATAGCTTCTACAAAATCTTGATTATAGTTCTGATTAAGCACATAAACACTTCTTGACACTTTGCTCAAACTTATTTACACTCTTCTCTACAATCAAAGGATTAGATCATTATTCACACATTTTCTCTTCCTTTTCTCTCACACACACTTATGCACACACTTCACTTTGCTCAAAAAACCATTCTTATATATTTGTAACATGGAATTACATCAACAACTTCGTCGGCTAGAATAAAATATGAAATATAAAACATATACACAATGTTGGCCCAAATTTACAAGTAAATTTCCAATGTGAATCAAACACTATCAACCACAATGTAAAGAAGACTTAAAACAATGTAAAGTAAATTTTAACCTCCAAGGATCCACAACACATTATGATCCACAACACATTATGAACACAAGAGAAAAATAGCCAACCACGAACACACCGATCAACGCGGACATGCAACAAAGATAGAGGATGCTCTAGAAACATCCAAAACCACCGTAAAACAATAGAGAATTATCCACAGCAGCTGAACTTATAGAAATCACTTGATCTTCATTCACGAACACAACCTGAAGTAGTAGAAAAACTGTCAGAATACAAATCTTCATAGCTTGCTCAAAACTTCACGCAGACCTCTGAAAATTCAAGTGGATAAACTAGATGCACTCAGCAACAAACCCTTTAGTCCACAACAACTAATCATCAACATACTGATCAAGACACTTGCATGACCTTCATTGTTCCACTGACAACCTGTAGCACTTCTTATTACAATTTTCTCAATATTCTCGACATATACAACCTTCAATACATCAATGATAATAGTGTTGAATTCAATGAAAACCACATATCAGCAACAAAACCACAACATCCAACACACTCCACTTTCATTAATTGCTCAACTAACTTCTTAAAAGGTGATCGGTAATTTCTCCATAATATTTGCAATAGATCATCCACAAATTTAGGTACGTGTGCATCAATTTATTATATCTTAATTATCTTTTAGTACATTCATTTAATTAATGTACATTA
This sequence comes from Sequoia sempervirens, assembly GCA_007258455.2. Classification (NCBI taxonomy): domain Eukaryota; kingdom Viridiplantae; phylum Streptophyta; class Pinopsida; order Cupressales; family Cupressaceae; genus Sequoia; species Sequoia sempervirens. The sequence continues at coordinate 1,050,439,077 of VDFB02281492.1, read as the reverse complement.
ATATAGATGTTCTCCATAGCATGTAATTACTCCCTGCCCTTGCCAAGTCGTCATTACTCCCACGCATGTGAGGACACATGCTCAAATTTAGGTTGCGGGTGGGGGGGGAGTGTGAATACCATGTCCACGTGTCAGTCCATGTTGTTTCACATCAGCAAAGTTTAAATTGAGCCAATTTGAATTCTGAGCTAAATGATGGCTCACATGCGTGAGACGACATCAACCGTTACCATTTTTCTTGATCATAGCCTCCATTTATTACTCCTTTATTGCCTTTATTGTTCCTGTCATAATCCTAAGTCACCAAAAAGGTAAAATTCAGACGACACTAGCGTTGGGAATTTATTTTTGGTGTAAGACATTATTTTTGGTCTTGGTTAAGTATTTTTACTAGTCGACTCTCATTCCTTTCCACCGCAGGAATGTTGAGTTGCCAGCCTAATTTTAATTTATGAAATGAGGCATATGCGGCCAACCTTGGAGAAAGTTTCTAAGGATGAAGGTGGTATAGATGCAAGTCGAATTGGGAAGAATTGGATGGTGATGCAAAGTGACAAAGTAAGCCACAAATCAAAAGAGCAGAAGTGTTTGAAAGTGAGTTGAGGCAACAATACTTCATTCTGTTAGATTCCTGAAAGTAGTGAGCTGAAGGTTTCTGCAATCTTTTAATCAAGGCTGCGGATGTGTATAAATTGTTGTGGTGGATCTTTTGTTCTCCTTTGTATCAGTAGGCAGTGAGCCTCCCTATTGGATAGTGAATCATTTCTGTAGGTAGGGTAAAAGCACAAAGTTGTGTCACACTTTATAAAGGAAACAACCAACAATAATCCAAATTTTAAACTTGAATCACTAAAAAGTGGCATATATGTTTTTAATTTTGAAATGATGTAAACTAGTAAAATATGTATTTTTTAGTATATTTTATGTTTGTATTTTTTTTTAAATAAAAAATTATTTTAAAATAGTTTTTCATAAATTAACACTATAGTTTAGTCACTAATAAAATGCTGAAAAATGAAGTTGCATGGGATATCAAACTTTTTATAGAAAATTTTATTTTCTTTCTTTCCAAATTTTTGTGTATATTTATAACTTGAAACTTTAGTGCATGGATATATTTTTTTCCAACTTTGATAAATATATATTTTTAAATAAATATTAAAATGTGTGTGAATCAAAAAATAGTTGTTTCCATGGGACACCAACTTTCAAATTAAATATTTATCTAAAATGGGAAAAAAATTATACCATCTTGAAATAGATTCTTTTATCTAGTGCGTCATATTTTTCTTAATTTTTTTTTTAAAAATTTGGTATTTTTCCTTGGCATGGTAATGAACCTAATATTTTTTTGTTGATAACCTAATTTTAGTAAAAATAAATAATAATTAAACTATTAAAATAAATATATTTTTGAAAACTACACTTATGGATCTACAAAAGGGTATTTTTTATATATTTTTTAAAAATGTTACTTATATTAGTAGGAGTTATAATTGAAACTTCAAGTTTTTCAAATAATTTTATTTTTATGGTAAATTGGACTCAAAGTGGTGCTCCATATATTTTTATCCAATAATTTTAGTTGAAAAAGTTATGGAACTATCTAACTTAGCTAGAATGAATCTTACTAGATCATATGTTTCACCAAAATTAATTTTTAGTTAGAAATACTTAAATTCAATTGTGTTGATATGTTGGCTGAAAGTGTGACACAACTTTTTGCTTTTACCCGGTAGTGAGCCTTTGTATTTGGACAATGAGTCCTCTTTTGGGTAGTGAGCCTTTGTATTTGGTTTTGTAATCTCTGTATACTGTGACTTAATCCTCACTGTGGTTTTTCCCTTATTGGGTTTTCCACGTAAAAATTTGGTGTTCATTGTGTTGATTTTACTTTTTGTTATCTGCATTTCATGTTCAAACTTAATAACATAATAGTGTGGTTGTGGAATTGATAAGTGTTGAAGTTTTATGTTTGAATTTTTGTGACAACTGATTGCCCCCCCTCTCAGTTGTCGTGCGCCTTTTGACACTTGTAAGTCATTATTTTTGTCACTAACTATCTACTTACTAACACCCTCTCCATCAATAATCATTAAATGTTTAAAATAATGAGATTTTTATAGGAAAAAAGAATGTGATCTTCAAAAATTTAATCAAATCAACCTAGACAAGGAACTATAATCATTGTAAAAGATAGTGCATCAGTATTTTTGGTATTATTCCAAAGTTTGAAAATAAGACATAGTATTCCACCCATGTATATTCTATTGGTGTTCTCTTTTTAGATTTGTATGGAGTCGAATAATTATATGTCTAGATATTAGAAAAAAATTACACACTATGTTGATGTTGAAAATAAGACATAATACTCCACCCAAGTATGTTATGTTGGCCCTCTCCTATTAGATTTCTATGGAGTTAAAGCCTTGTTTAAGGTATACCTCATACTTTGAGGTTCCAAAATATTATGACAATCAACTCATAATATAATATTTTCAATAATAAGAACTTACTATTACACCAATCACCTACTTTACATGTAATAATGTTAATAAAAAAATATCTATTTATTTATTTATTAAAATTACCATTCACCTCAATTAATATTCAATAATTTTAATATCCAATTCATAACTGCAAGTTTTACATTCCTCTTGTTGTACTTTTATATTTGGTGTGTATAATAATCATTAAAATAACAATGTGCCACAATAATTAAGTTTGTAACTATTGAAATAGAATGATCCGCCATTATCATGCCTCTTATTCTCAAAGATTGCCACTCAAAATTTGTTCACAAATCTTCGTTATAATATAAACCAATAATTTAGATTCTTCCTTTGGCTATATCATATTATATTTCATCAAGAACTTGATTTGATGCATTCCTATCTACCTAATTATGGACTTTTTAAATTTTTATACAAATGTAAAAAGATAGACAAGAAAAATAATATCCTTTCAAGATTACTTGGAATTGATCAATGAGATCTACTTGAAAACTTGATGAATATATTTCAAACTTGAAGTGTATAGGAAAAAATTATAATTAAGAAATAAAGGGGAATAGAATATTTGGCCATACCTATGACTATCACATGCCATTTATATGTTATTACTACTTAATTCTCATAGGGAGGTAGGTGAGTTAAAGCTTTATTAATCATTGATAAAACCATGTGTAAATCATTAGATTTGGATTCAATGGTAAATAAAGATAAATAAGTATATTCAAAAGTGGATACAAAGATACATTGAATAATAAAATTAGTCATTTAATCTAAGAGGGAAGGGGATAATCATCTAGGTCAGTAAATATTGAATAATTATATCAAAAATTAGACCTTAGTAATGTTAGAAATTATATTTTTGTTAGGAGAAGAATAGAAGAAATATCATAAAATATTAATTAAATAATAATGTTATAATTTAATTAATATTAGGAGTGAAAAAATGATCAAGTAACAATGATTTGTCATAGGAGATAGGGTTGCGATTGAAAAGATGTCAATTTTAGGTGTCTATATTTTACATAGGACTAGATATTTCATGTAAATGACATGCATTGACTATAATGTACCATTTTTTTAATAATTGGACATAATTTATAGTTATATTTAGGTTGAATGATTTTTTAAAAAATCTTTCATTAACTTGGAAATATATAAACCATAGGAAACTCTTTTAAAGAATGATATTGTGAGTAGTTATTTGTTATGTTACTATGAACCATGAATGTTACTCGTACTCACTTCTCCCTCTTCCTACAATGCCCTAATTTAGAATGAATGGGCAACTTAATATAAAACATTAAATACATTAATTGCATGCAAATAAATTTATAGGAAAATGTATTAGAATATTTAAAAATGTTAATGGAAAATTACATCTTTTAAGGAATTGCATTGATTAAAGTTTTAATGATCATTAGTCTATAATAAAATTGATCAAATATTTAATAGTTATATATTTTTAAATTAAAATAATTTATTTAATTTGTGTATCACCAACAATAATGTATGGTTAGAGAATTTGGAGCCTTAAAATTAATTTGTTGGGTTTGATTTGATAGTTCATTTCTATTTTCATGTTAAAACTTGTGTAAATTATACATACAATTGCTTTAGCTAAAAGAAGTATTCGTTCTTTTCCATATTTTAGCATATTTCTTGTACTTATAAATTCATACATTAGGATGTAGAAAAATACCTATTTGACATAACAAATATTTAATGAAAACCCTCAAATGATTATAAACAAGAAAGGGACCAATATCTTCTTGGCATGCCTAGTGTATGTCCTTGCAAAACATTGTTGTTGTCACTAGCAATCTACTTCCTAACACCTTCTCCATCAATACTCATCACATGTTGACAAGAAGTAGATGTTTATTAGAACCAAGAATGTGGTCTTCAAAACTTGCATCAAATCAAGTTAGACAAGGAACTATAATGATTGTAAAATGTAGTGCATCACTAATTTTAGCATTATGCCCAAGTTTGAAAATATGATAGTATTACACCCAAGTCTATTATATTGGTGTGTTCTTATTATCTTTATGTGGAGTAAAAACATTATATATCTAGACATTAGCATAAATTATACACATTATGTTTGAGTTGAAAATAAGACATAGTATTCCATCCAAGTATATTATGTTGGTCTGTGTCTATTAGTTTTGTATGAAGTTAATGCACCATATATCTATACATCAGCATAAAATTTGCACACTTTACATCAATGAATTATAATTGAAGGAATACATCATATTATAACAATAAAAAAAAAACTTTTATACTAAATAGTGCTCTTCTTAATGATATGAGAATTTAACTCTTTTTATTAGCAAAATAGTAAGATTCGAACTCATAATATACTATTTTCAACGAAAATAGTTACCATTGCACCAATCCCTACTTGATAATCAATTTATCAATTAGAAGTACATTTAACCTCACTAAAAAATCTTCCACTAACCAATCATATGCACAGACAATACTTTTAATTCTCAATTTATACCTGCAAGTTTTACATTCCTCTTACTCTACTCTTGCAGTCGGTGTGTATAAAAATCAATAATAATAGTAGTTTACCACAGCCATTAAGTTTGTAACTACTGAAATAGACAGCTCCACCTTTGCCGTACCTCTCTGTCTCAGAGATTCCCACTCAAAAGTAGTTCACAGATCATCTTAGTATAAACTACCAACTTAGATTCTGCCATTGACTATATCACATTATCTTTTACCAAGAACTTGATTTGAGGCATTCCCTATGCATCTCATTATTCCCTTTCTGATTTTTATACAAAAGTAAAACAAAAGACACGGACAATTTTATCCTTTCGAGCTTACTTGGAATCAACCAACGAGACGAACCTAGAAAACCCGGTGTTCGGTGCAAACCTAAATTTGTCTTGATTTATAAGAGATTGGGAAATCAATGTGTACAACTTAATTAGAAAAAAATCCAAGAACCATAAAATGATGTAAACTGTTATTCTCATGTCTACCCTATCTGAAGATGTTACCGATACCAATATAAGAAGTGAGGGACAGTTGAATTTGCTAAGTTTTGTTCCGTTTGAGCTGCAGCACTGTCTGATGGAAGGAAGACATTGATGGAATATAAAATTCGTGCTATAGTGGGTATCATTGAAAACAACAGAAAATTGTGGCAGACAGATTCCTACAAGCTGACTTCAGATTGTCTGATTGTGGGGACTGAAATTATAATGCAGGAAACAACCAATACCCACTTTATTCTGTCTTGTATGGTGTTAAAGAAATGTGAGATCCAGAAGCAAGGAAAATCTGTCATAACACTGGAAGAAAATTGAATATAAAACCTTAAAAATAAATGTAGAGCAATTCACGAGTAAAGTGGACAGAGGCGACATGGATTGTGCTTCATTTCATAATTATGTCTGCTGCGTGTGAAGTTGTAATCTGTCAAACACTAGTGACAATAACACATGTCGGCACAACAGGTGACTATTTAAAACACTTTGTGTTTCCTGGTCCATGATCTCTTTTGGGCTTGAATGTTACTACTCCTGACATTTGTACGCTCTTGTCTCATAAGACAATAGTTATATGTCTAAGAAATTTCTTCCATAGATACCAGATTTATATGTATTTTATGGCACAATCTCCATAACCCTCGTAATGCTAAAAGAACGTACTGTAGTAAGAAAGGTATGTGACTATTTTTAAAGCCAATTGCCCAAATCGGTGCAAGAGATGAATATCTACTCTTCTTTAGGGTTCTATTTAAAACTAGCTCTTGTGGTCAAGCGAGAGAATCTTTCCTTTTGGAGCAATTTCTTTAGGATTCTATTTAAAACGGTTTCCTCAAAAGCTCCACTTTCTTTGATAATAATTTTACGCCTTTCAGTGTATTGACAACATTACAAATATGCATGATCGTGCATACATCTCTTTCCAATGGATAATTACTTTTTGGACTTTACTCCTAGGGATAAGATGTGTCTCAAATTGATTTGGGAATAACCCAACTTATCATAGAATCTAAAATTTCTATCATAATATCAAAACAAAGTGTCCTAGGTTAGTAAATCAAGACATGATGTTGGTAGGGTACAGGACATAGAGCAAAACATATCGCAAAGTAAGTGCAGAGCATTTGGCCAACAAGGAAGATAGGGTAAGGGCTGTCTTATAAGGGTCGCACCTCTATATGAGACTAGGCGATAAAATATGTATGTAATAGATGACAAAATATGAGATACTCATAGATCATAGATCATAGAGATATGATAGAGAGAGACTATAATGCAAACCAGAGATTAAGACCTACTTATGTAATAACTATATGAATATATATGTGTGGAATTACGAGGATTAAATAGATATATGTGTTATGGATGACTCTTATGTGCATTTAGTTTCTAAATAAGCTAGTGTTAAATAAGAGTTTTTTACTGCACTTACTCACTTCTACCACTATACCATTTGGGGTATAAAATGACTACATCAGGGATGTTAGGGAATAAAGATTAAAGGATAATCAATAAAGAAAAGTATTTTTTTAACAAATACTTCTCTTAGGTACTACCTTTGTGAGAAGGGGTAGGCACTTAAGGGATGAAAAATTGGAAGGGGGGAGGAATCTGAAAAGATCCCTAAAATGATGTAACTATTCAAAACTAAATCACCAATGGCGTATATAAAGATTAATGGAATTTCAGACCAAAAAGACACATGTGAACATGAGATAACAAAGAAAAATGGAGATAATTGAAAGAATTATGTTGGGAATGGAGACAAATATAGAAGAACGAAGGTTGAAATAGATTAAGGAAAGACAAGAAAGATATCATAGAAGAATGGAAGAAGTAGAAAAGATGAAAAAACAATATGACATAATTTACAAAGCAAAATAACAATAAAGAGGTTGAGTGTGCCATTGAGGGTGTTGTTGAGCATTCCATTGTGGGTGTTGCTCGAGAATAAAGAGAATAGGGTTCCATTATGAGTGTTGCTGGAGAGGATAGAGAGAAGGCTTAACAATTAGGGTCTAGGATAAACCAAATAAACCAAATTATTCAAAACATTGAAGATTAAATTGAAGAGTATGAGAATTCTAGGAAATAAATGGAACAAGTGGTAGTAAGAATTATGACACCTCCTCTAAACAAGACACCAATTGATCTTCTAGAATGGAAAAATATACAATTAAAGATAAATGAAGATTGGTTACTACTAGAAACCTTACTACAACACCTTTAAAATATAATATTTTATGGAGATTACTTGGATGAATTGGTAACTAGAAGTGTATTGAAAATAAGAGGCAAAGAAATAATAAAAAATAAGGAGAATTATATGGGGCTAACACCCTATAACAAAATTTCATGAACCATTAACCAATGATAATTACAAATAAACAAAATATCTCTAAGAATGAAAAGAAACTTTGAACAAATACAACCCCCAAACCATGATTCACCCTTAATCCTATTAAAAGAAAGAATGAATTATATGGAGGAAGTAGAATAAAACCTAGGAGAATAGGGAACAAGCAAACAATAAGGAGAAGGAAATGGTATAAACATATTTCCCATGGATACAACTTTAATATAGGATATATAGATAGTGAGTCAAAAGAAGAACCAACCATGAACACCACTACAAAATTACCCGTGTTTGGACAAGACACAATTGAAGCAGCCAATCATGTATTTATCTTGGAGTTTCTATGGAAAAGACAACACATAACTAGAGATGAAATAAATATATTTGACTTTGTTCGATCACTTTGCAAGGATATTTTAAGATTATATCAAAAAAACTACCCTAACCATAAAAAATATTGGGAAATAGTAAAATAGGAATTCCTAGCCAATTTTTCCACCCTAGATGAAACACAAAATGAAGATGAACCAATCAAATAATTTGATAAAATATTCAAAGAAGTTACTAGACAACTAGAGGAACTATTAAGTGACAAAAAAAATATTGAATGGTTCATCTTGAGAGTCTTACTAAAAATTAGAATAGCACTAGATGGATGAAATTTCAAAATATATTAAAAAATAGTTATTTTTGCATATAGGATTGAAAATCAATTCTAGCATAATAAGACAGGGAAATAGAAAAGAAGGAATTGGAGAAAATTAAAGTAGGAGTAGAATACTTAAGAATCCAACAAGATATCATGGAAAAAAGAGAACTATATGCACTAAGACCCAATATATGGTACACACCTACTACTGAAGGGAGGGACACATTAGAAATGAGTGCCCCGATGAACTATGGGAAAAGAAAAATATACATTATAGTTAGACCTATGGATAATACCCAAAAAGGTGAATGCAGTCTACTACGATGTTTGTAAAGAGTGGGATGACCATGGCATTGACTATTTCTCTTCACAGTTATTTTGGTTAAGAGAAGATTCTACTGTAACAAGTAATAAATACCAAGAGATAATAGAATATGTTAAAGGTTTAGGAGAAGGACCATTATACAAAAAAAATCATGGATATAAAATCCCACCATGGAAAACTCAAAAAAAAATCTAATTCTATATAGAACCAACCAAACCAAGACAATTACAAGGACTCAAGCTGAGGTGGAGTAGGAGAAGATGCAATGATGTTGCATGCTTTAAATGTGGTAAAACAAGAAATTTTATAGCAATTTTTTGGGTAGATAGAAAGAAACCCTACAAATTCTATGATAATATAGAACATGTGACATGTTCAACTATGATAGAGCCTAGACCTACTATAAAAATATGGCTTCCCAATCAAAAAGTGATGAATTTCAAAACTTATGTCAAAATAGAGGGGAAAGATTAATAAAAAAAGTTCCAAAACAAGATGAAGAGATATACCAAGGAAGCTGCAAAGAAGAGAATGTAGAGGACTCCAATAGAGAGGTCCCTACCCATAATAAAGAATTGATGATAACTAGAGAAGGAACCAACACCATGATTGAACAATAAAGTACAACAAAAGATGAAACTTCCATAGATGAGGAGGAATTTTACCCAGATGCAAAGAGTCATCTCCCTTCTCCTATCACAATAACTCAAATAGTTAGTAAACTGCCTCCAAGTAGACCTAAAATCTCAAAAAGATAAATTCAAACAAGAGGCCCAAAAATAAAAGAAAAAGAAGCTACAAAGAAATGTGCAGTAGCTCGCTCAAAATTAGAAAGAAAACAAATAAAGAAAGTTGAGAGTAGCATCACAGAGGCTAATATCCTTTATGAGTTTTTTTTTTTCAATGGCCTACCCTCATAAAGACACTCAAGGATCAAATAGTGCACTTAAACTCTCAAATAATACAAGCTACAACCTCATACAATCCATTGAAAGACATGGATGGAGCAATAAGGGGCCAATTGGAGAATACACATACTTAGTTATAGTAGCTGCAAGAGAAGATGGAAAGAATAAAGCTACAAGTAAAACATGTAAGATACACAATCAACATCAAAATTTCACACATATGCAAATTATTAGGAGAAGTCAGAGCAACCATGTAACAAATACAAATCCCTACAAATCTTGTGGAGGTAAAGAATACTTAGATTAACAAACAAGGGAACACAAATGTAGTGCAGGAAACTAAATAGTAATAGGACACTACATTGGGGTGGTTGAAGGTCATATACAAATATATTCTCCCAAGAAACCAAAGCATGTCTTGAGGACAAGACATAATTTTGAAATAGGGGATGATGTTGGTAGCATATGGGACACAAAGCAGAAGCTACCACAACATACCACAAAGAAATTGTAGATCATTTGGCTGATAAGGAAGATAGGCAAAGGGGTGCCCTATAATGGTCACGTCTCTATAAGTGACTATGCAATGATATATGTATGTAATAGACGACAATAGGAGATAATCATAGATCAAATATCATAGAGATAGGATAGAGAAATACTATAATGCAAAGCAGAGACTAAGACCTACTTATGTAATGACTATATGAATATATATGTAGTTAGAAGGATTCAATGGATATATATGTTATGAATGACTATTATGTGTGTTTAGTATTTTAATAAGCTAGTGTTAGATAAGAGTTTCTTATTGCACTTAGTCACTTCTACTATGGTACTCTCTAGGTTATAAACTAACTACATCAAGGATACTAGGGCACAGATATTTGGACTATAGTTTCCCATTTCCTCTACTAACACATAAAATATTAATGTCTTCCTTGATATAACCACATACACTTAAATTGAAATAATTTCTCATGTAAGCCTTAGTTCTATTAATTCCTAACCCAGATGTGTAGTCCACAATGTACACTAATAAATCTATTAAAATTTTATTATTTGTTATTATTCATTATGGAATGAGTCACATAATTTGAGAGAGTTTAAAATGAATTATGTTGCTCATGGTATATAATTAGAAACAATACTTTATTTTATTAAAATGTGGAGAAATTACCTTTTGGGTAATTTGTTTAAACTAAAAATAAACCATACAAGTCTAGAATATTTGTTCAAATATGAAATTTTGAATGTCCATAAATATTGATGACTCAAATTTTTAAGCTCCTTTAGAATCATGTTGTTGTTTCATATTTGTAGTGAGTTTTAATAGAATATCTTAAAATAATAGTAATCAAACCCATCCTGGCTAGAATTTTATGTAAAACTAATAGAAAATAAATGAATTTTTAGGTATGTTTTGATCTTCTAATAGATTTTTAAGGTACCAATGAATAATTTATGTGTCTTTCATCAAATATTTAAGAGGAAAAAACAAAGATGAGGTGTGTAAAGGTCCATATATTTCACATTTAGAGGATAGCAAACATGTTACATGAAGTAGAACAATATTACTATTGGGTTAAATTAAGAACAAAGTATTACATGTGGAAAAATATCTTCCATGCATGAATGCTACAGATGAATGTCAATATCTCAATGGGTTTTTTTATCCACATGAGATAGCACAACATAAATTTTCATTTATATTGATGGGTTTGATCTCCAAAAAACTAAAGCCCAAGGAAAACCATGATACCATAGTTTTCATAGTTGATAAATTCATAAAATTTATACATAGATTTTGCATGCAAATGGGTAAAAAATGTCCACTTTCTTTTAATCAACAAAAACTAAGGCTAGATGTTAAATTAAATATGGCCACACTTAAAATTTAAAGTTCATAATAGAAATAAAGCAAGAATGTTGAAGACAACAATGTATAATCATATAAACAACAAAAGGACCTCAAGCTATATAAAATAGCATAAGGATGTACATAAATAGTACCAAAGAATAAAAAAGAACTAATCAAAAATTATAGGAGCAAACAACCACTAGTGACTCAAGGAGCCAACTATGTCCTTCAGCCCATAAGTCACGTCACATTCTTCCAAGAGCCTATGCATAATAATTCTAAGAGAATTTAAATACTCACCTTTGTCACTCTAAGTATTAATTTTTATTATTCCTTTGATATCCTTATATTCTAAAAGGATACTTATACTATTTGGTAGTGAAATTAAAGATTTATTTATTTAATTTGATAATATTATTGATAGAAATTTCTAGTCACTAGAAATCATTTTCTATACCAAACATTCTTTTCTAGATAAGGTCCATTTTCATTCTATTAACATGTCATATAGAACAAGGGTTTCCATAATTACTATTAATTTTTACATGTTTTTTTTCTTTAGTCTCGTATTCTTTCTCATTGGTGTTTATATTGATCCTCTAATTTTCACTTCTTTCTTTTAAAAATTTCTTAACCTTTGTTGCTTTAATATTTTTTAATAGTATTATTTTCCTCATTAGGCTAGCTCGAAGTATTTATCAAAGGATCATTGGATTTTCTAGATATGCTTGCTTGGTAATAGTGGTAGAAGTAGGATTTTTTTCATTAAAATTAGGGTTACTTAGGTAATCACTAAACTAGGGTTGGAAGATACAAATGACACATATAGAGAAAATATAAAGTCACTACCTTCAAATTCTAATGGGCTCACATAATTAGTAGGGATCTCCTTATCTAAAGGTTGATCATCCTCTTCTATGCTAGAAACAAGATTATTTATTCTCTTATTCAAAGGGAGCTCCTTTTCTTTGGATTTCTAAGAGGAGAGCCTAGTATAAATATTCTTATCCTTGGATAATGGGGTTTCATCAAATTTATTTTTCAAGTTGGAAGTTTCATCAATAATTTATTTATCCTATGGTAGATTTATACCAATTTGAGTAGCTTTGGGACCTTGAGTATCATTATTTTATGATTTAGTTTTCTTCCCTCTTCAAGATTGTTAGTGTAGGTACCTAAATTTGATCAACCCTATATGGTCAAATAAACTCTTGTATTCTTCTATCCCATATCCATAAGCCATATTAATTAAATAATTTATTTGGTTAATATTCATCTTTTTCCTAATGTCCCCTAAGGAATTTAATTCATTGATTAAATACATTACCCCTTCTTCTCTAAATTAAAAAAAATTCTAATTTATTTAATTTAGTCACTTTAGCCATGTGAATTAAATTAACTTTTAATTCATTTATTCTCTCTCCTAATGACAACATCCTCCATAATCCTCCCCTAATCCAAATTAATTTAATTAATCCATGATAAGGATGTGCACATCACTAATTGTAATTAGTGTCACATCCTCCATATTCTGCAACTTGCCCTTAATTCATAATTATCCCTCCTAATCATTTACACAACCCCTAATCAAGGTTAATTATCCCCTAATCTTGTTCTCTTGCCATTTATGGTAAGGGTACCATGGTCAACCCTAATTAATGAGTTCTCCATTGGGAGAAGCTATCTCCATCCACCAAGGAATTTAAAATTCCTTTTTATTTCCCCAACATGCATAAGTGGAATTTTTAATTCCACTTTATTTCTCCAACACCCTTGGGGGAATAAAAATCCAATTTTTAATACACATTCCCTATCCCCATGTCCTTACAAGGGAAATTTTCAATTACCCTTGTTCTTCCCAAGGTCAATTTCCAAAACCAAGGGAGATTTTAGAATAATTTTGAAATACTTCTATTGTCACATCTCTCCATGATTTGGGGAAGATAAGAAAATAATAGTATTTTTCACCCTTCCCCAAGGTACTTGCAAGTACCCCTATGTGGCCTACACCTCATCACCACATCATCCTCCCCTTTCCACACCACCTTCCACATGTCCTCATGAGATGAGTTGTGACGTCTCAAGACATCTCAACCCTTGATCATTTATCCTAGAGTTAGTCTCAGCCCTCCATTCCTCTAGAGACATGTTTGCTAAATACTTAGAAAACTCTCTCATTTTCATAACACAACACATACATTCAACTTACCTTCTTTCACTCAAGCCATTTGACCTCCATTGTTGCATATTTTCAAGCTTCAATATTTAATCCAATCCATAATCCAACATCACCATTGCATTCTCCATGTAATTTTGCATCCATTTCATATAGGTTTTTAGCTATTCAATCAAGGAAGGAGCACACATCAACAAGATCAAGGGCCAATGAAAAGATCAACTTGGGAAAGGTATAATATTTGGTTCTATCTTTTATTTTGTTCAAGTTCAACTAGGCCAATCCTGAGTGTAGGTTTGTGATTCTATTTCTCACATTTGATTATGTTTATTTTGCATCTTTAGGTTAGAATTCATAGCTTCACATTTTTGGAAGACCTAGTGGGACCCATGTCATAGGTCTACTTTCATCTTTTGTGTTTTTTAAAATTTTGTAGGTTTGGATTTTGGTTACAGGAGCGAAGATGCCTCGATAGGAAAATATGCCTTGTTACAAGGGAAAATCCACTCTCCAGATGGGCGATTCTGAACTCACCTCCCTTTGATTAGACTTGAATGAATGACTCCACTTCCACTTTCCTACATTTGACACACATTGGTGAATCAACTACCTAAATAGGTGAATCGGAGTATAGGTGAATCTACAAATGGGTGAATCTATAGACGGGAGATTCTATGAACAAGTGATTGTGTGGATGGGCAATTTTGTAGACAGGTGAACCTGAGAGCTATAGAGGTGAATCTGATCCTACATAGGCGAATCCGATTTCCCCAAGGGTGAATCTAAGGTAAATTTGAGACCATAGTTTTTCAATTTTAACTTTTAATTTGTTTCGATTTTAGGTACTAATTTGCTAACTTGTTCATATGTTCTTGTGGATTTTTACTAACATTTGTACAGCTTGATTAATGCTTGATGAAGACCAATGGTCAAATTACTAATGCATCTATTGCAAGGAGATTAGTCAAAGCCCATAGTTAGTTTTTTTGTTGTTTCTCATACTAATTTAGGCACACGTAGATTTAATTAAAGTGTTAATTTACTTGTTTGGCATGCTTAGAATCACTTGTTTACATATTCTCTCCCCTTGCATCGTTTGGTGAGCCTAGGGATCAAAAAATGCAAGTTGATTCAAGTACAATTGTGTCTACCTAGGAGGTGTTAGTTTGGGTGTATTCTCTCTGCTTGCAATATGTGCAAGCCTAGGGATCAAAAATGTCTAATGCTTCCTTCCTTTCAAGAGACCTACCTAGGATTTCATCACCTGAGGGATGATATCAACCACATTTTACTAGTGTGGTATACAAATGTGGGACAACTAAAGTTGTACCCAATCCAGTCATGTTGTGTCTAGTAAAGCGTCAATACATGGGTGATTTTGAGTTAAAATGTGTAGGGTTGGTCTGAGTTTCCAACACCTCACTAAGGCTCTCGATCCATGCTTGTGATGGGCTGGTGTTCATGGTTGTGCCTCATGCACCCTCTTAGTGTATCAAGGACTCACGAGATAGCCTATATAACCTACTTTAAGACCCATGTTTTAGTCGCGGCTTGGTGTAGTGCAAGGATTGTGGATGGTACCCCGAAGGTACTCACCACATACTCCCTTAGGTTGAGTTAGAAATCCTCGTGGTGAACTATGATAGTTCTTGAAGAGAGAGAGAAGGTGAGCCAATAGCATCTATTGATGACCCTATTGCATTAGATCTCTACATATCTGCCTTCAGGAGAAATATTGTTCCCACCCAATTATGACAGAATATTAACCCATTGGGGTGGTGGGCCTACATCAAGTTTGTAAACAGTCAATACTAATTCTAGGATTGTGTTTCCTTAATTGTCTTCTTGTGTGATACCAATGCTTGTCTTTAGTCTAAGTTGGTCTTGCCATTATCTTTATGTTTACTAATTTTTTTCCTTTACCATAGTCCTTTTGGTCCACAAGGGCGAATTCACTTCCAAAAGAGGAAAATTCGCACTACATATGGGAAAAACTACATTGAAGGGGTAATTTTGCATCACAATTAGTCTATATGGTTAGTCATCCCTTGAGAGGTGAATCTTCCTTCTATAGAGTAAAATATACTTGTCTAGTCCATCCACCCATTAGGCCATCATGCCTCCCCAAGAGGTGATTCCACCTAAGTTCATACATATCCCTACATAGGAGATTTTTCTCTTCAAAAGGGTGAAGCCGCTCAAGTCATTCGTACACCTTCTCCATCTAATAGGTGAGTCTTCTTTTAATAGAGGTGAAATCGCTCATTTAATCTAGTTACCTCTTTGGAAAACCCATGTCATTGATAGGAGATTCTGCCTGAGTTCATATATTTCAAGAAATAGGAAATCTCACATCATAGATAGGTGATTCTACCCTTATCCATACATCTCAAGAAATAGGTGAATCTATGTCCTAGATAGGTGATTCCACTTTTGAGTTTGTAACATGAGTTTGTACATTTCAAGAAATAGGAAATCCTACATCATAGATAGGTGATTCTTCCCTCATCTATACATCTCAAGAAAGAGGCAATCTTGTCTCCTAGATAGGTGATCTTGCGTATACCTATTTATGTGATCCCACATTGCTCATAGTTGATTCTGCTATCCCCATCCATACATTTACTATGATAGGAAAATTCATGTTTTGTTTGGGAAATCCTACAATTTTTTTCATATAGTCATAGAGCATAGGCGAACTCGCAAAACTAGATAGGCGAACCTGCTACCCACAGGGGAAAATTCGGTACACCCTAGATAGGAAAACACATTACCTAAAGGGGAAAATACACCACCCACAAAGGCTAATATGCTTCTCATACAAAAAACAGAGTCTAAATCCCTTTGGCCATTGAAATCCTACCTCATTTCGAGTCTATTCCTATGATTGATTTTTTTTTATCATCATCTGATTTCCTATAATTTCCATTTTTGTACATCTGCATTTTCCAAAAGTAATTCAATCATCCATTTAATCACATAGTTTCATCTTAAGACATCCTTAGTTAGCATATAAATCATTGATCAATCAATCTAAATCCCCTAGATGTTAACTTGAGAGCTTTTTATCTAATTGGGTTAATTAACTGACCCTAACCATTGTCATCCTTACTCACTCAAGAATGTCATCCATCCTGAGTTAGTCATCACTTGTGGCCTCATCAAATCACTTCCATACAAATGTGGATTTGTGCCATAATAATAATTTTTTTCATCCAATCTAATCATCATCATCATCATCCTACATCACCTAGTTAAGCTCTTAAGTCTAGTTCAAGTTCAATATGATTAATCAAATCCATCCCATCCAATCAATCAGTCTATCCAATATGATCCAAATGAAAATCCAATCCTAACCATCATCCTATCGGCCATCCAATCAATTAATCCATCATCCTAGTAATCTTTTAATTATACATCCAAATCATCATCACTTAGCTGCATCCTAGAGTATTAAGTCACCTTCATCTTCTGGTCATCCATATTTTCTTGCCCATTACCACAAGGTCACAGGAAAAGAATGTTACAAGAATGAAGAAAGGAGGGAAGGTGTTGTCATTAATGTCAACTGGTCAACTAGTTATCTACGATTTGTTGTTGGCTGCATATGTTGAGGATATTGAGAAATTTGTATTAAACAAATTTTACAGGTATTTAGTTGTTGTTTTGGGTAATGATCTGGTATTTTCCCCCATGTTCATGTGGTTTAGATATGTTGGTCATGGTTGTTGAAGGTTGCTATATCCAGATTTTTGGTTGTTCGTTCGTTGTGAGGTTTGAGTTGTGTTCACTAGTTGTGAACTATGTTTTAATGTGTTCTGGTTGAGGTCCAAGAGAAAGTTGATGGTCTGTATTTCTCTTTGTTCTAGAGTTGTGTTTCCTTGATTGCATTAAAGATATTTTTGGTTTCTGGAAATTTTGAGCTTAATTGTTCTATATGTTTTACACTGGTTTGGTCGACCTTGCGTCAAGCATTATCTTCGAAGTTGATGAAGTGTGTTGGATCTAATTTGGGTCTCGGTGAAGTGTGTGTTTGGGCCACCCTCATTCTAATTCCACCATAGGATGTTTTGGCACCGACCTAATTTGACTTCAAATATTTTCCAAAGTTGGAGGTAGTATAAATGCATGGTGAGCTAGTAATGAAAAATATACAAGAGAAAAGAAGGAAGATAAGTGAAATAGTAGAAGCGACTTTGATGCTATTCAGAAAGTGTGTGTGAGTTATGTGTGGAAAATTAGTGAGAAGCTTAATGCTAAGTTTTCAAATGTAGTGAGCAGAAGGCGAACTCTATCATTCATGCATGTTGATCAAATGATTATGGTGGAATCCTTTGTTGCATTGGAATTGTAGTCTCTCTATAACAAGTCTTATTTTTCTTCTTTGTATCTCTATGGCAGTGAGCCCTCCGGGTTGTAGCCTTGTTGGATAGTGAGTCCTTGTTTCAGGCAGTGAGCCTTTTGCAATCAGTTTTGATATTCTCTATAGTGTGAGTTAATCCTCACCATGGTTTTTCCCTCATTGGGTTTTCCATGTAAATATGGTGTTATTATGTTTATGTGTTGGATTTGAGTTTCTGTATTGGAATTTGATGATTAATCTTTCAAGTAGTTTTAAGTATTAGTTTTGGTGATTGAATTAGAGGTTAAAATATATGGCAACTGATTCACCCCCCCTCTTAGTTGTCCTATTCAACAATTGGTATCAGAGCTTGGTTCCTTGGTGAAGATCTTAACCACTTGAGGAAGGTCCGAGATGGCTAGCAAGATGGTCTTTGATTATCCAAGGTTTGATGAAACTAATTATGGTATATGGAAAGTATTGATGGAAGAATATCTAGAGTATTGTGGATATGATGTGGAGAAAAATTACAAGAATACTTACGCTCCTCTTGCTAATGGTTTGAGTACACCTAAAGATATCAGAGCACATGAAGCTAATAAGAAGGCGAAGTTCATCTTGAAAAATAGTCTGGTACATTTCAATTTGATTAAGGATCATAATTTGAAGACAGCTAAGGAAGTCTAGAATGCTTTAGAAAGAGTACATGATGGTGATGAAAGAGTTAAATAGGTGAAATTGAAAAATTTGGAAACACAGTTTGATATTATACATATGTTTGAAGATGAAAATGTTAAAGCTTATGTACAAAGATTGGATGAGGTAGTGGCTGGAATGCGATCACTTGGAGCTACTATAGATGAAACTAGGATTGTAAAGATGATTCCCATAACTCTTCCTGATGCTTACAATGAGAAGGTGAGTGTTATTGATCAGAAAATAGATTATAAGACTTGTAGTAAGGATCTACTATTAGGATTTTTGACATATTATGAGATGAGGAAGCCGAGTCTAAAAATGGAGGCAAATCAAAGATTGTCTTTAAAGCTACAAAAGTTGCAGATCCAAATGAAGAGAAATTTGATGAAATAGAAGCTAACTTTGTAAGAAGAATGAGAAAATGTTATGGTAAGTATGAAGGTAAGTTTCCCTTTAAATGCTTTAGTTGTGGAGAAATGGGTCATTATGCTGCAAAATGTCTAGAAAGAGCTAAGTGAAATAAACAAAGATATGAGAAAGAAAAGAAAGGAAAGAAGATTAACAAAGTTTACTATGTGAATGAGAATGCTAGTATTTTTTATGAGGATTCAGAATATGAAGATCCAAATGACAATGAATGCTTGTTTTTGGTGATTAAGGATGAACCTACTTCTACTAATTTAGAAAAGCAGGTAAAGGAAAGCCCTCTGGAGAAGGAGAAGGAGAAAAATGAAGGTATGATTATCTCTAACCTACATGCTAAACAAGAAAAGAATTTTTGGGTAGTAGATAGTGGTTGTTCACATCACATGACTAGTGATAAGAGTAAGTTTGTTAAACTTGAGAAATATGATGGAGGCTTGGTCATGTTTGAAGATGATACTGGTGCTAAAATTTGTGGGATAGGTTTAGTAAGTTTTGATTGCAAGCATCATATTGATGATGTTTACTATGTTAAGGGTTTAAGGAATAATTTGTTGAGTGTTGGTTAGATGTGTAGAAAAGGATATGATCTTGTGTTTAAGGATGAGAAATGTGAGATATAGAAAGGATACAAAGCATTGATTGCTATAGGAAAGAAATTTGAAGGGAATATCTATCAACTTAAGGGTACTGATGGACAATGTTTTATGACTTAGATAAATGATAGTTGGTTATGGCATAGGAGAATATGTCACATGAATTTTGATAACTTGGCAAGGATTAGTGTTGTTCAGGTTGTGAGGTATTTTCCAATAATTACAAAGCCTATTAATGCTATTTGCAAGAATTGTTAGTTTTGGAAGCAAGCAAGAAATCATTATAGATCAAAGGAACAATTTACTACCAGACTACTAGATTTAGTTCATACAAATCTTTGTGGTCCTATGAGAGTGAATTCTACTTGGTGAAAGGTACTTTATGCTTTTAATTGATGATTATTATAAATATACATGGGTTACATTTCTTAGAGAGAAATTAAATGCATTAGATAAATTCAAGGCATTCAAGGAAATGGTTGTAAATGAAGTGAATTTGAAGATAAAATGCTTAAGATCTGACAGAGGTGGATAATTCACCTCCCATGATTTCAATATGTTTTGTGAAGTGCATGGAATAAAGAGATAGTTATTTTCTCTTAGAAATCCTCAATAGAATGGAGTTGTTCAAAGGAAATATATAACAGTTCAAGAGGTTGCTAGATCAATGATCACTGAAGTCAGTTTAACAGAAGTTTACTTGAAAGAAGCTATTCATACTGCTATTTATATGTTCAATCGAGTTCAAGCAAGAGAAAACATTACAAAGACTCCTTATGAGCTATGGCACAAAATAATTCCTATAGTTAAATATTTCAAGGTATTTAGAAGCAAATGCTATATCAAAAGAGATGAGGAAACATTGGGTAAGTTTGATGCAAGAAGTAATGAAGGAATATTTCTTGGATACTCTACTAAAATCAAGGAATACAAATGTTTCAATAAAATAATGAGAAATATTGTAGAGAGCTCAAATGTGAAGGTTGATGAGACAATGAAGAATTCTATTGATATTGATGGATATGTGCCTAATGAACATGATTGGGCAAGAATAGAAGAAAATGTGGAAGAATGAGATAAATATGAGCAAAAGAATTAGGATGAATAGGATGAAAGAGAAGAAGATTCTATGGTGATGTCCCATAGGATGAGGACACCGAAGTATATATAGAGGAATCATTCAAAAAATAAGATTATTGGAGACAAGGAAAAAGGCATGTTAACTAGAAGAAAAACTACTGCTAAAGTAAATTTGTGTTTATTCTATGAGATTGAGTAGAAGACAGTAAGTGAAGCCTGTAAAGATGAACATTGGAAAGAAGCAATGAAAGAAGAAATTTTGCAAATTGAGAAGAATTAGACTTGGGAATTGGTCCCAAGACTGATAGATAAAAATATCATTGGATCAAAATAGGTATTTAGAAATAAGTTGAATGAGAATTGAGAAGTTGTCAGAAACAAAGTTAGGCTTGTGTGTAAAGGATACTCACAAGTGGAAGGTATATATTTTTAGGATACTTTTGCCCTGGTAGAAAGAATGGAAGCTATAAGGATGTTCTTGTCATTGGCTGCTCATAAATATTTCAAAGTCTATTAGATGGATGTCAAGTTAGCATTTCTAAATGGTGAGTTGGAAGAAGAAGTTTACATGGAACAATTGAAAATATTTCACTTAATATATCAACTAGATATGGTGTACAGATTGAGAAATCTTTATATGGATTGAAGCAAGCTCCTAGAGGTTGGTGTGCAAGTTTAGATAGGTATTGGATTTAGCAAGGGTTCAAAGGTATAGTAGATAGTAATTTGTACTTTAAGATTGAAAATAACAAAATCTTGATTGTAGTTGAATATGTTGATGACATTATCTTTGGAGGAAATGAAAAGATGTGCAAGATGTTTGCATAAAATATGTAGAAAGAATTTGAAATACCTATGTATGGGGAGATGAATTTCTTTCTTGGGCTACCAATTAATCAAACAGAGAAAGGAATTTTCATTTCACAGTATAAGTGTGTGAGAGAGATGTTGAAGAAGTTAGGGATGGATGGTTCCAAACTGGTATGTACTCCTATGGTGACTGGTTGCAAATTGGGTAAAGATGTTGATTCACCTAAGGCTGATCAGAGAAAATATAGATCTATGATTGGTGGATTATTGTATTTGACTACTACTAGACCGGATATTATGCATGTGGTTCATCTTGTGGCTAAATTTCAAGAAGAATTGAAGGAAACACATGTTCTTACAGTTAAAAGAATATTTAGATATTTGAATGGCACTCCAAATAATGGATTGTGATATCCTAAAGATACTAACTTTACACTTAGTGCCTATACAAATGTAGATTGGGTTGGATTTGTAGATGAAAAAAATAGTACAAGTGGTGGTGCATTCTTTATTGGATGCAAATTGGTAGCATGGTTGAGTAAGAAGCAAGATTTAGTCTCTTTGTCTACTACTGAAGTTGAGTATATTGTTGTTGCATCTTGCTATACACAAGTTTTATGGATGAAACAAACATTGAAAGATATCACAATGCTATATGATGATCCTATATCAATCTTCTATGATAATTCAAGTTTAATTAACATTTTGAAGAATCTTGTGATGTACTCAAGGATGAAAAATATATCTATCGGATATATTTTCTTGAGAGAGGTCATGGAGAGTGAACTCAAGCTTGAGTATGTTCCGACAAAGGATCAGATCATTGATATATTTACAAAGACTCTTCCTAAAGATACTTTTTAGTATCTCCAAGAGAAGTTAGGGGTTATTGCCCCTCATTTCATAAACTAAGATGCATTTTGAGATGCATTGGTTTGGTGTATTCATGGTTATGTATTTTTAGATTGATGTTTTGGTGGCTACCTCTAAAGGGGAGCAAGTAGTTTTAGGTGTTATCATTGTTATTATTTTGTTTTCATGTCAAAGGAAGATTCAATGAACATATATTTTTCCTTTTTCATTGATGTCAAAGGGGGAGAGAAAGCATCTGAAAAAGAGAGAAATCTAATTAGAGAAAGAAGGTAAGGAGGAAAATGATCTTCTCTGGGGGAGAAACAAAAAGAAAAAATCTTGAGAAGTATATTCAGAACTGGTATAGTGTCTTTGATGGTTTTTCACATCATGTGTTGCCATTAATGACAAAGGGGGAAATTGTTTCAAGAATGAAGAAAGGAATGAAGGTGTTATCATTGAAGTCAATTGGTCAATTGGTTATCTACTAGTTGTTGTTGGTTGCATATATTGAGGATATTGAGAAAATTGTATTAAAGAAAGTTTACAGGTATTTAGTTGTTACTCCAGGTAATTGTATGGTATTTTCCCCTATGTTTGTGTAGTTCAAATATGTTGGTCATGGTTGTTGAAGGTTGCTATATCCATATTTTTGGCTATTGGTTCATTGTGAAGTCTAAGTTGTGTTCACCAGTTGTGAACTATATTTTTTTTGTGTTCTAGTTGAGGTCTAGGAGAAAAGTTGTTGGTCTAGATTTCTCTTTGTTCTAGAGTTGTATTGCACTAATTGCATTGAAGATATTTTTTGTTTCTGGAAGTTTCAAGCTTAATTTTTCTTTGTGTTTTACACTAGTTTGGCCGACCTTGTGTTAAGCACTATATTCAAAGTTGATGAAGCATGTTGGATCTATTTTGGGTCCTAGTGAAGCGCGTGTTTGGGTCATCCTCATTATAATTCCACCCTAGTATTTTTGGTGCTGACATAATTTTAATTTGAAGTTGGATGGCCAACTTTGGATCTTTTTCAAAGTTTGAGATAGTATAAATACTGGATGAGCTAGTAATGAAAAATATACAAGAGAAAAGAAGGAAGACAAGTCAAAGAGTAGACATGACTTTGATGTTATTCAAAAATGTGTGTGTGAGTTGTGTGTGGAAAATAACTATGAAGCTTAATGCTAAGTTTTCAAATGCAATGAGCAGAAGGTGAACTCTATCATTCATGCATGTTGATCAAGTGATTGTGGTGGAATCCTTTGTTGCATTTGGATTGTAGTCTCTCTATAACAAGTCTTCTTTGTATTCTTTGTATCTTTGTGGCAGTCATCCCTCTGGGTTGTAGCCCTATTGGACAATGAGTCCTTATTTCAGGCAGTGATCCTTATCTCAGGCAGTGAGCCCTTCGAGTTGTAGTCTGTTGGACAATGAGTCCTTGTTTCAAGTAGTGAGCCTTTTGTAGTCAGTTTTGATATTATCTATAATGTGAGTTAATCCTCACCGCAGTTTTTCCCTCATTGGTTTTTCCATGTAAATTTGGTGTCATTGTGTTTATGTGTTGGATTTGAGTTTTTTCATTGGCATTTTATGATTAATTATTTAAGCAGTTTTAAGTATTACTTTTGAAGATTGAATTAAAGGTTAAAATTTGTGACAACTAATTCACCCCCCCTCTTAGTTTTCCTAATTAATGAAAAACTCATGGAACTACTATGGTCCCAAGTTGGTCAACCACAATATCCTCCCAACTCTCCCACTAACAATGAATCTCAAGGGTATGTGCAAGATCATCATGGAAAAAATATGCCCTTAAGTGGCAATAAAATTCAAAAAAATCAGAGTTAGGAAACTTGACGTAGAAATTTGAATAAGTTATCTATATTATTTCAAAAAAATGTAAGAATAGAATTTGTAGAAAATTGATTGTAGTTTCTAAACTACTAGGTTTATTTTAAAAAATAAAATCTATTTGGTGAAAATTTGAAATTTCAATGGAGTTGCACTTAAATTTGGGAAAAAATAAGAAGTAGGTGTTTGTCTACCACTAACCACAATAAAATGATAATATTTTTATAAGATTTTAGATATAAGTAGAGGACTCATGTCCTATGTGATGCATATTTTTTATAATTTTTTCCAAGTAAATAATTAATTATGATTTTTTATACAACTTTTAAAAAATATAAAAACTTGTATGTTTGACCACCTTAACTTGGTCAAAACTTCATGATTTTTTTTTTAATCCTATAGTATGTGAAGTATAAATGTGACACATGTTTGATTCAAAAATGTGATACCATTTGAAAGCTATAGATGTTTTTCAATCAACCTATCAATTAGGAATTTAGTCATAATTCAAATAGAAAATGAATAATAATTATTTATTAAATTCAAAGTAATACATAATTTATATTGGTGGAGCTGAGAATCTCTTTTTTAAAACCCTTTTCATTTCATCAATTTTGGGTAAAAAAAAAGTCATCGGCCACATACCCTACACATACCCATCATATCGCCACTTTTTGGCACATCATGATCCTACACATACCCTCAACAATCCAACATAGAATTCCATCTGTAGTAACCCATGGAGGAAGCAATGGTTAATGAACTTGAAATATTTTTTGAAGAATATCTTAGCAACCCATTCAATGCATAAATGAGTGAGCATCCTTGTAGAGCGATAAAAAAAATACTTGCTAGTCTACTTATGAGGAGTACCAAACTATCACCTAGATTTGACATGACGTAATATGTTAACATAGGAGCACTTTCTTCATTAGAAGATCCTCAAAGCTCCTAGGTGAATCCAGGCCCATTAGTCCCTCAAGCCCAACAAGTTCCTCAAGTTACTATGCAAGACACATGGTATTAGCTAGGTTTCAAGAATGATGTGTGTTACCATGTCCAACCTCCTGTCGTTAGGATTTCAGTCATGGGAGTAGCATTAGAAGCAAACAATCCAAAAGGTCCTATGCACATCCCATCCACACTACCCCTTCCACCAAATCAGCTAGATTAGTCATTGAGAAATATTGAGGGCATTGCAAATAATGTTGTAGCCTCTCTACCCCCTCATATTCCCCTCATTCACACATGCCCATTAACTTTGCAACCGCCACCATTCGATTTCATTCATTCTATCCCACAACTATCATCTTATCATCAACATCATCCACAACATCAACCATAGGTTAATCTACAACCACAACAAACACCTTACTACCAACCACAACAACAACTCCAAGTCAATCAACAACCACAACCCCCTTCGCCATCCCAAGGTAACCCAACCAATCAATACCAGTATTAAAAAAAACCTCTATATATGTATGTTAATCCACCTTCACATTACTTCTCATCTCACTATCATCAACCCCAACACTTTGTGGAACCACCTCCATAAAAAACCTATTACCAAGTACCTCCGCAAAATACCTATTATCCACTGGCTCCTCCACCTAGCACTCCTAGAAAACAACCTACCATATCCAATCCAAATCCAAATTATCATTATAATCAACAACAATACCAACAACAACAACCCTATGTTAATCCCCAACAACCCACACAAAACACCTACCAACAAAAATCCCCCAACAACAATGAACATACAATTATTAGCCCAATCCATCTATAACTAAAGTAAAAATCTATGTTAGCATGAAATAAAATGCATAAAACAAACCCTAGCTAAACAGTGAAACACAAAGGAGGAAAATAGAATAAAATAAAGGAATAATTTCACCAAGCAGCCTTCATGCCCTCCATGATTAACATTCATTTCCCTTCTCCATTTGCTGCAACATAATATTTTCCCTCAAATTTTGTGAGCAAATGTGACCTATGACAAGGACCTAAGAAAATATTGAAGGATTGTACTCAACAATTACAAGTATGAAGTATGCAAGCATAAAGTCTAAAGCATGAATTCATGAAGTCAAGAGGTCAAGAGATGTCCAAATGAGGTTGACAATTCCTTTTTATAGAAAAGGAAATTTTGGATAAATGGCAAGGATTGAAAGTTTGACAAAGGCCTAAGATCAAAGGTTGAAATTGCATGTGACATCTAGCAATTAGGGTTAGGGAAAATTTTGAAATAAAGGGTTGAGATTTGATTTTAGGAAAATCAAATCAAAGGTCAAGAATGCATGTGACAAGAAGATAGTGGACACAGAAAAAGAGATTGCTAGAAAATCAAATAATAATTTAAAACTATCTGATTCAAGAGGTGATGTTGACCTTTTGAATTAAAAAATAATATAATTCAAAAGTGGCAGGGTTATGTGACATTAAATAATTATGTCAAATTATTTCCTTGGTGGGAAAATAGAAAGTGGGGAATTTTAAATAAATAACTTTATTTAAAATTAGAAGAAAAGTCAAGGTGGACAATAATTAAATAAATCATAGGAATTTATTTAATTATAGGAATACATAAGGAATTAGTGACATATTTAAATAAATAAATAAAATTTATTTATTTACATAATTAGGAGGAAATAGCAAACAAATAATTAAATAAATTTAAGAATTTATTTAATTATAGAGAGACATAAGAAATTAGCAACATATTTAAATAAAATAAATGTAATTTATTTATTTAAATAGTCAGGAGGAATAAAAGATATGAATTAATTAAATAATTGAGGATTATTTAATTAATAGTTGCATTTGGACTATAGAACAATTAAATATTTTAATTATGTTGAGAAGAAATACAGAGAAAAATAAAGTTTGCAGGCCAGATCAACTTTATGTGTCTATATTTTGCCCCTCTTTGTCATAATGTAGTTTATCACATTGTGACAAAGAAAATTCAATTCAAGATATGCCCAAACAAAGGTACGAAGTTTCTTTGCCCCCTCGGGAAAATTTATGAATTTGGACAAATTAATTGAAAAATTTGGAAAGTGTCCCGATAAGTCAATTTGATGACCAAAAAAACAATGGCGTAGTCAGTTTCAAATTTCAACAAGTTTAGAGTAGTCAAAAAGGTGTTCAAATATGCCAAAAATTGCATATAGTTATAAACCCTACGGGAAAACCCTAATTTCCACCCTATAAATAGGCTTGAAGAGGGTAAAAGGGTAATTCTTTTTCACCATTGCCTTTAAGAGATTCAGAGCTTAGAGTGAGAGGACCTTGTGTGAAGTTGATGATTTTGGAGGTCAATCACCATGGATACTGAGTATGGACATACCAAAAGTCAGAGGGCTTAGAAGCATTGGTATGTACCCTATACCCACTTTATAATTTCATTGTTTTACATGATTTTTAGGGCCTCAAAGTTAGGGTTTTAGATGCATCATACTGTAGTTTGATGCATTTGCATTCGTAAAGCACACAAATGCATTCATGTTGCACACATTTGATGTGTCACAATGCAAATGAAAGGGGTAGTTTAGGTTAGAGGTCAAAGTGGTGCAATTGTGAACTGGTGTAATGCAAGTGGCAAAATGTGATGCAAGTGCTAGGTCATGCAACACAATCGCCATAATGAGATGCAAAAGCAGGCTTATTCAACACATGTCATCAAAAGCAGTGCACATGCAATGGGAACAATGCAATTTTCATAAAGTGGTGCATTTGCGAGGTGAAATGAGACAATCGATGTAGTGTGGCACAGCTGAGGTATGAAACAATGCATGTGATTAGCGTGACACAAATGAATGGTAGAATGACGCAACTGACTGTGCTTGAGTTGACTCAATTTAGGCTCATTTTTCTTGTGCACTTTTGATTAGTTAGATGATAAGAATGATTTTCAATGATGTGCTAACCTTTGTTTGTGTGTGCAGAAATGATTACTGCCCATATATACATGAGAGTTTCGATTGGTGACATATACGTTCAGAAATCATTTGAGGCCAAGTGAGTAGAGGTGATTGATGTGGCTGAGATTATTTCATGTGACCTATATGCCCATTATCCAGTTAAATAGGGGTCTCTTGACAACGCTAGCAGAGAGATGGCACTCTGAGACATGTTCATTTTAGTTCCCAACAAGAGAGGCCATAGTGACACTAGAGGACATCTACAGGATCTTACAGATCATGATCATAGGAGAGCGGGTGGTATATGATCCTCAATGGGGACTGCAGGCCATGATAGATTTATATGAGCATGAGGATTTAGCACAGTTGGGCATCCATGGATATGAGATTAGTTGGGAGTTCTTGGATGAGCATTATGGCTGATGGGATTGTATGTTGTGCACCTTGATATCTAGGGTATTAATACCGGATCACCGCAGTCATGGTTTCCTAATAGGATGGGGGGATGATCTGATTAGGATGAGGTGTGACAGGATAGTTTTTCTTGGGGTACATGCTTGCTAGGGATGTTATATCATCTACTACATGATTTTGCATACAGGGAGCCTACCAGTATCAGCTGTGGGACCACACTCCTAATGATATGGGAATGGGAGCACATTGTCGTATTTCGACCGTTGGTACAAAGACAGTTAGGTGAGGGGATGCCCTATGTGTACCTTTATGTAGGGTCAATGACACAAAATCAAGTAAGGGATATAGGATACTGGTGCCATGCCATTGATAATTTGGTGGAGTTTGTGTGGAGGCCATGCAGGGACTTCGAAATAGTGGCTGGGAGTGGAGGAGCATTTATCATTTTTCCAATAGTTCAGATATCTTATTGCATGGATGGTGCAGCCACAACTGATTATAGAGATGTGCCTACCCTAGTGGGTACTAAGATAGTTTGGCGAGTAGCAGTATGTACTTGTAGGAACTATAGAGTATGCATGGTCATCATGGGAGATAATGTGGGGACCACCTATAGTAGTGACAGTAGCCAAGAAGAAGATTGATATCCTAGTAGCACAACAATGGGGATGGAGCAGGGGACCACTAGATGTAGGGACCACCCTATATTTTGATGCATGGTGGTGGACACATAGGCCACTTCCTTTAACAAATCCGGATCAGTCGACACCAATAGATTGGTGAGCAGCATTACCACAAGTGCTCCGAGTAGGGAAAGGAAGCAGAGATGGTGGAAGGGGGAGAGGGAGGCATGGAGGTAGAGGTGATGGTGATGGTGACGAAGGAGATGGGGGAGATGGACATGGTGGTGGGAGAGATTAGAGGGAGGGGAGGAAGAGGATGAGGAGAGGGAGGTCAAGGTAGAGGTAGAGTAGCTAGAGGGAACTTGTGCATAGGTAGAGGTGGAGGTTTCTAGGGAGGAGGATGTGGTAATGAGGGAGGAGGCACTGGATGTTAGAGGAGAGGAGGATATTGATTATGCAGAGAGGAAGATGAGAGAGCAGATGGTGAAGGGTGAGGAGGTTCTAGTTGGGAGACCACCATTGCCTCTAGATGTGACATAGAATTAGTGGCTAACATATATGTAGAGTTAGTTAGATGAGGCCCTCACCTGAATCAGGACATTAGAGGCAGAGCTAGAGGTGACTAGGGTGGAGAGGGATTAGGCTGTGGTGAGTCAGCAGGAGGCACAATAGTGGTGTTCACAATTTGTAGAGTTGTGTGTTGGGATTGTGGGAGAGTTGGTGAGAGGGCTAAGGAGGGTGAGTGTGAGCTGAGCGCATTACAGGATATTATATAAGAGAGTCATACCATCATATCAGTGAGAGATGAGTCTCACTTAGTCTTGTAGTGAGACATGTAGTGGCTCGAGGAGCAGCAACATGAGTCATAGCAGTAGGCGCCAAAGCAGTCTAAGCCCATCCACCTTATCTGGATAGTCATTAGGCCAGAGGTCACACCACAGCCATAGGAACCCATCAAGGCACAGATCTAGTCATAGCCATGCATCATCATCATTAGGGCATAGGTCACATCATAGCTAACCATTCACCATAGTACCTAAGTCATCACAGTAGAAACCTGACATATCTGAGTAGAGATAAGTGGCTCCCAAGAGAGAGCATCAGTCACCTCATCCCTCCCCTGGAGGGGATGAGGAAGGTACCAGCTAGGGAATTTTTCATGTTACTATCATTATGTTGAGACGCTTTATATATTGACCATTGAGCCTGTGAGCTCTATTTTTGGGATTCCTCGAGACTCTATCCTGTGACATTATTTTGAGATTATTATATATATAATGTAGTTTTGGTGCAGACTCTATGCTATGTGTTGTGTTATGATGCATTATGATTTTATTATTTTCATGTGATGTGATTTATGTTATGATTCCTATGATGATTCATTATATTTTATGATGGCCATTTATGATGAGATGGTTTATGATGATGATGATAATATTCTATATATGCATAATGTTTTTGACACCGATTGATGTCATGCTTATGATTATGAATGCATTGGTGGATGAGTGTGTATGTATGGATTATGTGATATATGATGCTTTATGTTATGATCCTAAACTTGTATGCATTAATGATATGGATGATGTACAAAAAAAGTTTAATGTGCTTATATGTTATGTTAATGCAAATGAATTGATGCAAATGATGTATTTATGCTAGTGATGTAAATGCAAATATATGAATGGATTTATGGAAATGTGTAATGCACTAATGCAATTTCTATAAATGAGCATTTATGCAATTATATTTTTGTATGTCACAAGATATCATCAGGGGACAAAAGAAGAGATAATACCATACAGAAGAAGATGGATGTTAGTGCGGAGAAAGAATCCTTCAATATATTGCCAAAGTACTAATAAGTGTTGCTTTAATCATCATTGGGTGGATTATTGTAATGTCCAACAAACACCAAGATATGACATAAATAAATGGTGTGCAAGGTCAAACCATCACATAGAACAAGCAGTCATAGACAAGGGTGATTATGACTCATATGAGGAACTCAATTTCCCCAATCTTTTTGTCACAACCAACCACAAACAAGAAAGAAAAGCCATGAAATGCCATTGCTCCTATAAATCCTATGCAGGAAATGCTCGAGGAACTAGTAGCATGAAATTTTGGAAAGGTAAAGACAATCATCATGATACATCATTGCTCCTCTAAATCCTAGTGTTAGGACATCCTCGAGGCACTAGTAGCATGATGAAAGATCAAATGACAAGTGTGACAAGATTAAAGGTATTGTTTTCCAAAGTGTTTTCCAAGTATGTTCAAATGTCAAGTGTATTGATGTTGAGATGCCAAGTTTGACAAGGACTAGGTTCATGTTGAGCAAGCTAATGTGTGATGAATGTCAGGTAATGCCAAATTCAGAAAGGACACATCCTGAATGATGTCGATGTCAAGAGGATCAATCCTCAAATGTCAAGAGAATCCCTCAAAATTCTAGATGATAGAGTCGATGCTGAGGAAAGACATATCCCAAATCATTAAAAAAAAAATATGGGTTTTTCTTTAGAAATACGTATCTGAAGAATAATCAAGTGTTGACTAGTTGACTTGTTATGATAGTTTGACTAAAGTTTATTAGATGGCTGAATTGACTGCATGTCAGTTTTGACATGCCAATTTAGTTGAAATTTCGATTAAATAATTTCCAAATTTTGTTAAGATTTGCTTGATTTAGGACATTTGTGAGAAAAGGACAATTGTATCAATAGACCCTAAGGGACTAAACCTAGGGGGGCTCAAGGACACATCAATGATGGCATTTCTTATGTCATACACTCAGAGACTACATAGTTTGGCCAAACTTTGACTGACAAGGTTGACTAAAAAATATTTGATTTATTTGAAGATATCTGATGTGTGTGATAGTGAATTTGACAAACCCTAAAGGACTGACCTAGTGCGGCCTTGGGGGCTCATTGATTGATGGCCTTTCCTACATAGCAATGCATAGAGACCTTGTAGTTCAACACAACTTGACTTTGCCTTATTTGAAAAAAGATGAAGTTATGATTTTATTTGGACAACCTAAAAGGACTAACCTAATGCCTCAGGGGCACATTGATAGATGGCCTTTCCTACGTTCAATCACAGAGGAAATGTAGTTCAACAATGAAAAAGACTAACACAACTAACACGACAAATCATGACTCTATTTTTGGGATTTTTGAGTGTTATTTGGATTTTTTCAGGACATTTTGTGATTTTACGGGATGATGTATGAGACCCACTGCAGTCAAGTGATAAGGGTGCTACCCCCAATTAGATCTAGGACTATCCAAGTTGAATGAGATGGAAAAGGATGTGCTCGAAATGAAGGGTGAAGGATATGTGAGACCTAGTGTCAACCATTGTCAACCATGGAAATAAATAGTAGGGCTTTATGACAAATGTCATGAGGGTGTCGGAAGATTAGGAATTTACTATAGACAAAGGTAGATGGAGTGAGTAAATGGTGATGCATAGACTACCTATGCATGGCACTTGTTTTCTAGGTTTTCATCATGGTACTTATCCAAAGCACCACCGAAGTGGTTTTCACTATTGGATGGATTATTTTTCTTTATTGTTTTTTATGTTTTCTGATTTTTTTTTTTTGGTGTCACCAAGATGCTTGTTTGCCAAGTTTTCATTAGGGTGACAATTGTTTTTGTATTTTTCAATTTATTTTGTATTTTTGTAGTTTTTAGCCAAGCTCTCTAATGCTATGTGTAGAACTTGCGTAGGTGCAAACTATTAAAAGGTTCTATCAAATTTTCCCTTTCTAGAGTAGCTAATTAATAAGCACCATAACCAAATGTGGTAGTCATGATGTAAGGACCTAGCCAATTAGGTTCAAACTTGTCAGGCTTCTCACGGTCAGCTTGATTCTTTGGATTTTTTATCAAGACCAAGTCACCAATGTCAAGCTTTCGAACCATAACTCTTTTGTTGTAACTTCAAAAAAGGTGTTTTTGATATGCCGGTAAGTGATTCAAGGAATTTTGTCTATTTCTTCTAACAATTCTAGCTCATGCAATCGCGACTGTCAGTATTCTTCATCATCAATCAATCCCTTCATGGATACCCTTAAGGAGGGGATTTTGACCTCAATGGGTAGGATAGCTTCATATCAAAAGACCAAAGTAAATGGGGTGGCACCAGTAGGCATGCATATGTTGGTGTAGTAAGCCCATAGAGCTAGATTAAGTTGGAGATGCTAGTCACAACCA
Organism: Sequoia sempervirens; assembly: GCA_007258455.2. Classification (NCBI taxonomy): domain Eukaryota; kingdom Viridiplantae; phylum Streptophyta; class Pinopsida; order Cupressales; family Cupressaceae; genus Sequoia; species Sequoia sempervirens. The sequence continues at coordinate 1,050,405,436 of VDFB02281492.1, read as the reverse complement.
ACATCATTAATAGTCTTCTTAAGAATCTTGATGATTGTCTTGTTAGATGCCTCATCTTGACCATTACCTTGTGGGTAATAGGGCATGGAGAAATGATGTTGGATATGGAAGAATTCACAAATCTCATGGACATCCTGAATTTTAAAAGGAAGACCATTGTTTGTGATGATGGATTAGGGAACACCATACCAGAAGATGATGTAGTTAAGAATGAATTTGGAAATTTTCTTGTATGTTCTGTAGGTGAGGGGAATGGCTTCTATCCATTTGGTGAAATATTCAATGGCAGTGATAATGAACTTGTGGCCATTGTATGAAGTTAGATGGATTTTACCCATGAGGTCGAGTACCCATTGTGTGAAGGACCAAGGAGAAGTGATTTGTCAAAGTTCTTGTGTAGGTGCATGAATGAGATCACTATGCACCTAACATTGACGACATGTTCTCACAAACTAAAGGGCATCTTTTTCCATGGTTGGCCAGTAGTACCCAAGTATCATAACTTTCTTGCTTAAGGTTCGACCACTTGAATGAGATCCACATATACCCTCATGCACCTCACATAAGGTTGTTTGTGCTTCATCTATGTTGAGACATCAAAGAAGGGTATTGTCAAAGTCGCATCTATATAGGGTGTCGCTGATGATGGTATAATGGGTGGCTTTGTGAATAAAGGACTTCCATTGATTATTAGAAAGGTTCAACGGGAGAGTCTGGGAATGAAGGAAATCATATATTTCCTAGTACAAAGGGGAATTAGGACCAAAAAGCTCACAAACCATTTCAAACTTAGGAATATCATAAGTGGGAACCAACAACTATTCCACTAAGAACTCAAATTGTGGCACATTACTGGGAATATCTAAGAGAGATCCAATCATGGCCATAGTGTTTGCTACTTTATTTTTTTCTCTGGGAACCTACTCAAAAGTGATCATATGGAAATATGACAAGAAGCTATCAACCATGTGTTTATAAGGCATCAACTTCTCATCCTTGGCATTGTACTCATCGTTAACTTGGTTGATAACAAACTGAGAATTTCCAAAAACTAGGAGTGTTTTGATTTTACACTTAATGCCCATTCAAAGTATTGTTACCAGTGCTTCATATTCAAAAACATTATTAGTGCATGGGAAAGTGATCCAGAATGACTTAGGAATAGAATCTCCATGTGGTGTGATGAATAATATGCCTGCTCCTGAGCCATGACCTATATGGAACCCATCAAAATAGAGTTTCCATGGTAATTTAGGACCTACATGAAAGATGGATTCATCTAGGAAGTCAGCTACCAAAGGGTGATCACCTTGTATAGGTGCATGAGCGAGTTGATCTGCTATGACCTGTCCTTTTATTGCTTTGAATTCAACGTATTGTATGGCATTATCACTCAGTATCATGACCCATTTTTTTCAATCACCCTGTTAATGCTACATAATTGAGGAGATACTTCAATGGATCTATCTTAGACACTAATTGTGTTTTATGGTTCAACATGTAATGTCTCAATTTATGAGCGGAAAAGACAACTGCGAGGCAAGCATGTTCAATGGGAGTGTAGTTGAGCTCACACCCAACCAAGGTGTGACTGATGTAATAGATGGCTCTCTCTTTCTCATCATGGTCATTCTATGAAAGTAATGCCCCTAGTGCAGAATTAGTTGCCAAAATGTACAAGGTCAGAGGTTTTCCATCAATGGGTGGAATTAGGACTGGTGGTGTCAGAAGATAGACTTTTATTTGTTGAAAATCCTCTTGAGTCTTGTTGGTCCACACAAAGGGGATTCCCTTGCATATCAAATATTGGAAAGATTGACATTTGTCAGCTAACTATGCAATGAAACACTGGATAGACTATAATCTTCCCTATAATATTTTGAGCTCACTAATTCCTTTCAGTGGAGGCATGTCCAAGATTTCTTTTACTTTAGTTGGGTCAAATTTGATGCCTCAGCGATAAACTATGTACCCCAAGAGTTTACCCAGAGTCACACTGAAAACACACTTCCTAGGGTTGAGACAAACCTTATACTCTTCCATCCTTTTAAATATTTTTTCCAATACTTTTAGGTGATTGCAGTGTCTTAAGGACTTTTCTAGGAGATCATCAATGTATTCTTCCATAAGCATGTGCATGAGATCATGAAATATTGTGGTCATATCCCATTGATATGTAGCACCTGTGTTCTTCAAGCCAAAAGGGATAACATTCCAACAATATGTACCCTAGGGACAAGTGAATGTTGTTTTGTGTTGATGGGGCAATGTGAATCTAATTGTATCCCAAGAAACCATCCATGAGGGATATCATCTCATATCCAGCTGTGAGATCCACTATGATGTCTATATTTGGAATTGGAAAGTCATATTTTGGACATGCCTTGTTCATATCCTAGAAGTCTGTGCAAATACATATTTAACCATTCAACTTGGTGATAGGTACGAGGTTTGATATGTAGTCAGCATAATCTATTGATCTTATGGACCCTACATCTAGTAACTTTTTCAGTTTAGCTTTGACTAGCAAGGAAATCTAGAGATGCATCCTTCATAGATTTTTTTGACTGGTTTTGCATCTAGAGCAAGGGCAGATGATGCAAAACTAATGCTAGATCTAATCCTGGCATATCAGCATAGGACCACGTGAAGTTGATCTTACATTCTAAGAAGAAATTTTGAAACTCAGACTTTTCCTCTTCTATGAATGAGGCTGCAACGAGAACCATTTTGGGATTTGCAAGTGTGGCTATATTGAATTCTATGGTATCTTCAATGATAATTGCCGATTTATCTTGGGTAATGGGAAGAAATTCCAATCCTCCATCCTTGGGTGCCTCAGAGATATTTTCACCCTTAGATACATCCTTTATTTTTATTTTTGTGTCATCAAAAGGTGCCTTGGGATTTTCACCTAAAGACATATCTTTTCTTGTTTTATTTTTATTACTTTTGTGACTAGAGGATTGAACAGTCTCCCCAAAGTATGGTATAGAATCAAGATCTATAGAGAATATAGCTTTATCGTCCCCACTCGGTATTCCTTCACGAAGTCCCATGAATTCTACAATAGCCTCATCATTCTCAAAAGTGTCCATGATAGGTGAGTCTTGTTGGTCCCAATCAACGAGTCGTGGGTACATAAGGGAGATGCCATCATCAGTGTTGGTAAAAAGTGGAGATGATGTTGAAAGCATGCAAACTAAGGCTAAAAGAGTAAATATGGAAGTGTCCTCATAGTCCCAGGAGGATTCTATCTAATCGTCATCTTCATTAGTCTCAGAAAAATTGGACTCATTGTCAAAATAGGGAATAAATGAGTGGGAATCATGGTCAATATAAGGGACAAATGCATTGGAATAATGGTCAATAGGGTCAAGTGATGATTTAGGTTTGTCATCACCACAAGGCCAAAATATTTTTACCCAGTCTTCTCTATTCATTGGGATTTTAGGAGGGTCTCGAGAAGGTTCAACGTTAAACATTTGTCTAAATTTTTCATCGAAAGAAGGCTCACCTAGTACTCCAAACATTTCTTCAAGCTCATAGTCACTCAAGGATATTTCATAACCATATTCCCACTTGTACAATTCAGTCTTAGTATGGGAATCTTCAATTGTCTCGACACTTTCATAAGCATTTATTCCCTTACTCAAAAGTACATGGGTACATTGACCATCAATCTTGATTGTCTCAAACCCTAACTTGAGATTCTTTGGTCTTATAGATGGCATTATAGGTTCTCCTCTTCCAGTCCTATTTATACGAAGGCCTCTAGTTCCATCATAGCCTTTTTCCTTCATCATCTCATAGGCTTTTCCATATTGTTATATTGGTAACGAAGGTAGTTCTTCCATTTATTTGAAAATCTAGGCCAATATATCTTCAATATCCTCTTTATTTAGCTCTCCCCAATTTGTGAAAGTCATTGTAGGAGGAACATTAAATACCTCTTTGGGCTCTAGTCTAAAATAAGGCCTACCATAATATTTTGGAGACATGGGTATCTTGGTAATACAATAGGCATTGTTTTATTTGTATTCACCGCAACCTTTGTCCTAGATCTTGATGTTCGGGTCAAAAATTGGGATGGTGGAAGTGTATGCTGTGCTGGAGGATGAAGGAGTGGATGTGGATGACTTGGTAAGTGTAGACAGATCAATGTATTTGGAAGAGGTGGATGTCAAATCTTTGTGATTAATAGGCACTTGGTGTTTAGAAATGCCTCTCAAATTGGTGCAATATTGAAAGGGATCAGGATCACAAGGTATGGTAATCTTGGTGCCATCAAAAGGAAACTTCAAACATTGGTGATAAGTGGATGGTATGGCTTTCAATGTGTGAATCCAAGGTTGACCAAGTAGGATGTTGTAAGGTAACTCAAGATCCAAGACTTGACATGTGGTATCTATAATTACTGGCCCAACATGAATGAGAAGTGTGATAATTCCCTTAGAAGAACACTCCTCATCATCATATGCTTTTATGACTATGCTTTTGGTGGCATCTACACATGCATCAAAGAAGCCTAATGCCTTGACCAATTTTAAGGAGCATATGTTCAATCCTTCTCCACCATCTACTTGGATACGTTTGACTATGTGTTTTTGGATGAAGACTTAAATATGTAATGCATCATTATGAGATGGTTTAATTAAGGAGTAATCTTGGTCTGAAAAGGTAACATGATGGGAAGTAGTCAAATATCCAACCATAGCTTAAAATTTGTTGAAATCAATGTATGTAGGAATAGAAGACTCCTTTAAGGCCTTATCAAGGATAGCTTTATGTGTGGGTGAGATGCACAATAGTTCAAGTATGGAAATTTGTGCAGGAGTTTTACCCAATTGGTCAACAAGGTTGAATTTTCCTTTGGGTTGTGGTTGTTTAGTAGAAGGACCAAGTATTGTGACCTTGCCTCGATGAGTGGTGACATTACACTGTGGAGTCTTTTTAATGGTGATGGTATTAACATGTTCATCAGCAGCTCAAAAGTGATTAATTATAGGTCCACTTGAGTAGTCAAAGGCAGTATGAGTGTAATTGGCTCTTTTGTTAGTGTTTTGACCTGAGAAAGAGGGATTACCTGAGCCATGATCTTGCAATGGATTTTTGTGAATGGTATGATCGAGTTAGAAGGAAATAGTTGACCTTCTATTTCAATGACATGACTTTCAATAAGGTCTTGTATGAGATTTCTCAATTGTCTACAGGATGAGGTTTTATGTCCTTTTATTCGATGATAATCATAGAAGGCATTATCATCCCACCATGATGGTCTGAAATGCCCTAGCTCATACAGTTTAGGGTCTTGAAATGTTATGACATTAGATTGGACATGTTTCTTGAGGATAGCTTCAACTGGTTCTCCCAAGGGGGTGTATGTGTGTTTTTTGGGAAATTTTCAAGTTTGTCATTTTTTTCCTTGGTCTTGATTGTTTTGAATGGTATTTTTTGTGGGTGTTGGGGTGGTTAAAGGATCATTTTGTAGTTGATATCCTCTAAGTGTGATTGTAGGACTTATATTTTCTTCCTTAGCATCGACAATGCCATCATTGGTTTTATGTTTGTTCTTGACCCAACAGTTGTTCTTATTATTATTTGGGTTCATGTTTAGGTTCTTGCTAGCATATTTAAGTTCACCTTTTGTGATGAGAGATTTTTCAAGTTGAACTCCCTTTTCTAGAAGATATGTGAAGGTAGTGCAACAATGGACTTGCAATTTATATTTCAAAGGTCCAACAAGATTTTGAACAAACATGTTTACTTTCTCCTTTTCAGGTATCTCAATAGGACATCGACTTGCTAGATCTTGCCATCTTTGGAAGAATGGAATGAATGTTTCACCAATTTCTTCTTGGGTAGTCTTACATAATGTGGTAATAGTAATGTCAGTTTCAATGTTGTAGTCATAATTTTCCACAAATTTATTGGTGAGTTCATCCCATGACTTTATCCCTTTGGGCAAGAGTGTGAACCAATCAAGTGCAGGACCTACGAGACTTGTAGGAAAGAGTCTCATCAAATAAGTGTGTTTGTATGTGACATCTACATAATTGGTCATGAATTCTCTTATATGCTCAATGTGACTATTCTTTCCTTTGTATTTGGAGAAATTTGGTACCACATATCCTAGAGGGAATGGTGGCATGTGTGAGCTTGTTTTGAATGGATATGGGCATAAATCAGAGGATGTGTGGTTCTTCTTGTTTGATAATTGCATGTCCTCCACTTGTTTTTGTAAGGTAGCAAGTTGGGTTGTTAGTGCGAATACTATAGGATTGTTGGTGGCATCACACATGTTGGTAATTTGTATCCCATGGTTTCCCATTTCTTTTGATGGTATGTTTTGATTTGGAATATGTTGATGTTGAGCGTATTGTGCATTTTGAGTTGGGATTTGTTGGTATTGAGCATTTTGAGTGGAATTTGTTGTTTAGTATGAATATGGGATGTGTATGTGGGAATATGTGTTCCAGAAATGTTAAATTGTATTTGAGGAATTTGTTGTCCTTGAATTTTTTGATGACCAAGTGGATTCAAGTGTTTTCACTTGGTTTCATTTCCCAAATTGATAAACATGACCATGTGGGAAATTTGTGTTTTTCCTTTAGGGAGCACTAGAGTTGGTATTGAATTGAGTGCCTTGTGATGAGATATTGACATTGGGTTGAGTTCCTTGAATAGTGATTCATCTTTTATTTCTTCCAAAAGGGTTTGATGAGGTTTTCCCCATATCATTGGATGAGGACCCAAATGTAGCCCCAACAGTTTGTGACACAATTGTTGATATTTGTTGCATTGATTGTGATATGGTTTGCACTATGGTTGATGTCACCAAAGTGGATGTTGTGTTGATTGTATTGGTTGTGTTTTGAGTTGCTATGCCAATGGAGGTAGTGTTGATTGTGTTAGTGGAATTTTGAGCTCTTGTGCCAATGGAGGTAGTGTTGATAGTGTTTTTGGTGGTGTTGAATGAGGTTGACTAGTTTGTGTTCCATGGTTAGGTGATGCTTCTCTCAAGGTATTAATATCAAATCCTTATGACAATTTAGCTCCTTGGTGTACAATCATGGATAAATATCATTCTGAATCCTGTAAGAGATTCTTCTACAATGGAAGCCACTTTGGGGTTTTCGGTAGCAACCTCTATGTCTTCCATAAACACTTGTCCATTTTCATCTCTACGTATGAATTGTTCAAAGGGATTGTTGTGTGATGAAGATACAATGTTCATGTCACTAAAAGGATTGATGAAAGTTGTCCCCATGTTGGTGTTATTTTCAATGGTGTTTAAGTTCATGCCACTAGGATAGTTGTAAGGATTCTTTCCTTGTCCAAAGGGATCCATTTATCTTCTTTTTCTTTGTAGTCTAGTCTCAACCATATAAGATTTTCTCAAATAAAGGAGGAACAATGTGAATAATAACCAAGTCTATGTATGAGAATGATATGACACTAAATCTATGTTTTTTGGATTTTTGGTTATAAGAAGACAATGCTAATGCAACTGTGTTTTTGGTCTTTTTGGAATAAGGAGTGCAATAATCTATGATGTAAGGTGACAATGTTGCCTAAAGAGGTAGTCCAATGCAAAGTGATAGTGAGGACTAAAAGGAATGATAAATGATAGAAGACTAAAGTATTTGGGGTATGTTATGCAAATGCAAGGTGCAAGCAAACTCTAAAATGTAATCAATTTTGAGAAATGTTTAGGAGAGGTTGACTAACCATTCAAAGTTTGGCCAATGTTCCAATTTTTATTGTCAAAGGAATTTTTGTAAGACCAAGTGAAATGATAAAGTAACAAAGCGAGTTTCCCAAACTAGACTAATGAGCTAGAAATATCTCAAATAAAATGACAAAAACTAAAGGAGTGATTTTTGACTTGGTCCAATGACAATCTAATTTTAGAGGGAATGGTTTCACAAAATATGGAAAGTTTTACTATTCTAAAGTATAAAAAATGAATACCTAAGAGTTTTTCTATACTAAAAATGATTATGGAGCCTAGGATGCAACTAGAATTTTGTAACAGTAAACCTATGGTAAAAGCTAAATGAAAACTAAAGGGTGCAAAGATGGACAATTTGAGCAAATATTTTTTAATTTTTGAATACATACCAGTAAGAAAAGATGTTTAGAAATAGATTCAAGATGTTTGATTTTGATAGTAACAGTCATTTTCCTAAGTGATAGGAAAATGCAGTGTTTCAGATAGCAGTTGTGTTGCAGGGTACAAATGCGTTGTTTCAAATAGCCGATGCATTGCAATATTATCAGATGTGTTGTTTAAGGAAATGAATATGGTTCACTAAGTAAGATGTGTTGTTCTATGTATCAGATGTGTTTCAGTACAGTCAGATGTGTGTTATAGAGTCTCAGGTGCATTGCAGTTTAAACAAGGTCTGGCTTTCTTGCAATTTTGACAGATTTGTGAAGTTGTTTCAATTTGACTGTGATTTTCTAGATTTTTAAAAGGTGTTTTATGTGTTAATTGAAGCAACAAACACTTGTAAAACACATGATTTTATCTTGAAACGGAGGAAGCAAGCACATTGAAGACAAGCACAAATCCTACGGATGGCAAGGGCTATATTCATTGGATTCCCACTTGGATTTCTCTAGCCACACTTATTCTTAGCAGATGACTTAGAAGCTTGGGCACACTGGCTCCCCTCCATGGCACTCACTTCTTTGGGTCAAGCAAGCTTCAAGTTCTCATGACCCTCCCATGACAAACTCTTCATCTCTACTAAGAACCATGAGTATGTGGGATGGCTTGGGAATGACCGTTCCTGCACCAATGAATAGAAAAGGATTTTGGAAATTACACAAATGGTTTATAGTTAGGGAACCCATTTAGGTGGCCACACATGAGGAAAGATTAGCTTTGACAATGAGGTTTCTCAGCCTACAGAGGTTACACTCTATAGGTTTTTATGCACCATGCGAGTACTAAGGGAATCACTTGTTTGTGTGACACATCCACACCTATAATTCTAAGTTTTCTAGTAGCATTCACATTTATATACCAGTCGGGAGTAGCTTGGCTTTAGCTTGTTTCTAATTTGAGTTTCCTTGGAGTGAGTACTTTTTCCCACCAAGGCAGACCCATATAGAGTTAATAATAATTTACCTTACACCCAGGATCACACAAGTGCACAAGGGGAGAGGATACTCTTATTATTAAATCGGGATTAATAGGAATTAACAAATCTTTTATAAGATTGTTCATTTTAATGACCAAATCAAAATATGTGGGTATAAAAGAAAAAACACCCAAGTTTTTTTGATTCTCCAGATTGCAACAAGGTGCAAGAGAAGTGCATACACACTAAGGAATTGTCACTACACCACAAGAAACTTCAAACACTCATTCATTTTAGCCCAATTTATTATGAGACAAGCAAAGTTATTTTTAGGCCAATGCTATGAGAATGCAAGTAAATTTTTAACCTTGATGAGTGTAGATGCAATTTGTGTTCATTTTAATCCCATGAGTATAAATGCAATTCATTTTAAACCATGAAGTGTGATATGCAAGTTGTAATTGTGATTGTTTGTTTGCTTGTTGCTTTAGAATTGAAAAAGGATTTGTAAAACAAACAACAAAACAAGAGTTAGTATCTCCTTCTAGCTTTCCACATGCTACCAACAAAAGATCAGTAGCCAAAAATCCCTAACCTACTAAAACTAAGAAGAGAAAACTAGAAAATGTTGCCAAAAATTGAGGGTAAACCTACAATAGGCAGATGCATCTTTTTGTCTATCAAATGCGGCTCAATCACAGATGTGTCATTCAGGCTATCAAATGTGCTACTACACAACAAATGTGTCTCTATAGGTGTCGAATGTGTCTCGGTTCTATGGATGCATCATTCCTGAACACAGATGCATCACAACGCATCAAATGAGGCTGAGAAAATTGTGTTTGCAACATTTCGTACCTATGCATCAATAAATGAGGAAAAGGCCATACAAAAACTACAAAATATATTCTTAGCATCAGGTTCACCAATGCAACTAAGGTAAAAATCTAGGTTAGCATGAAATAAAATGCATAAAACAAACCCTAGATAAAAAATGAAGCACAAAGGAGGAAAATAGCATAAAAGATAGGAAGAATTTTACCAAACAACCTTCATGCCCTCCATGATTAACCTTTATTTCCCTTCTCCATTTGCTACAACATAATATTTACGCTCATATTTTGTGAGCAACTATGACCTATGACAAGTACTATACACATAAAATGTATTGATTGATGTTACACATCTGATCCCAAATACTAACACCATTTCATCCTTAATCATCCCTTGGTCTAACCATTTAATCGAATACCCTTATTCGATTAAATTCATCAATTTTCCTCCCTTAATTAAATAATTCATTTTATTTGATTAAATCTCTAAAGTCCCCCTATTAAATTAAATAAATTAAACCTTATTTGATTTAATCTAACCTTCATCCCCTTTAATTAAATAAATCAAAAACCTTTATTTAATTAATCTTTATATCATATTCTTCTCATCTTTTGATTAAAATTAACCCATAAATCTAAATCAAATAGTCACATCATCTAATCCCTCATTAAATTAATTAACCCTTGATTAATTTAATTCTAATCCATCTCCCATCCTCTAGCTTTTGCCACTTGCACATGAAAATATATTTAATTCATTTATTAAATCTCTATTTTCTCTCAACATGGCATAATAGGGGAATATTCCTTCAATTTGAAAATACCTCCAAGTGGACTTAGTCCTTCCACCAAGACATTTATTTCACCTTACAAGTCTTTTTGCATTGAACCAAGTGGCCATTACTCCATTTGACTTTTCATCCACCTTGTCATTTCACTAATTTCAAATTTCAAATAAAGGAATTTATGGGCACATTCATCAAAATGTGCACATCCTTCATCCATCCATCTCTTGACAAGTGGTATCTTGCCATTGATTGAATGTTAGTCCCACATTACTTCATTTTGGCTATTTCTCCATCTTATCATTCTATAAATAAGAGGTTTCTCTCCTCATTTCATCCATCCACAATTTGAGCAAAATTATTATACTCAATTTCATCTTCAAAGCATTAGCATTTTCATCCATTTTATCAAGTTTATAGCTAGGTTATGCAGATTTTTCATCATGTAGCTCAAGTGAATCTTCATCAAGTGGATCAAACTTCATCACTCATCAACGTTGCATCATAAGAGTTGGGAAAGGGCCAATTTTCACATCAAATTGGCACCAATTCCCCCATGGGATCAAGAGTTTGCATGCTTAATAAGGATTTCATTTGCTTTCTTGTTTTGTTCTTCATTTTATTTCCTAGTTTGAGTATTGGTAATGGATTTCATGGGGAATCTTAATTCTTACTTGCATTTGAATCTTCTAATAAGTTTTTTTATTGTGTTTTGTAGGTATTAGAATTGGCGTTCTACATTTGGTGCTAAAGGGAGAGAAAATCTCACATTTAGATCACGTTTTTATGAAAAAATTTGTGCTTTTTTCTCTGTTTTTGTGTCTATAGGGAACTCCACCGCTAGTAGACCAACGTTGCAATAAAGAACCGATGGAACTCCAACATCACCATATAGCACCACTTCAAACTCCAAATAGCGACGCTTTGTGTTTCCCGCCTAAAATTCAAAATTATAAACTACACCTCTAGTTTTGTTTTCTCTAGCTGGAATTTTCAAATTCCAAACTACACTGTTGTGTAGAAGAGCGACGCAATCACACTTTTTGTCCTCATTGTAGAACGATGCTGACTGACAAGCGGCGCCATATAGCACCGCCGGGTTTTTCAAACTGCACTGCCTATGCAGGTTTCACTGCTGGAAAGTAGAAAGTGAAATCTCTATTTTTTATAACATGTTTTTTTTTTTAATTTTGATTATCTAGGTTACTACTTTCTTATCTAACCTTTGTTTTGCAGTGCTAACTTGTTTTATGTAGGTTGGTCTAATCCAAGTGAAGGAGAGATACAAGATTGAAAAGGCAAGATGACATCACTCTCTCATGATACCAAGTGTTTTTAAACACTTTAGTGTTTGTTTAACACTCTTAGAGAATTCAAAATTTCTCTTAAAAATTTGTTATCTTTCATGTGCTTAGGACCTACTAAATTTATTTTGGGCTCTAAAAAGAAATTTTCAAAATTTTGCTACAAAGGGCTTAAAAAGAACTTTAGGACAAACTCACTAGATTTGGTTTGAGGATTAACAATTGAAAAAGGAAATCTCCACATTTCCTTTGGTGCTTAAAAAAAAGTCATTATTGCTTTGAGGACTTAAAATGAACAAGTGCTTCTTTGTCTTGTAATTTCTTACTCAAAGTAAGACCATCAAAAGGATGTATGTGCATTCTCTCATGCCTCATGAAAATATTGAGAATCAAAAGGCCTTTTGGTGATCTTAAGTTAGGTAAAGTAATTGTCTCCACATTTCATTTTGGGATTAAAATTGAACAAAACATCTTGTGAGTGTGAGTGGAGGGTAGTGCATACATTCTCTCTCTTTTTGTTGCAACAAAGATTGATTGAGTTACAGATATTGCTTGCTCACTTTTGTTTATCCTAGAGGGCCTTCCTTGTGGGAAAAAGTAATCACCCAAGGGAATGACCCAACTGGTAACACGCTAAAGCCAAGTGTATTTCCAGCCGATATATAAGTGTGGATATTGGAACAAAGGCCAATATCACATGGTTGGTTCTGAATGAGAAGGGAAACAATGGTCTCTCGCCGCATGGATCAATCCCTATGAATGGAAAGTTGAAATTAAAACCCTTGTTTAGAAAAGGTCAAAATCCTTGATCTATTTGTCGGTGCAAGAACGGTCGTTCTGCCGCCCCACATTTTACAGTTTTTAGTAGAAATGGAAAGTATTCCATGGGAGTTTCATGGGTGTTGATGCTTGGCTGCCCCAGATAAGTGAGTGTCATGGAGGGGAGCCAATGGAGTCAAGCATCTAGCCATTCGCTAAAAATAAGCGTAGTTGGACTTGTCCAAGTGAGGATTCAACAAATACAGTATTTCATATCCATAGGGTTGTACTTTTTATTGGCTATGAAACACTTTGCTTGATTCGTAAAAATTTGGAAACAAACATTCAATATTTTCATCAAACTTCAAACCCTTTAGGAAGCAAATATCTTTTGACAAAATTCATGTTTTGTTGCTTGCCTTGGGATTTTATCCTTAGATGTTTCTAAACACTTGGATTTATGTCTCAATTTGCTTACTAAAGTCAACAATAGGTAACTCTTGCCTTGATTTCATCAAAGTTCCACATAATGTACTTTATGGAATCAGAAGAACTTAAGACATTAGACATCTAGTTTCCAAAGATAATCAGGAATTGTTTGTCGTAAAAAGAAGTCACTAAGCAAGCTAAGAAAAATTGAACCCCACACATGTGTCTCAAATGATTTCATGTAAAATCAAAATTCGGAAACCAAAATCAAAAGCTCTCACTCCAAAAGAACACCAAAATCATCTCTCAATGCTCTATGAATTCAAATGAAGATTACTTTCCAAATTTTATAGAAAATTTTCAAGAAATAATCCTAGTTTATACTCATTCTATTATTGTCAAAATCCAAATATCTTTCGGGAATTTGAGCATCTTGTTTAGAGTAAAGAATTTTCTTCAAAACTAAGGTCTTGTAAGCAAGAGTCCTTTTAGGTACACCTAGGATCAAAATCAAAACAGTCACCCATCCTTCAAACATCAAACCAAAATCATCTCACCAACAACTCTTGAAAATATTGAAATCATCCTTCATGCTAGACCTTTTGGCACATCAAAATCATTGAAACAAAATCCTTGAAGTAAATCAAAATCCTTGAATCAAAACATCAAAGCATCTTTGGCTAGGTATATGTAGATGCATCCTTCTTCATGTGCTTATTCAAAATCATCAAATCATCTTCTTTAGCTAGGTATATGTAGATGCATCCTTCTCCATATGCTTAGTTTAATTATCATCTTGTTTGGTTAGGTGTGGGTAGATGCATCCTTCTCCCTACACTTAGTCAAATTATCATCTTATGAGCAAGGCCATCTCGTAGATAACATCCAACATCTTGGGATCTATTTGTTCATTATCCAAAATCAAACCAAATCAAGGAAAATCAAAATCCAAAAAAAATAAAATATTCAAGAAAGTCCCAAAAGTCTAGCATCCCCTCAAGATCTTCTAAGAGTTTAATCATCCACATCATTCATCTTTCATACACTTCATCATTTCATCTTTTGATCCTTAAGCATCCTAAATCTTCTTTTTTGTACCTAAAGATAGATCAATCCAAAGAATTAGAGATTAATCTCCCACATTCTTGAAAATTGATCCTTATTTTATGGTTCAAACTAGATCTCAACACAAGAGGAACATGGAAGCCAACAAAGAAACATCCACTTCAAGTGACCTAATTCAAACAAATTCTGAAATGAATCACATTGGATCAAGCAATCCTCTAACCACCTTTCATCATCACAAAATCCACAAGAGGAAGGTCAAGTGGAGGATCTTACCAATAATCCCTTTGGAATGACACAAGATGAGATTGTTGAAATAGTCCAAAATATTGAGAATCATAGAATTATCAACATCATGATGAGACTCAATCCCTCACTATACATGCTTGAATTAGCAAAACAAGGGGTTAAACTCCCTTCTAATTTTGATGTGAGCACCATTGTGGAACCACCTTTTGGGGTCATGCCTAAAATTTCATCCATATCCCCCATTTCATCTACACCTCCAATTCAAAATATCACTAAAAAGATCTCACAAATCACATCATCCATTGCTCCAACCCAACCTATGGTCAGCAAGGGAAGCACATTTCTTAATGAATTACATACAGTCCCCCTCATAAACAATCAATATTTGGACGCAAACACCATCTTGGGGCAATCCATACCCAAAATCCATCACATCCATATGTCCCCTCACCTTTCATGATCCTAATGACCCATCATCATCATTTTGCACAACACCTTAAACTTATCTCCCCATAGCCTCACAAGGAGAAGGAGACTTATTTGGACCAGTGGGCATTTTTAACACTACATCTTCATCATTACCCCAAGGGAGTATGCCACTCACATTTCCACCACTCCCCCCCTTGCCATCAATATCCACATCATTTCTCAGTTTAGGACTTCCCCTTTACCAAATGGCAATCAACAAAATCAAATCAACCCTCTAATCGTTAATCAAAATATCATATAGAATCCTTCTATCTTGTCATCAACATTGCAACAACAAATGGAAACCATCCCAATAACGCAAAGCACCACCATCACATCATCAACCATCCCCCAAAAATATGAAAACATGGTCTCACAAGGACCAAGCATATCCATCACACCATCCACCACTAAAAACCCACTCATCAATACGAGGGTGTCTCTCATCACCACAACAAGCACCATTCCAAATCCACCTCCACCACCACCACCACCAAACTCAAACACATCAAGTCAATATAGCATTGCATTACAAGCTACTCAACAAGCTACCTATCAAAAGGAACTTCAGCAAATCCAAAACCGACAAGCTGTACAACAAGCCGCTCAAGCAGCACAAGCTACTCAAGCAGTGCAAGCCACTCAAGCAACACAAGCCGCTCATGCCACAAACCAAGCACAACAAGTGCAACAAGCACAACGAGCTGCATAATCCCAAGCCTTATTGCAACAACAACAATAACAAGCTGCTCAAGCTATACATATTGCACAAGTTGCCCAACAAGTACAAGCACAAGCCCAAGCACAAGCTCAAGCTCAAGTACAAGCCCAATACCAAGCTCAGCAAGCACAAGCACAAGCACAATATCTCACACAACAACAAGAAGCCCAACACCAAGCATATCAGCAAGCACTGAAGCAATACCAATAATGACAAGAAGCAGCCCAACTAGCATCCCAACAACAAGCTCAGCAATAGGCACTATTAGCGCAGAAGCAACAAGACCAACAACAAGCATTGTTGATACAATAACAAGTGCAAACATACTTGGTGCAACAAAATGTGCAAGCACCATCCATCAACACAACAACCAATCCACTCATCCCACCAACAAATGAACCACTGCAAAACACCTTCATCCCATCCCCTAATCTGCAAAATGATGTAGCAATGCAAATCAAGTTACTCTCATAACAAGTACTTGATCTTCAATCAGGGAGAACCATAAAGACACCCATCAACCTATTTCCTTATACATTCGACAAAATCCTTGTAATAAAACCATTCCCAAAGGGATTTGAAATCCCCAAATTTGATAAATACTGTGGGATGGGAAACCCTGAAGATCACATCAAGGAATTCCAAGTTCATTGCATGGAAGTCGCATATGATGATACCTATCTAATGCAGCTATTTCCTAGAAGTTTGGTCAGCCACACCATGGAGTGGTTCTCTCGCCTCCCTCTAGGCATCAAGAAGTTCCAAGAGATATTGGATGCATTCATTAAAAATTACATATTTAATATCGATATGGATGTCAGTCTCGAGGAACTATCAGCTCTGAAATAAGGTAAGAATGAATGATTTGCTTCTTTCTTACAACGACGGTGATCCAAGGCCAATCAGAGCAAATGGGCCATGCTAGAAGAACAACAAGTTTTCACCATCATTTCGAATCTCGACGAAGCCTTGGCATTCCATCTTAAAGTGCAAGGTATCACCACATATGACAAACTGATCTCCAAGGTACTCAACATTGAACGAGCCCTTATCAAATAAGGAGGATCACCCGCATATCCTAAACAACA
Source organism: Sequoia sempervirens (assembly GCA_007258455.2). Classification (NCBI taxonomy): domain Eukaryota; kingdom Viridiplantae; phylum Streptophyta; class Pinopsida; order Cupressales; family Cupressaceae; genus Sequoia; species Sequoia sempervirens. The sequence continues at coordinate 1,050,388,643 of VDFB02281492.1, read as the reverse complement.
ATCATCCATCCACTAGTTACAATGACAAACCACACACATGGGAAAGAAACAAAAATGTTACCAATGATGTTGTTGATGCCAAATTTGTCATCAACACCCCTCGACAAAACACACCCGCACCCCAACAACAACACCAAAACCACCATCAAAACAACCATCAAGCTAACATAGCAACACAATAGCCAAACAATCAAGTGATAAACAATCTAAACAATCAAAGGGGACCACACCAATGAAACAAAAACTCCCCCAAGTGGAAGTACATTGCCCTTGGGGAACCACTTGTGGTCATCATGAAGAAATTAATAAACGAAAACCTCATCAAAGCTCCCATCTATGAGAATTACTAGTAACCAGACATAAAACCACCCTGGTACAATGAAAACCAGCTCTGTGACTTTCACAAAATCAAAGGGCACACCACTAATAGTATCATGAGGTTGAAAAACCTAATACAATACCTCATTGATCAAAAAATCATAAATGTGGAACAACCAGTAGGAAATCAGAACCTCAAGATATACATGAATCTAATGTCTAATCATAACAAAGGGAACAATACCAATGACAAAGGAAAAGGAACCTTCAAAAGAAAAAATCATGTGTACGATCATGTCGTCGCATCCATGGATGAGTATTGCACCACTATCACCATCAAAGGAGCCCATGTTGATTGTGGAGTCACCACAAGAGGCAAGAAAATTACCATTGTAGGGTCATCTCATCCAAATAGAGCACCCACTTCCAACCCAAGATTTGTTCCCAATGGCTATAATGTCCTTGATCATCTGAATAAAACCCTAGCACAAATCTCCATCATGGAGTTGCTAAAAATTTCATCCTCCCACCGAAATATCCTCGAGGAAGCATTGGATTCATCCACTATCCTTGTGGATCTTGATGTAGAACAATTCCAAGCTATGGTCAGAAACATCATTACCCCCAACCTCCTTATATTCTTCGATCAAGATTTTCCTACTCAACCATCTCACAATCGTGCACTCCATTTAGAGGTCCTAGTACATAAAAAAAAAGTCCTTCCAACAAGACATTTATTTCACCTTACAAGTCCTTTTGCATTGAGCCAAGTGGCCATTACTCCATTTGACTCTTCATCCACCTTGTCATTTCACTAATTTCAAATTTCAAATAAAGGAATTTATGGGCACATTCATCAAAATGTGCACATCCTTCATCCATCCATCTCTTGACAAGTGGCATCTTGCAATTGGTTGAATGTTAGTCCCACATTGCTTCATTTTGGGCATTTCTCCATCTTATCATTCTATAAATAAGAGGTTTCTCTCCTCATTTCATCCATCCACAATTTGAGCAAACTTATTATACTCAATTTCATCTTCAAAGCATTAGCATTTTCATCCATTTTATCAAGTTTATAGCTAGGTTATGCAGATTTTTCATCATGGAGCTCAAGTGAATCTTCATCAAGTGGATCAAACTTCATCACTCATCAACATTGCATCATAGGAGTTGGGAAAGGGACAATTTTCACATCAAATTGGCACCAATTCCCCCATGGAATCAAGAGTTTGCATGCTTAATTAGGATTTCATTTTCTTTCTTGTTTTGTTCTTCATTTTATTTCCTAGTTTGAGCATTGCTAATGGATTTCATGAGGAATCTTAATTCTTACTTGCATTTGAATCTTCTAATGTGTTCGTTTATTGTTTTTTGCAGGTATTAGGATTGGGCTTCTACAAGTACCTAAGAAAATATTGAAGGATTGTACTCAACAATTGCAAGTATGAAGTATGCAAGCATAAAGTCTGAAGCATGAAGTCATGAATTCAAGACGTAAAGAGATGCTCAAATGAGGTTGAAAGTTCCTTTTTATAGAAAAGCTAGTTTTAGATAAATGGACAAGATTGAAAGTTTGAAAAATCCCTAAGATCAAAGGCTAAAATTGCATGTGACATCTAGAAATTAGGGTTAGGGAAAATTTTGAAATAAAGGGCTAAGATTTGATTTTAGGAAAGTCAAATCAAAGGTCAAGAATGCATGTGACAAGAAGATATTAGACATGGAAAAAAAATTCTTGGAAAATCAAATAGTAATTTAAAACTATCTGATTCAAGAGGTGATGTTGACCTTTTGAATTAAAAATTAACTTAATTCAAAAGTGGTGGGGTCATGTGACAGTAAATAATTATTTCAAATTATTTACTTGGTGGGAAAATAGAAAGTGGGGAATTTTAAATAAATGACTTTATTTAAAATTAGAAGAAAAGTCAAGGTGAACAATAATTAAATAAATCAGAGGAATTTATTTAATTATAAGACATAAGGAAGTTTTTGGTATTTTTTCTAGCTAAGCTTTGGAATTCTCTAAAGGGTAGCCAACCCTTATGTTCAAGAATTTCCTCAGGTTAGTGGCCAACACAATGAATAGAGAATTTTGAGCTCTCTACTCTTGCACTTTAGGCTCTATGGTACCAAGGAGGGTATTCCTTCTTGTGTTCATTTGGTATTTCAATTTCTCAAGAACACTTCAACATAGATTCATGCCTATTCGAAGCAAATAAACAAAATTCACTAAGGATTTGGAAGGTCTTCAAGTAAATAAATGTCTATTTACTAGGAATGTGGGTGCATTTCAAACTTACATTTCAGAATTGGAATTTTTTTAATAAGTATTGTTCTTATTTTCAATCCATGGTTAGGCATATTACTTATTCATTTAGTTGAATGAATTCTTAATAAACAAGTGAGTGCCTCATCAATTGGGTAAACAAAGTCAAATATGAAATAACCAGTAATACATAGATTATTTAATTCTGATATAGATGGACTATCTTAGTAATGCCTTGCAATACAAAAAGTCATACTATCCAAAACATTACTTATTATCAAATCCTCGCAAATTCTTACAGACCCATGACTTTTCTAAAGCATTCTAATTAACCCTTTGAGTTGAAGAAAAAAATAAAGCCACATATTCAATTGAATCATTGATGGAAAATGAAAAGATCTTTGATAATTTCACTTATGATCTGTAAAAGTGTACAAAAGGAGAGTATATGTCTCAAAATTTATATTTGTTTCAATATTAGTAATCTATGTAAAACCATTTAAGACAATTACATATATAACCTACACCCAAGACAATTTCCAAGCAGATTCATGAAGCATTCTACATTTTCATTTGCTTCGTATACTTGAATCCTACCTAGACATATTGGACTCAAAATTTTGATCAGAATCCCTTACATTGAGCCAGGAAATCCCTTTTATAATACAAGGGAGCAACAAGCATCCGGCTCAAATGTAATTAAATTTCATGATAATTTCAAATTCATTTCATTTCATTAGGGTTGATTCCTAGATTGGTATGTCTTCAATCATTCCACCACCATGGTAAAGTAAAAAAGAAAAAAGAATGTCATGCCATTTGTCGAAGATGCCACACAAGCCTTCCAAAAGGAGTCACCAAAATTGGCACATTCACCAATACCAAAGTGACTACCACCGCTATCAACAACACGAACCCACAAACCAACCACCTGGAAGTCCAATCACCATAGTGCCCAAAAACCAAACACTATTAGAAGAGGACATAGGTGTTACCTGGCCTTGTCAGCCATTGAGTAAACACCCTCACCAGGCATTTTTATAGAGAGCGGAGTTGCAATAATTATCTCATCATCTGATTCACTATAAGGCACAAGAGAAGAAGGGCATTGGTTAGGGCTAGGGCTGACTCCTCCCTCTTCACTTGAGGAATTGTCAGAAATTAAAATAGGAGCAGTGGGCTTCTTCGAACAAACCCTAGGGCCCGTACCTAGCCTCGTTAATTCTTTCTCAAACACAGGCCCCTTCTTGTCAAATCTGACCAGTTCTTGTGACACAATCTTATTCCTTAATGCATAGGTGCTCTTAACAACCTTCTCACTCCTCTTGCGTACACTTCTCTTTCCTTTCAAGACAATCGGCACCTATGTTGGAGGGATTTGGCCTCCAATATGTATGCAACTGGCTCCTACATACTCAATCTTCTAGACCTTCATACTTGTGTAATGGGAGTACTCGACTCATTCATTTTCTCAGGATACAATAACGACCAAAGCCAATTATGTAGAAGAATGCAAACAAAAACTTCTAGAAGATTCCCATGGATTACAGACACAAAAAAAATTAAACCATAATAGTAATGCAATAAGCATATACACTTACACACCAAGAGAAACCATGCAGCCACCTTGGCACTGCCTCATTCCAAACTCTGAAATTACTTCTCCTGTACTCACAAAAATCAACTCTGTGCCATAGTGATTTAAGAATGATTTAACCAACCATAGAGAATCCTCATTAAATAGAGGAATTTGAGGCTATTCACAATTAATGGCCATCTTGGCTCGCTCGCATGAGAAAAAGGATAAATTACTGCATGTCACATCTCAACCTTTAATTGCCTTGGATTTAAAACTAAATCAACAAGGCACATTAAGAATAACCACTTGTTTTATTGATCATACTTAGAAACAGTGAAGAATTGCTTTAAAGCTGCCACATACCCATCTGTATCCTTACTTTATCGTCCTTGACTCATCCGCTGTCTATCCTGATGATCATGGGAAAATCTTGGCCACATCCTGAAATACATCACCGATCGCCAGTTCACATTCCACTTTGGAACCTCATCAAGCAATGTCTTCAAAGCCAACGACGAGATACTAGCCATTGGTTTGATTATACGAAAATCTTAGCCAAAGATCCTTTCTTTACATCACTCGTTGCGGGTTCCCTCTCTGTCAAGTGGCTTCAACTAGTGATATACTGAACCTGTGTGTTGGGGAAAGACTCCACCCAGCAGTGGTCATGGTTTCTCCTTTAGATGACATGAGACAACCAATGATAGTGGAAGGACCAGTGATGGGTTAAGGAATTAACTGCATCGTTGTTCCCTTGTGTTGGTGTAATTAATTATTAATTACACTTTGCATAAGTTTACTTAGGCTTTATTTAATTCCTAAGTTATAGGTTTTATCATTATCTTGTTGAGCTATCTTGTTGCTCAAGATAAGATTAGGTTTATGCATCTTTGCTTTTATTAAGAAAATTATCTCTTGTAATATTTTGTACTTCGAATATATCAATTTGCACATCTTTTGCAAATCTCTACTTTTTTGTTTTTCTCTTCTGTGGAAGGTGATTTTTCTAGTTTGCAATCAGATCTTGGTTTCTAACATGGTATTAGAGCCTCGATTTGCAGCCCCTTCTTAGCCTTTTTGGAGGAACACATTACAAAACTCATTAGAGGTCCCTCGAGGGTTTCAATCCTTGAGCATCTTTATGCAGCGTATTGGATCAGATCAGGGTTTTCTGTTGGATTCAGAGCACTGAAAAAAGTCAAAAATGACTTTTATTTCATTCATTTTCGTCACCGTTTGCCAAATTTGTGAGGGTTTCAAGCACAGTGATTTTTTTGATAGATTCGGGGGTCGCCTGATTTTTGGAGCATTTTGGGCCCAAACGAACATCACCGTTGGATTCACAGCACCCAAAAACCCCTATTTCCATATAAAATTTGTCCGATTTGGACACAGTCATCCGGAGAGGCAAAATTTTTTTGCCCAAGGGTTGTACGGCCCCTAGGCATAGTTCCCGAGGCATCGTTTTTGAGAAAAATTCAAAAAAATTAATAAAAAAATGAAAAATCACTATGGAGTTTGTGCGACCAATATAAAACTGACCGCGCCACCCCCGTGCCGCCATCGCGCCACCTTCTAGCCACTCCCACTGGCTGCGCCACCCACTTTCAGCCCGACAGCCACTGCTTCTCAGCCACCACACTGCCCGCCACTGGTGGCTCTTCCAACCACCAGCCGCTCTCCAAATCTCAGCCCTTTGCACCTGGTAAGGCCTCAGCTGAGGACATATGGGCGACCGAGCGCCCAACTCAGCCCCCTGTCGGGCTTCCAACCCCTCGCCCCGGTCATATGGGCGACCGGGGGCTCCACCACCAGTCCCTACTCTACAGCCCTTGGTCCACCCAGGCAACCAGGGGCCTTATTGTTTTAGCCCCTGAGGGCTTCTAGGGGCCAAATCATAGCCTTTTGGACAACTTTCACGGAAACAGGCATATCTTGGGCATACAGTGTCTTTTTTTTGCAAACGAGATATTGTCGGAAAGATATTTCGATGCTCTACACAATGGTGTTAGTGTGGTTTTCTGGTTTTTCCTTTTGATGCTTTTTTCTTCCTCAGAATTCAGATGTTTCCTTTTTCACTCTTGGAGACATATCTTGTGATTCGCTTATCCGTTTTTCATGATTTTCACATTGTTGGAAAGCTGGTTTCAGCCTCTATGTAGATCTGAGGTTATTTACAAAAAATGTGTAACTTATTTTATGCATGCATTCATTTTTGTTTCATGCTCTAAGTTTGCATTTTCACTTATGCTTTTGTAGTTTTGCATTATTTCCTTATGCAATCATTGGGTATTATAATAACAAACTGATATAAAGTTCCACTAAGAGGGGTTCTTGCATCCATATATGTATTGGTGACAACTCGCATGATTTTTTTTGGTTTCCTATTGTTTCCCTTAGCTTCTTTCTTGCTTAGCTGGACACATCGTTGGTTTGCTTCAGTTCACACTTCAGTTGGGATTTTATGGTTCTTGATCCGCATTGGTTCAGATCTTTCTCATTTGAAGGCCATGTTTTTATGGTTAATGTTCCAGAATCTTGATGGTACTCATCTTATGGATAGTTTCAATTTTAGTTTGGCATTGGCTTCTCGAGACACAACTTCCAGATTTGTCATCATTATGGGTCCATTCATCCTTTCATCTACTGTTGCTTACAGATCCCAGGTTGATCCAGTATGTGAGTTTCCAGTGTTCCTTGGCATCGGGTCTACTGTTGCATTTTTTATTCCATTTTTGGTTTCAGTTGTAGAAAAAATATCTTTCCTTTCTTGTCGAATTTGGGGTTCCAGTGTTGCTTCATCAGAGTTCTTCTAGTGCTTCTTCACAGCAGTTCATCTCTCTGAGGGGGGGTTTTTCCCACTGGGTTTTCTCTCTCTTTACATTTTTACATGAGTACCTAATCAGGCCTTGTTGTTGGGACTCATATTTGCATAATAATCTACTTCTCCCTAAGTTTCACTTATGGGGGGTGTTGGTGTAATTAATTATTAATTACACTTTGCATAAGTTTACTTAGGCTTTATTTAATTCCTAGGTTATAGGTTTTATCCTTATCTTGTTAAGATATCTTGTTGCTCAAGATAAGATTAGGTTTATGCATCTTTACTTTTATAAAGCAAATTATCTCTTGTAATATTTTGTACTTCAAATATATCAATTTGCACATCTTTTGCAAATCTCTGCTTTTTCATTTTTCTCTTCTGTGGGAGGTGATTTTTTGGTTTGCAATCAGATCTTGGTTTCTAACACCTTGTTACCCTCTAATGATGAGAACACAACACACGATGGGTGATGAAAGTTGGTGGTTTGAAAAGTAACGTATCGCTCATCGTGGGATGGCCATAATTAGTTCAAACATAACACGCGATGGGTGATGAACCATGGGAAATAAATTCAAGTTGTGTTTAAAATCATGTGGGTGAAATTTATTCTTAAGAGAGTGCCTTCCTAGGCATAGTGGATGACTTGAATGATGGGGCCGGTCAAAATGATGATAGCGGGTGCCATAAAATGCCACTTGATTAAACAATGACCTGGTACAGTTGGTCAATGAGTGAATACAACCCAATAAAATGATTAAGGGTATAAATGAATAGATTGATAAATCCATAAACCCTAATGACAATGGGGAATTCACAAGCTTGACCATGGAACTAGTGGAATGATGAAATTTTAGGGTTCCACTAGTGGCTCTGACTAGGGATGTATGCCTCTTGTAGGCATTGAAAGAATCCAAATATCTGATTGAAGCAGACCAATAGAAAAAAAGAGCATGGTTGGAGGGATATAGGATGTAACCTTCTTTTCCTATCCTAGAAACCTTCTCGCCCATTTTCATTGACTTCATTCTCCAAATTGGAGGCTCAACGGTCTCCCAAAGCTTAGAAAAAGTTTTTCCTCTATCAAATACCTTTTCCTACTCTGAAATCAAAGGATCCACATCTATATTTTGCACTTGTAAAAATTTAGTATCACCATGACTGATATCATCCACTCCACTTACCATGAAATTGTTTTGCTCATCATCCTATTACACTATAACATCATCCAGATGAGTTGAAAAGATAAAAAAATCATATTCCACCTGATAATGGATTCTAACATCACATTCAATTTGTTCCTCAAATTAAAATCCTCAATAAACACTCAGTTGTATGATAAAGCCAACTTCTCCTAAAGTATTAGGGAGAAAAGATACAAACTCAGGAGGATCTTCATTTTGGTTTGCATAAGTTTTGATCTCATTAGATGGAAACAACTTTATGATAAGGTCCATAAGATGTGAAGCTTTGGCAAAGAATTCAAGTGCAAATTCATATGGATTTACATCATGCTTGATGCCATTTGCACCCCCTAGACTCTCCATATAAGTCAAAAAGTATTGCAAAATTAACATAATCTGAGGATTCATCAAACTATTTCTCTTCATCAATATGTAACAATGTTGGCTCAAAACTAGTGTACTCTTCTAGATGCATTAATTGATTATTCAAGGAGGAACATCCTCTTTCACCCATATTTATGTCATCCATATCATCACGTATGGCTAAAAATTCATCTGCTACTTCAATAACACTACCATGTACCATAGAGAAGGAGGTATATTCCTCTATTTCATCAGCACTACATTTGGGATTATCATCATGGTCAATGACATCTTCATCAAGAAATTATTTACCATATGATAAATTATCAAGTTCAATTATCACCACACTTGAGCTACACTCTTCATTATCATTAGATTCAATTTTCTCATCTAACCATGAATAAACCAACTCTCCAATATTTGTACAACCATATCTTTCACATGAATAGATAATTGTATAACCAAACTTTCTTTTCTCCAGAGCAAAGTCAGGTTAGTGTCCATTCCTTGATGTTCCATCTATACCACCTCTCTCACATTTATAAATGATATTTTCCAAAGTCTCATTAGGGCCTTCAACAAAGAGTGGATTATTTCTGCACTAGTAAGGGTCATCAATTACCATTTCACATACTAGTGAAATTTCATCATATAAGGGGTTCTTTCATACTTCCATTGGTGTCATAAAAACATCTTCCTCCTCAGTATGAAGGTCTGAATCTTCCATACCATCATCATTTTCAAAATCATCATAATCACTAGAAGAATATGCAAATAGATTCTCAATTTCATTCTCATTATTAATGGTTAACACCTTCAACTCACATTCTAGAAATTCATTGTCAAGTAGATTAGCAAGATTTTCCATACTTTCAATAGGTAATGTTGCTAATTCAAGATCCATGTGCTTGTCACTGTGTGGATTTTTCTCATTTAATAATGAAAACCTTTTATCATCCATGAGTACCTTATTATCTTCTTCATGTGTAATTGATCCTCTCTCTACTTCATATAAGCAGTCAGGTACAATAGGGCCAAAAGCATGCTCATCATTTTTAGCTTCATACTCAGTACCAACATACTAAACAAATATATGCTTATCTTCAAGTTCATCATTCACAGAATTGATATGCTCCATTGATGACAAACCAAAATTACATCCCAATTATACATTAAGTGCAACTTGACCATCTACTTGGGGAGAAGTGACTTCATCAATATCCATGTCATTGCATTCTTTAGGTGAAGAAAACACCTCTGGATCATCCTTATAGGAGCATTCATAATCATTAGAAAAATAATCAGGGAGGCGATCATTATAATCCTCATCACAAGAAGACTCATCACTACATAAACCATATCCAAAATTTGCATAATGGATACTTAAGGGTACCTCTTCATGGTCATGATCACTGGTTTGTGATAAAATATTAGCAGCACATGTATTTTCATTGATCACTACATGACATGGGACAATACCTTGTATCTCTTTTGCTTCTCCTCTGCCTAAGATATCAATAGAAAAGAATTCATACATGTTTACTTTATTATCATCCCATGTATCCTTTTCTTCCTCAATATTATGTTGCTCTATCCTCTGATTCTTTTCAAAAGAACGATTGCTATCTCTACTTTGGGAATGAAATTTTTTTGAATGACCATATTTGGTTGATTCCACAATCCTTATCCAATTAGGTACTTGATCAAGGCTATGGGGCTTCAATTCCTTGGGTAAAGTGCTTAGCCTGGATTCATAGATTTCACAAAATAAATTGATGCACACTAAATCCTTGGGTTTGGAAGTTTCAGGGGATTCTATCAAAGCATCCAAAAATATCAAAAACAATTCATGTGGTAATTCTCTCTCATGTCTCTTCGTACAATTCTTGAACATAAGACTTATGATCAACATTGCTCAAACTTTGTTGACACTTAACTTGGGGTTCACTGTAATCTGCAAATTTTGACAATGAAGAAAACATAACATCAGAAGCATTGACATCTTGGCAATCATTTCAATTATCCGATCCATGAGTTCTATATGTATAAGATGCCTTAGGATGACCAACACTTACAACCATATATCTTTTCATCATATAGTATTTCAAATTATTCTCAATATCCATGACATTTTGATATGCCTGATGTAATGTTGTAGGCTCCTTATCCCTTAACAAGTAACTCATTTTTATATAAAATGCACCAAGATATACAACCAAACATTCAACATCATTTGGTTTGATATTCTTTGGGATATCCCTTATTTCCTTTGTGAATCTAAAATTAAAAGCAGGAACCAACTCATCTTCATTTTTATGGATTTTCATGAAGTTTTTCCTTACCACATTTGGGTTGACCCTCTCACCAAATTTCTCTATAAAGGCCACCTTAAACTGATCCCATGAAGCTATAAAACATGTTGGAAAATATGAGAACCAATCTCTAGCATCATCCTTCAAAGATTGAACAAACAACTTCATGACAACATCCTCATGATTATTTCATAGTCCCCCATTATATCCCCAAACTCCTGCAAATACTTACTTGCTGATTTAGACTTTGACCCAATGAAATTTGGTATCTTATTCCTAATCTTAGGTGGTACAATATTTGGAAAACCATAAATATTATTAAAATTTATGGCTTTGTACCTTTTAGTACTTAAATTCCTTTGTTGTGATAAAAGTTCCTCACTGTGTGTCATTTCATTGAGGTTTACATCCAGGTGTACAACTTGACAAGACATCTTATACAACCTTTTGCAAACTTTTTCATACTTTCAAAAGCAATTCAAGTTATTTTTACAATGCAAGCCTCCTAGTTTTTCTTTACATAATATCTTTGAACCAGTGAAATTTGTGAATATGACAAAATACTACATCTATTTCAATTTCACCTTAAGATTATGCAAAGATTACCATTCCTTTCCCTACCTTAGTGCTATTTCACCCAATTGGGAACTATTTATATCATATATCCTAAAAATTCCCACAAATTATTTGCAAATATAACAATATCTCCTCAAATGCATGAGAATACCTAGAGTTTTAGAGCAATCATTCACCTTCGATCTTGAAATTTGTAGATCTGAAGCTTTGTTGTATTCTTTTTCAAGTTCTTTAAGTCAGAGTCATCACCTCTCATCAAAGGATTACACTTCAAATGAGATGAAGTATCTTCAAAATAACTTTCATTCTAGGTTTTCTCTAACAACGAAGTCACCCTCAAATCTTTCAAGATTTGTGGCTATGAATACTTTCACTAGGTTCAAGAATTCTACAATATTTGAATGGGATGTTCAAACTTGTCACACCATTCGACTCTGTAATACAACAATCTACGACTGGAGAAGGGTATGTATAGGATCATGATGGGCCAAAAAGTGGCAATATGATGGTTATGTGGCTGACGACTATTTTTTTACCCAAAGTTGATGAAATGAAAAGGGTTTTTAAAGGAGATTCTCAGCTTTCCACCGATATAAATTATCCTTTACTTTGAATTTAATAAGTAATTATTATTCATTTTCTATTCAAATTATGAGTAAAGTCCTAATTGATAGGTTGATTGAAAAACATCTATAGCTTTCAAGCAGTATCACATTTTTTGAATCCAAAACATGCATCACATTCTATGCTTCACATACTATAGGATTAAACAAAGAAAAATTGAATTTCATGAATTTTTGACCAAGTTAATGTGGTCAGGCATATGAGTTTTTATATTTTTTAAAATGTTGTAATAAAAAATTCATAATTAATTATTTACTTGGAAAAAAATTACAAAAAAATATGTATCACATCAGGGCATGAGTCCTCTACTTATATCTAAAATCTTATAAAAAAATATTATCATTTTATTGTGGTTAGGGTGGTTAGGACGCACACCTACTTCTTATTTTTTCCTTGAAATTTAAGTACCACTACATTGAAATTTCATATTTTCACCAAATAGATTTTTTAATTTTTTTTTAAAACCTAGTAGTTTAGAAACTACATTCAATTTGCTACATATTCTATTCTTACATATTTTTGAAATAATATAGATAACTTATTCAAATTTTTACGTCAAGTTGCCTAACTCTAATTTTTCTGAATTTTTTGCCACTTAAGGGCCTATTTTTTCCATGATGATCCTGCACATACCCAAAATTTTCCCCAATAGAGTCACGATTTTTGTTGGTGTTTTTTCTAGATAAGCTTTGGAATTATCTAAAGGGTAGCCAACCCTTATGTTCAAGAATTTCCTTAGGTTAGTGGCCCACACAATGAATAGAGAATTTTGAGATCTCTACTCCTACACTTTAGGCTTTGTGGGACGAAGGAGGGTATTCATTCTTGTGTTCATTTGGTATTTCAATTTCTCAAGAACACTTCAACACAGATCCATTCCTATTTGAAGTAAATACACAAAATTCACCAAGGATTTGAAAGGTCTTTGAGTAAATAAATATCTATTTACTAGGAATGTGGGTGCATTTCAAACTTACATTTTAGAATTGGCAAAATTTTAATAAGTATTGTTCTTATTTTGAATCCATGGCTAGGAATATTACTTATTCATTTAGTTGCATGAATTCTTGATAAACAAGCCAGTGCCCCATCAATTGGGTAAACAGAGTCAAATATGAAATAACCAGTAATACACAAATTATTTAATTCTAATATAGATGGACTATCTTTGTAATGCCTTGCAATACAAAAACTCATACTATCCAAAACATCACTTCTTATCAAATCCTCGCAAATTCTCACAAACCCATGACTTTTCTCAAGCATTCTAATTAACCCTTTGAGTTAAAGAAAAAAATAAAACCACACATTCAATTGAATCATTAATGAAAAATAAAAATATTTTTGATAACTTCACTTATGATCTGTAAAAGTGTACAAAAGGAGAGTATATGTTTCAAAATTTATATTTTTTTCAATATCAGTAATCTATGTAAAACCATTTAAGACTATTACATATATAACCTACAACCAAGACAATTTCCAAGAAGATTCATCAAGAATTCTTCATTTTCATTTGCTTCCTATAATCGAATGCTACCTAGACGTAATAGACTCAAAATTTTGATTACAACCCCTTACATTGAGCCATGAAATCCCTTTTATAATACAAGGGAGCAACAATGATCTGGCTCAAATGTAATTAAATTTCATTATAATTTCAAATTCATTTCATTTCATTAGGGTCAATTCCTAGACTGCTATACCTTTAGTCATTCCACCACCATGGGAAAGCAAAAAGAATATCAAACCATTTTTTGAAGATGCCACGCAGTCCTTCCAAAAGGTGTCACCAAAATTGGCACATTCACCAATACCAGAGTGACCACCACCACTATCAACAACACGAACCCATGAACCAACCACCTAGAAGTCCAATCACCATAGCACCAAAAAACTAAACACTATTAGAAGAGGACATGAGTGTTACCGAGCCTTGTCAGCTGCCGAGTAAACACCCTCACCAAGCATTTTTATAGAGAGTGGATTTGCAATAATTATCTCATCATTTGATTCACTATAAGGCACAAGAGAAGTAGGGCATTGGTCAGGGCCAGGGTCAGCTCCTCCCTCTTCACTTGAGGAATTGTGAGAAATTAAATTTGGAGTAGCAGGCTTTTTCGAGCAAACCCTAGGGAACATACTTGGCCTCATTAATTCTTTCACAAACATAGGCCTCTTCTCCTCAACTCTAACCAATTCTTGTAAAAAAATCCTATTCCTTAATGGATAGGTGCTCTTAACAACAACCTTCTCACTTCTCTTTCCTTACAGGACAATCGACACCTCTACCGAGAGGGATTTGGCCTCTCATACATATGCAACTGGCTCTTGCATACTTAATCTTCTAAACCTTTGGACTTGTGTAATGAGAGCAGTCGACTCATTCATTTTCTTAGGATACAATAACAACCAGAGCCAATTATGCAGAGGAATACAAAACACAACTTCTAGAAGATTCCCATGGATTCCAGACACAAAAACAACTAAATTGTAATAGTAATGCAATAAACATACACTTACACACCAGGAGAAACCCTGCAACCACCTTGGCACTACATCTTTCCAAACTCTAAAATTACTTCTTTGGTACTCGCAACAATCAACTTTGTGCCATAGTGATTTAAGAATGATTTAACTAGCCACAGAGAATCCTCATTAAATAGAGGCATTTGAGGCTAGTTGCAATTAATGGCCATCCTAGCTCACTTGTGTGAGAAAAAGGATCAATTACTACATGTCACATCTCAACTGTTGATTTCCTTGGATTTAAAACTTGATCAATGAGGAACATTAAGAATCACCACTTGCTTTATTGATCGTACTTAAAAATAGGGAACAAGTGATTTAAAGCTGCCATGTACCCATCTTCATTCTTACTCTATCATCCTTGACTCATCTTCCATTGATCCTAATGATCATGGGAAAATCCTTGCCACATCTCAAAACACATCACCCATCGCCAGTTCACATTCCACTTTAAAACCTAATCAAGTGTTGGCTTCAGAGCCAGTGATGAGATACTAGCCGTTGATTTGATTATAGGAAAATATTAGTCAAAGATCCTTGATTTGTATCGCTCTTCATGGGTTCCATCTCTATCGAGAAGCTTCAACCTGCAATATACTGAACCCATGTGATGGGGAAAGACTCCACCAATTAGCGGTTGTGGGTTCTCCTTTGGATGACATGAGACAACCGACAATAGTGCAAGGACCAGCAATGGGTTCTATAATTAAATGCATCACTAATTGCGTGTTACCCTCCAATGGCAAGAACATAACCCGTGATGGGTGATGAAAGTTGGTGGTTCAAAAAGAAATGTATCGCTCATCGTGGGATGGCCACAAGCAATGAAAACATAATGCACGATGGGCGATGAACCATGGGCGATAAATTCAAGTGGTGCTTAAAATCATGTGGGTGAAATTTTTTCTTAAGAGAGGGCCTCCCTAGGCATAACAAGTGACTTGAACAATGGGGCTAGTTGAAATGATGATAACAGGGGCCATAAAATGCTACTTGATTAAACAATGACCTAGTACAACCGGTCAATGAGTGAATACATTCCAATAAAAGGATTAAGGGTATAAATGAATAGAGTGATAAAACCCTAAACCCTAATGACAATGGGGAATAAAATATTGTAGGCTTAACCATGGAACCGGTGGAATGATGAAATTTTAGGGTTCCACCATAATTAATGAAATATTTAAATAAATAAATAAAATTTATTTATTTACATAATCAAGAGGAAATAGTAGACAAATAGTTAAATAAATTTAGGAATTTATTTAATTATAGAGAGACATTATAAATTAGAGACATATTTAAATAAAATAAATGTAATTTATTTATTTAAATAGTCAGGAGGAATAAAAGATATGGATTAATTAAATAATTGAGAATTATTTAATTAATAGTTGAATTTGGACTATAGGACATAATTAAATATTTTAATTATGATGAGAAGAAATATGGAGAAAATAAAGTTTGCAAGCCTAGGTCAATTTTATGTGTGTGCATCATCCTATTATTAGTAGGTACCATCCTAGCAACAGGGTGCTTCCTCATCCTACTATCAAGTGATGCAATCCCAACAATAAGTTTACATCAATCCATAGCCAACTTACATTGATCAATATCAATAGGTCCCATCATATCCTCCTCCATCCTATGACCAATTGCTTCCACCTCCACCACCATCATATCATTAGTATGCTCCCTATGACTAATACAATCCAATAGGTCCTCCCCCATGTACACCTATCAATAAAGAATGGGACAACATGAAATCCACCCTAAAAGACTTGCAAGTTGGCACTTTAATGAAATCCTTCAAATTTGAGGACATATTTCCTTATTCGTTTGACCCATCAATTTCCACAATTCCCTTCCCAAAACATTTTGAAATTCTAAAATTTGATAAGTACAAGGGAATGAGAGACCCACGAGACCACTTACAAGAGTTTTACATACACTATTAGGAGGTTCTATACAATGACAACTACCTCCTTCAACTCTTTCCCCACAACTTAACAGAGAAAGATTTAGAATGGTTCTTGTGTCTTCCATGAGGGTCAATCTCCACCTTTGCTGATTTATTAGAAAAAAATTTCACACACTTATCTTTTAACTTAGAGAAGGATATAGATACCATGAATCTCATGAAGGATAAAAAATTTGATAGAGAGACACTTTCTAGCTACTTACAAAGGTGGAGAGCTCTAGCCAACCGACTTAAGTACAGTCTTCCTACGAAGGAGTTGGTAGGAATATTTGTTGCAAACTCCCATCCAAAGTTGGCCCATAACCTATGTCTCTATTGTGTGACTACCTTTGTAGAGGTTATTAAAAAAGGGACCACCATTGAGAAGGCTCTTATTGCTAAAGGGCTTATCAAAATATTCAACCAAGATAAGGATAAACAATCTAGGGATAAGTCACACTACTGGAACAAGAAAAAAAAATTGTTAATTATGGTGTTACTAACACTAAACATATTCAAGTAGCTAAGACCTCTCAAAGGCCATAAATTCCCCTCAACTGCCACTAGTCACCAATGTTATATCTATGCCTCAAGGTGCACCATGTCCTCCTCCTCAATCCAATTATTCTAATCAAGGGAACCCCAAACATACATTTACTCCTTTAGGAGAGCCATTAGATGTTGTCTTCAAAAGGTTGGTTCAAGCTAATGTAGCTACCTATCCTATAAACAAACCCTTTGACGAGTCAAAAATGAAGCCTAATTGGTATAGAGAAAATGAGTACTATGATTACCATAGGATCAAAGGTCATTCCAAGAACAAGTGTTAAGGTATTAAGGGCTACATCCAAGATCTTATTTATCGATGAGATATTTTCATTGAGGGAATTCAAGCTACCTCATTTAATGCTCAATTATAAATATTCCAAAACGCCTTCCCAAAGCACAATTAGGGTCCTAGCATGTCTAACACCAACACTGGGTCTAATAACAGTGGTTAAAACAATCAAACCAAAAATATAAGCTACAACAATGTTCCTTTAATTTCAATAATATTTTTGGATGCATTACCCAAGTAGACCCATGTGTCTTTATGATCCATGTAAATGGAAAAGACTATCAATGTGTTGTCACTACCAATAGAAATTGCATATCAGTTCCAGGACCTTCTACTTCATCCCAACAAGCACTTATAAGCTCACAATATAATATCCTTGACCATTTAGGAAAGACTCCCATGCAGATATCTATTTTATATTTTCTAAGGTCTTCCCCTACATATCAATAAATCCTCACTAAATATTTCTAGAACACTCATGTACCAAATGATATAGATCCTACTCAGTTTTAGGCTCTTGTAGGAAATTTTTAATCCACCTATCAGTTGGACTTTATTCAAAATGATACGCCACCCATTGATCCTACTCATAATCTTTCCCTTCGCATTGAAGTCCTTCTCACTAAGCATAAGGTTAAAAGGGTCCTAGTAGGTAATGGCTCTTCCCTCAACTTGTGCACCTTGAAATTCATAAAATAGATGGGGTACACTCATGTCGACTTGGAAAATTAGGTAATTAGTATTAAAGCCTATAATAATGCAGAGAGAAACTAAAAGGGTATCATTTTTCTCCCTATTCAGGTTGGTTCGGTTGCACAATATACAACTTGTCATGTTCTTCACCTTGATCTACCATACAACCTCCTCCTCAGTTGACCATGGCTTCATGCCATGTAAGCCATCCCGTCTACTTATCATCAATGTCTAAAGTTGCCACACAATGGAGTTAAAATTACTATACATGTTGATCCACAACCTTTTGAGTATTTTCATGCTTTTGAAGCTTATCTTTTGTATTCTTTCCATTGTCTAGGAATTGAAGTGGGAACTTCTCAACCCTCATCTCATAGTTCATCCACTCCATCTACTCCATCTTCCACTTCCAACTCCACCATCAGTAAGGTCAAGATCATTGATAAAGGCAATGGATAATATGAAATGTGTACTGCACTTAATGTGGGAACAATTCCTACTTCTCCATGCACCTATGGCTGACCATTTGAAAATTGATACAAAAAGAACTAGTAACGAAAACTATCAGCTCTAAAAATGTGGTTTCTACTACATTTCAGTCTCTAGGAACCCTACAAGATCAGATAGATGAGGACATTATTTAATGAATTTATAGAGAAGAACCTGAGTCCTCACCTCCCCTTATTGATTATTTTCAAGAAATTTATCCACATGCTTCTAGGCCAGCACAAAAGTACAATTATCAAGGGAGAGGATTCAGGATTGATGAACATTAAATGAAAAAACCTATTGAAACACAAGTGTGTTTGAAACACTTGGGTCTCAACTATGACAAGAAACAGAAAGGCCCCACTACACCCACTAGCACATTGAATAATGTTAATTCAAAAACTAATTTCCTTGAATACATCCCTGAAGAGGAAGCCATCATACTTTCCTATGATGATTTGTATGTATCTTCCTTATTTGAATCCATGTCCATTTTCTCTATTAATCTTTTTCTTCGCCACCATAAACTTATAGATTGAGACCTATGAGGAAGCACACCACTTGATGTATTCCCTTCAGAGGAGGAATATGTACAGCTTATGGGATTAGGAGAAGACCATGGAGTTCACTTTGGGGAGGATGAACACCTTGACCATAAAAGTAAAATGAAACAATTAAAAAAGGGTCATCTAGTGAAAAACTCTCTAAGTCACTTCCTAACTTAGAAAAAGTAAAAAAAAAGGGGTGTATCCTCTAGTGAAATCCTCCTTAAGGTGTTAGAGGATGTGAATGTTCATCTTCCCCTTATGGGAACTCGCTTTTCTGAGTAGTCTATCTTAATTGAAGAGACAAGAGAAATGAATCTGGTAGCAGAAGAGGAACCAAAAATAACCTATGTGGCTAAATCTTTCGCTAAAGAGGAATATCCAATAATTGCTAACTTGTTGAGAGAAGGAATCATCAACTTGGCCTATTCCTATTTAGATATGCCTAACTTAGATCCTACCTTGGTAGTGCACCATCTTGATGTGCATCCTAATGTAAAGCCAGTTAAAAAAAAGCTTTGTAAAATGCATCCACAAGTAACTTTGCTTGTCAAAGTTGAGCTAGAAAATTTCTTGGCAGTCAAGTTCATGAGGTTGATCAACTATTCATATTAGATATCCAATATTTCACCTATAACCAAGCCCACTGCAACATCAAAATTTGTACAAATTTTCATGATCTAAAAAAATCCTACCCAAATGACGATTTCCCATTACCAAACATCAACATGTTAGTTGATTTGATAGTAGGCCACACTATACTATCCCTCATGGATGGATTTTTAGGATATAATCAGATTAGGATAGCACCCGAAGATCAACATAAGACTACTTTTAGCACACCTTGGGGTACTTTTTTCTATAATGGCATGCCCTTTGGTCTTAAAAATGCAAGGGTAATAGATCAACAAGCTATGACTGTCATCTTCCATGATCTTATTCACATCATAATGGAAGGTTATGTTGATGATCTATTGGGAAAGTCAAAGACTAGAGCTAATCATCCTAGGGTCATGAGACAAATCTTTGATAGATTGGAGCAGTACAAGCTAAAGCTAAATCCAAAAAATACATCTTCGACATCACATTAGGAAATTTACTAGGCTTCATTGTGTCTAGGAGGGGTATCAAATTTGGTCCTTCTAAGGTTAAGGCCATTATGGAAATTCTCCTCCTAATAATTTAAAGAAATTAAGATGTCTACAATGAAAATTGCAATCCATTAGGCATCTCATAGACCAACTTTCATATAAGTGTCATCCCTTCATGCATCTCTTAAAAAAGGATGTAGGATTGAAATGGGATCCACCATGTTAGCAAGGATTTGATAAAATTAAGGACTACCATGCTAATCCACCTATATTGATGCCCCCCATACCAAGAAAAACACTTTCTTTTATACATTTCAGCAACTTCAGTTGCACTAGGGGAATTATTAGCATAGTATGATGAGTCCCAAAAATAAAGAGCCATCTATTATATCAACCGAACACTAGTTGGATATGAGCTCAATTATTCTCCCATGGAAAAATCTTGTCTGGCAATTGTCTTCAGTTCTTAAAATCTACAAAATTACATGCTTAGTCATCCAATCAAGCTGATATCCAAGGTTGATCCACTTAAGTATTTTTTTTCTAGAACATAATTGACTGGGCGCATGGCTAAGTGGGTTATGGTCCTAAGCAAATTTGACATTGAGTATGTAGACCAAAAAAAAATTAAGGGAAAGGTTATTGTTGATCAGTTATCATACGATCCTCTTATCATTGCCTATCCTTTAGTGGTTGATTTTCTAGATGAGTTCGTGTTCACAATTTCAGAAGAAGAATTGTGGAAACTATATTTTGATAGCTCATATACAAAGAATGGGGTAGGTGCTGGTATCCTCTGTCACTCCACAAGGAGACCATATCTTTGTCATTCAGGTTGACTTTCCCTTGCACAAACAACATTGCTAAATACGAGGCTTTAATCATAGATCTTAAAATTGCAGTCCGATGGAACATAAGTCATCTTCATGTTTATGGAGATTTGCAACTTATAATCAAATCTGTCAATGACGAGTTCCAAGAAAAATACGATAAGCTTCTTCCTTATAAGCACATGATCAATGAATTCAAGAAGTATTTTAGTCACATCTAGTTTGAACAAGTTCATAGATTACAAAACAAGGTTTTTGATGCTATGGCCACCATAGGGTCTCTCATTGATATATCTCAAGACTAAATAGCTTATGAGTTCCTGGTTGAGTAGTTACTAATCCCAGCCTATGATATTCCAAATTCTGAAATTGTGTGAAAATTATATGTCCCCATTAACCATGGTATCATCATATATACACTTACCTACATGTTACAATCCTCCCATTCAATCTTAATTGCAACCAACATAAAGCCTTTATGCATCATAAATCCTGTTATACCATTTTGGGAGACACCCTTTATCATAGGGTATATGATGGAACTCTACTTCAATGTATGAATGAGTTAGAATCTCAAGTTACATTAAAAGAAGTACATAGTGGTGTATGAGGGGTCCATACTAATGGAATGGGCTTGGACAAAAATATTCTATGCACTAGGTACTAGATGATGGAGCATGGTACCTGTGAGTTTTTCAAGAGATGCATTCAATGCTAGTAACATGCAGATCTGATCGATGCTCGTGCACAAGACCTGTAACCAATAGTAGCACCATGGCCCTTTTCATAATGGGGTTTATACCTAATTAGCAAGATCCTCCATCCATCCTATAATGGTCATACCTTCATTATCACTGCCACAGAGTATTTCACAAAATGGATGGAAGCAATTCCACTCTCCCTCATCATCGACACCCAAATTCCCAAATTCATCCTCTATCATATTGTCTATAGATATGGTATCCCCTCCACCATAATTACTAACAATGGAAATCCATTTAAAAAATAGCATGTTCGACAACTCTATGAAACATTTTAGATCTCGCATCATTGGTCTACCCCCTATTACCCACAATGTAATGGTCGAGCTAAAGCAACCAACAAAACCATAATCAAAATCCTAAAAAATGTTGTTAATAACACTAGTCATGATTGGTACCTCCATCTTAATCCTACCCTTTGGGATTACCCTACTTCCATTTGTACCCCTATGAGCACCACTCCCTACTCACTCATGTATGGCATTGATACCATCTTGTTGATTGAGGTTGAACTCCCATCACTCTGCATTTATTTGAAGAATCTAATTAGTGATGAAGAGTATTGGGTTATACGTCTTAGCCAGCTAGATCTTCTTGATGAAATATGTCTGAGTGCTTGTAAACACCTCCAAGCATATCAACATCAGCTAAAAAGAAGCTACAATAAAAGGTTTGACCCCAACAATTCCAAATTAGAGACCTTGTGTTAAAGGAAAATAAATGTACCCAGTAGGACAAAGAGAATAAAGGAAAGTTTGAAGCCAAATGGTTGGGTCCCTATGTTATCACAGCAAAATATGGTTCAAGAGCATATCGGCTTGTTAAACCTAAGGGGGGACCCTTAGAAGATCCTATCAACATTGTGCACTTGAAACGGTTCTACACCTAAGTCAGTTGGGTTACCCCACCTAAAAATACCAAAAAAGGTAAAAAATCTAGAAAAATGCAAAAAAATAAAAATATGTAAAAAAGAATCCAAAAATAGTAGAGAAATGAATCATCCTATGGTGAAAACCACCCATGGTGGCACCTTGGATAAGTATGATTGGTGAGATCCTAGAAATAGGCACCATTCATAGAGAGCTTAATCATTATCTACCTTGCATCTTACTTTCCTATATGCTTGTGTCTCCATCATCCTATCCACGTATCCTGTCCTATCATCCTATCATATCCATCATCCATTTACATCCTATCATCCATCACTTGGTATATTTTTATTGAGCATTAGATGGTTTAGATTTACTATCCTGAATCTTGAGCTTTTCATCACTTCTACATGGTGTTGTCTCATCGTTCTTGTGTCTCCATATAGGATCCTTCATTGTGCCTTTTATCATTAGGTCTCATGTGGTCCTTTCATCCTTTTTGTCAAACTACATCACCTTTGTGATTTCACGTAGGAAAGGCCATCATCGATGAGCCCTTGAGGATTTTTTCTATCTATTTGAGTTGTCATTGTCATCTTTCCACTTTATTCATCATCGGTCATCAATATTTTATTGAAAAATGAGGTCTCTATTCTTTCACGTAGGCAAGGCTAATCTTTGATCAAACCACAAGACCCTAGGTCTATCCTTAGGGTGTATCTTGGTTTTGTGTCATGTCATCAAGGGTGTCTCTATCCAGATGGTTCCTAACAACAAAATCCACTAGCCACATGAGGTTCAATCCATTTTGAGTATCCTAAGTCATGTTGATGAAGCAATCTACCCCCATCTATCCCTAGTCTTAGTAGGATGTATCCTTCCTCATATCAGACCTCATCAATCCCATCCACCTATTGGTCATATGGCAAAGGATATTTGAAATTTATTGTGATATTTTGGTGCTTTTGCATTTTGTTAATCTTTTGAGCTTCTTATTATACCTACTTAAGGTCACCATGATCCATCATATCATGGTGCACTTTGACTAGTATACATAGGGGCATATCTTGATTTTCTGCATGACCTTTTCTTCCTGGTTGTCCTATGTAGTACCCACCAAGATCTTTGTGGTTTTGTGTTATGCTTGGGAATCCTTTGTGCTTGTGGCTATTTCAACATCAAACCAGAAAAAATCCCTTCTGTCTTCTGGGGTGTTGGAATTACCTTATTGTTTGTTGTGTCAATCATATGCACACGATACTAATTTTCCTTGGTTCCTAATGCCCTGGTGGCTAGTATTTTATGATATAGTAAAATATAGTGCTTATAATGTGATAGAATGGCATTAGAATTGCTTTCCATTTATCTCAGTCTAGTTTTCCCTAGCTTGTCATTATTGGTTTTTGGTTGTGCAAATGATATCCCTATTGCAAGTATGAGATACTCTGGTGGTGTTCTCATTAATGTACATGTATGGTTGAGATGTTCGTGAGACATTGTGAGTACATGGAGCTATCTTTATGGTGTTTTAGATATGTTGGTTTGATGAGTTTCCAAGTAGTTTTGAGAAAATTAATATAGAAGAGAATTCAAAGTGATGAACATGTTTAGAATGTGCTCTGGTATGTGCTTCACATTTCCTCTATGTTGATCCTATGCTTGTGCAGATCTCTAGGTGTGTTGTTGGTACTTTCATGGTGACATATGTTGAGTTTCAGCTTTTGGTGAGATGGTACATGAAAGTTGTGTCCACCAGTATGAGTTTCCTACCAGTAGAGTCACAGTTCTGCGGATTGGGAGAAATGTGTTTGTTTTGCAGTCCTTCATTGTTTCATTTCAGATCATGTGGATCTGGGATATGTCTTGTGAAGGTACTTCCTATGCTCTAGAGAAGAGGTTTGGTTTTCGTAATTAGGAAGTTATGTTTCAGTATTTTTGTGTGTGTCTACACAGTCTGGATAGACTGGTGAAAGAAATTCAGTAATTAAATCTTGTTGCTTTTGCTACAGATGTATCTGGAAGATTCTAAGATGTATTCTCATGCTTAACGAATCATGTTGTTGCATCTACATGTCATCTTCTTGGGAAGCATGTGCATCAATGTTTATCTATTATTTCATTAGGTTTGGTTGACCTAGTGTTTACACTTCATTCAAAGAATAAAATTTAATTGAGGAAGTGTATAGAGGATTCAAGAAAATAATTTTATTAGTCCACTCTTATTCCTTTCCACCATGGGAGTTTTGAGTTGTTGACCTAATTTGAACTTATGAAATGGGTTATTTTGTGGCCAACCTTGGTAAATGCTTCTAAGGTTGAGAATGGTATAAAATCAAGTTGAATTGTGAAGAGTTATATGACAGTGTGATGCAAAATGACAAAAGTGCACCACAAATATTAAGAGTAGAAGTGTATGTGAGTGAGTTGTTATAATATTTTTTAGTGTGTTGAAGGCAGTAAGTTGAAGGTTTATGTAATCCCATGAATGTGCTTCAATTGCAGTGGTGGATCTTTTATTCTCTTTTGTATCTATAGGCAGGGAGCCTCCATGTTGGACAGTGAGTCCTTTGTAGGCAGTGAGCCTTTTTATTTGGATAGTGAGTCCTCTTTTAGGTAGTGAGCCCTTGGTAGTGAGCCTTTGTATTCTATTTATAATCTTTATATTGTGAGTTAATCCTCACCGTGGTTTTCCCTTATTGGGTTTTCCACATAAAAATCTAGTGTTCATTGAGTTGATTTACATTCTGTTATTTGTATCTCATGCTCATATTTAATAACAAAATAGTGTGGTTGAAGATTTGATTAGAGATAAAGTTTTAAGTTTGAATTTGTGTAACTAATTCACCCCCCTCTTAGTTGTCTTACACTTGTTTAACAATTGGTATCAGAGCTTGTTTTTTCTTGTGTAGAGCTTAACCGCTTAAGGAAGATCTGATGGCACACAAATTGGTGATCCCTATGTTTGATGGGACTAACTACAATGACTGGAAGGGGAAAATGAGATGATGAATTATCTCTCTTGGTTTCAAGACCTAGAAGGCTATTGAGAATAAATATACACTTTCGTCCGGTGGTGTTAATTATGTAGACGAGATCTTTTCTTATGAAGAAAAAGAGAAGGTGAAGTATGCGATTTGTAGTGGTTTATCTAAAAATGAGTGAGTCAAGGTTAATTTTCTAGATACTACATATGAAGTCTGGAAGAATTTGGAAGACATGTATGAAGGAAATGAAAAGGTGAAATTGACAAGGAGGATGGCAACAAAGCGTAGATTTGTGAACCTAGAGATGGAGGATGGTGATGAATTTACAAGTTTCTTTCAGAGAGTTGAACTGGAAGCAAATGGAGTTAGAAATCAAGGAGGAAAACTAGTAGATGAAGATATAATCGAGAATATCCTGATCACTTTACTTGAATTTTATAGCAACAAGATCTTTTTTATTGAAGAAATGTATGATCCTAAGAAGTACACTCTAGAATAGTTGTTTGACACCTTGCAAGTATTTGAGATAAGAAAGTTTCGGGAAGATGAAAAGATAGAAGAAAAGATAAAAATGACATTTAAGGCTTTGAAGATTGAAGAACCGGATAGCGATGATGAAGAGTTGGAAGCAAACTTCACCAGGAAATTGAAGAAAGGCACCAGAAAGTATAAAGGTATGTTACCCTTTAAATGCTTTAGATGTGGTAACATTGGTCATTATGCTTTGAGATGTCCAAATACGGCTACACATAAGAATAACAAGGATTATAAAGATAAGGATTGGAAAGATTAAAAGTATAAGAAGTTGTTCTATGTTAAGGAAGAAGCAGGTATTTCTGATGATGAATCTAAAAATGAGGTTGATGATAGTGAATGCTTATTCTTAGCTTTGGAAAGTAAATCTATATCCACTAACTCTAGAAAATGTGTAAGTAAGAAGGCTTTGGGGATTAAGAAGAGTAGGATGGAAGGTACTTTGGTTACCACTTTTCATGCAAGACAAGATGAAGACTACTGGGTAATTGATAGTGGATGTTCAAATCACATGATTGAAGATAAGAGTAAGTTCACTAAACTTGAAAAATATGATGGTGGTTTAGTCATGTTTGGTGATGATTTAGGAGCTAGGATCTATGGTAAAGGTTCAATTAGTTTCAATGGAGTGCACAATACTGATGATGTATATTATGTGAAGGGTTTGAGGCATAACCTTCTGAGCGTTGGAAAAATTTATAGCAATGGCTTTAAACTTGTGTTTCAGAACAATACATGTGAAATTAGGAAAGGATCCAGAAATGGAGATATGATTTCTGCTAGAAGAAGAACTCATGGAAACATCTATCAACTAAAGGGATTTGATGATCATTGTCTTTTATCTCATATCAGTGAAATTTGGTTATGGCCCTGGAGAATGGAACATGTGAACTTTGATAACCTAGTCAAGATCAGTGCTAAGGAGATTGTTCAAGGACTGCCTAGAATCACAAGACCTACTAATGCTATTTGCAGAAGTTGTCAATTGGGGAAGTAGACAAGATGTATCTTTAAGGGAAAAGAAAATTCTACTACCAGAATGATGGATTTGATTCACACTAATCTTTGTGGTCTGACCAAGACCGAAAGTCTGAATAGTGACATGAACTTTATGTTGCTTATTGATGATTATACTCGAATGACATGGGTTTCTTTTCTCAAAGAGAAGAATCAGGCCTTGGATAGGTTTAAGGTATTCAAAGCAAGAGTGGAAAATGAAGTAAATCTAAAAATCAAGTGTTTGAGATCTGATAGAGGAGGTGAATTCACTTCTAGTGAATTTAATGCATTATGTGAGAAGCATGGCATAAAAAGATAGTTTTCTGCTCCGAGAACCCCACAGCAAAATGTAGTAGTTGAAAGAGTCCAATGTACCGGATGTATATTGGAGAGAAGCAATACATACTATTTTTGATGTTCTTAATAGAGTTCAAATTAGACACAATAACACAAAGACACCTTTTGAGTTATGGACTGGTAAGACTCCTACTGTGCAATATTTGAAGGTATTTGGAAGTAATGGCTATATTAAAAGAGATGATGAAAATCTTGAAAAGTTTGATGCTAGATGTGATGAAGGAATATTTCTTGGATATTCTACTACTAGCAAGGAATATCGACGTTTTAACAAAAGGTTGAGAAAATTTCTTGAAAGTGCTAATGTGAAATTTGATGAAGACACATGCAAACCTATTGAGATAAGTTAATTTGAACCTAATGATCCTGTCTATGGACATGTACTAGAGGAGAACAAGGAGAAGGAAAAAGAAGAAGAAGAAGAAGAAGAAGATAATGAACCAGAACCTTCTACTAGGACTCCTAAATATGTACAAAAGAATCATCTAGAAGATCAGATAATTGGAAACAAAAGTGAAGGTGTAAAGATAAGAAGCAAAGTTGTAGCTGAGGTAAATTTGTGTTTACTTTCTAAAATAGAATCTAAATCTGTAAAAGAAGCATGTGAAGATGAAAGCTGGATGAGAGCTATGAAAGAGGAACTACAACATATAGAAAAGAATCATACATGGGAAATAGTCCATAGACTTGTGAAAAAAAATGTGATTGGCTCAAAATGGGTGTTCCAGAACAAACTGAATGAAAGTGGAGAAGTAGTAAGGAATAAGGCAAGACTGGTATGCAAAGGATATTCACAAGTTTAAGGTATAGATTTTGAAGAAACATTTTCCCCTATGGCTAGAATGGAATCTATAAGAATTTTTTTGGCATTTTCTACCCACAAGGACTTCAAGGTATATCAGATGGATGTTAAGTCATCTTTTCTGAATGGTGAGTTGGAGGAATAAGTATACATGGAGCAACCTAAAGGGTTTCAATTTTCTGACGAGTTGGACATGGTTTGTAAGTTGAAGAAAGCATTGTATGGATTGAAGCAAGCTACGAGAGCTTTGTATGCAAGACTAGATAGGTATCTGACAAAGCAAGGATTCAACAAAGGTTCTACTGACAACAACCTCTACTTCAAAGTGCAAGGTCATAAGATGTTGATTGTAGTTGTTTATGTTGATGATATCATTTTTGGTGGAAATGATTGGATGTGTAAAAACTTTGTTGAAGAGATGCATAAAGAATTTGAGATGTCTATGATTGGTGAATTGAATTTCTACCTTAGTATACAAGTGAATCAAGCTGATAAAGGGATATTCATTTCACAATCTAAGTATGTAAACGAGTTGTTAAAAAAGTTTGGGATGGAGGATTCTAAACCAGTTTGTACTCCTATGGTAACTGGATGTAAACTAAGCAAAAATGATGAATCTGCTAAGACTAATCAGAGCAAATATAGATCCATGATTGGTGGACTACTGTACCTTACTGCTACTAGACTAGATATTATGCACATTGTGTGTTTAGTTGCTATATTTCAAGTAGATCCTACAGAATCACATCTTATGGCTACTAAAAGGATATTTAGATATCTTAAAGGCACACAAAATTATGGACTATGGTACCCTAAGAGTAATTATTTCACCCTGATTACTTATACAGATGCAGATTGGGCTGGATGTGTAGATGACCAGAAGAGTACCAGTGGTGGTGCTTTATTTCTTGGTGGAAGACTAGTTTCATGGTTGAGTAAAAAGCAAGACTCAGTTTCTTTATCCACTGCAGAGGAAAAATATATTGTTGTAGCATCCTGGTGCACACAAGTTTTGTGGATGAAGAAAACTATGAAATAAATTGTAGTATGTGATGAGCCTATCTCTATTTTTTGTGATAATACAAGTGCAATAAACATTTCTAAGAAATCGGTTATGCATTCAAGAACAAAAAACATATCTATCAAGTATCACTTTCTGAGAGAAAAGGTGTTGGAGAATGAGGTCAAACTAGAGTATGTGACAACAAAGGAACAAAATGCAGACATATTTACTAAGGAAATTCTGAAGGATACTTTTGAGCATCTTAGGGAGAGGTTAGGGGTCATTGGAACTCCTAACTAGGTGTGCATGAAGGTGCATTAAGTTGGTGTAATTAATTATTTAATTACACTTTACATAAGTTTACTTAGGAATTATTTAATTCCTAGATTATAGGTTGTTATCCTTATCTTACTGAGCTATCTTTTTGGTCAAGATAAGATTAGGTTTATGCGTCTTTGCTTTTATAAAGAAAATTATCTCTTGTAATTGTTGTACTTCGAATATATCAATTTGCACATCTTCATGCAATCTCTCTGCTTTTTTGTTTTTCTCTTTATGGAAGGTTATTTTCTAGTTTGCATTTCAGATCTTGGTTTCTAACATGGTATTAGAGCCTCGATTTGCAGCCCCTTCTCAATTTTTTTGGAGGAATACATTGCATAGCTTGTTTGGGGTCCCTCAAGGGTTACATTCCTTGAGTATATTCATGAAGCGTCTTGGATTAGATCAAATTTTTTCATTGGATTCAAAGCACTGCAAAAGGTCAGAAATGACTTTTATTTTACTCATTTTGGTCACCGTTTTCCAGATCTGTGAAGGTTTCAAGCTCGGTAATTTTTCTGATAGATCTGGGGGTCCCCTATTTTTTTGGGCACTTTGGGCCAAAACAGACCTCACCATTGGATTTGCAGCACCTAAAAACCCCTATTTTCATATAAATTTTGTCCATTTTGAACATAGTTGACTAGGGAGACAAAAAAAATTGCCCAAGGGCCATACAGCCTAAAGGCATGCTTTACGAGGCACTATTTTTGAAAAAAAATATTCAAAAAATCAAAAAATCAAAAAATGGGGTAAGTTTTTGCGTGACCAGTATAAAACTGACCACACCACCCCTATACCACCAATTCAGGTGGTGGCCACCAGTCCATCGTCGGGCACTTGCCACTCCTCTACTGCCGTCGCTCCCACCATCAGCTCTCAAGGGCTATTCCCTGTAGTAGAGGTCACATCTATGACCTGGCTCCTATGTTTAGCCCCCGCGGGCATACTTTCTTTGGATGTCAGTTCTATTACTGACCAGTAGCCACGTTTTTACACCCACCGGCGGATTTTTATGCCCCTGAAGTGGTCGGTCTTATGGAGAACCGAGGGCCAAACTAGAGGTGCTCTATTTTTGTGCCTATTTAGTGCTAGAAGTGCCCTTTTATAGGGCTTTTTTTCTTTTTGGCATAACTTGGGCAAACGGAGGCCATTTTTTGCAAATGAGATATCATCAAAAAGCTAGTTCAACGCTCTACGCAATGGTGTAGGTCTGATTTTTTGGTTTTTCTTTTTTAAGTTCTATTTTGGCCTTAGAAGTCAGATGTTGTTGTTTTCATTCCGAGAGACATATCTTTTGACTCTCTTATCCATTTTTCGCGATTCAAGCGACCTCAGAAAGCTGGTTTTGGCCTCTATGCAGATCTAAGGTCCTTTTCAGAAGATGTGTACCTTATTTTGTGCATGCATTCATTTTTTGTGTACCTTATTTTGTGCATGCATTCATTTTTTGTGTACACATCATACTACAACAATGAAAACCTTATTTTATGTTGTGTGTAGAAGATTCAAGAAAATAATTTTTTTGGTCCACTCGTATTCGTTTCCATCATGGGAATTTTGAGTTTCCTACCTAATTTGAACTTATGAAATGGGTTATTTTGTGGCTAACCTTGGTAAATACTTCTAAGGTTGAGAATGGTATAAAAGAAATTATAATTATGAAGAGTTGTATGACAGTGTGATGCAATTTGACAAAAGTGTGCCACAAATCTTAAGAGAAGAAGTGTGTGTGAGTGAGTTGTGATAATAGTTTTTAGTGTACTAAAGGCAGTAAGTTGAAGGTTTCTGTAATCTTGTGAATGTTCTTTAATTGTAGTGGTAGATCTTTTGTTCTCTTTTTTATTTGTAGGTAGTGAGCCTCCCTGTTGGAAAGTGAGTCCTTTGTAGACAATGAGCCTTTGTATTTAGTTTATAATATTTATATTGTGAGTTAACCCTCAACATGGTTTTTCTCTTATTGGGTTTTCCACGTAAAAATTTGGTGTTCATTGAGTTGATTTACTTTCTATTATTTGTATCTCATGCTCATATTTAATAACGAAATAGTGTGGTTGAAGATTTGATAAGTGATAAAGTTTTAAGTTTGAATTTGTGTGAAAACTAATTCACCCCCACTCTTAGTTATCATGCGCTTGTTTAACAATCCCCCCACCTATTCTTCCTATCAGGTCCTTATAGTTTTTGACAGATGCACTATATCACCCATCATTATCCATTTCACTTTTCATTTTCATTATCATTTTATTACATTGCATTATCAATTTCATCATCCATTTCATTATCAGTTTTATCATCCATTTCATTATAATTTTATTACATTGCATTATCAATTTCATCATTTGTTTCATTATTAATTTCCTTATCCATTGCATTTCTCATTTAATTATCCCTTTTATTATCATTTCATTAGGTTGCATTATCACTTCCATCATAAATTAAGTTGTTTATATTAATATAGATTTGTTAGTCTAAGCATCTTAATCCATTCCATTTGCATTTTCATTATCATTTTAAGTTGTTTTTGATAACTTAAGCAACATTTACTGGGTGTTGTACCCATTACATGAAGAGCTTGAGAGGACAAAAAAGAGCCAAGTTCAACAATACATTATAGTTATCAAACCAAAAAAAAAGAGAGACCAAAAATATAATAGACATGGCACATGAACAACAAAGACCCCATAAAAATAAACATACCAGCCCACTAATTGGCAACACCTTCCCATTTCTGAATGGGGAGATTTAAAACATCATACACAATCTAGTTAGGAACTTCACCCTCAATATTCCTATCTGCCTCCTCCTTGATTACATCAGAGATAGTTACAATAGATCTATGAATCATTTTAATGGTGAGACGAGTCATCCTATTGAACTTTTGTTCAAGTTTCACAACCCGCTCCCATAGCTTGTTGATGTCATCCTCCTTGTCATTCATCCTCTGAGTCATCTCTTCCTTAATGGACTTGGGATTTAAAGAGTGGGTGGATTCCTCTTTGAGCATTTTTTTTAGGTCCAAGAAATGGATAGTACCCTCCAAAAACTCCTCTTCCTCCTCAATAGTGTCCTTACTTCAAACTATGCTGCAGTCCACTTTGAAACACTAGAAATTTCATCCACCTGTATCCCTTTCTTGATCTTTACCAATCTATGAGACCTTCTAACACTTGTTTGCTCCATCCCCATATCAATACTCACAACCACAATATTGTCACCTTTAGATTCCTTTTTCACAACACTCTTTCCCTCACTGTTAGTGATCGATGACTCCACCTGGCACTTAGTGTCTTGTTTCCCTTCTTTACTACAAGTCTATTTTCCAACTTGGTTGGGTTGTTCTTTATCTAGCACAATCTAGTCATAGCCTTTGAATGGACCAAATCAACCTCTCCCTTATTTTTTGTTGGGGGTTTAGATTTAGGTGCAACATGGGGTTCATTTTCAACTAGGGGGTTTTTCTCTTTGGACCCACCAAAATAGCTAGGGATGGTTTCTCAAAGGCTAGGCTAGGTGGTTACAATTCTTCCACATGAATAGATGAGATGGGTTTTGGGAGGCATAGGGCCAAATGGAAGTGATAGAGCCTAAGAAAGAGGCCCTAATGCAGAGGCAAGGGAGGAGGCTGGTTAGGGTTTTGAGCAACAACATTAAGGGATTCATTTATCAAATTTTAAAGTGAGGTCAATAGAAAGAAAGGAAACTTAAGGAACATTTTGTGCCTTAGGTGGTTTAACAATGACAAATGATAAAATTAAAAAACCTTAATCTTCCTTCTAAAGTAATGTATTTCATGAGAGAAAAACACACCTAGTCCCAAGGTTTGGGAAGCGGCTCTCTGTCAAAGCCCGAATACTTCTTAATCGACTTCTCATTGTCCCTGAAGAAGGCATTTAGGCTCTCAAGGACCTAATTTTTGGTGTGCTTCTTGTACTTCTTGTTGTCATAGGAAAGGATCGTTGCCTTGGCTATCACTTCCTCATTAACCTAAAATGAAATGCCACCCACGGTGACTCTTATATCTCTCCATGAACCAGTAAATTGAGCCAACATATTTTTCTCATGACTCACTAGACTTTATAACAGTTGTGCTAAACCCCCCTCCATGCAGATGTGCCACACAATGGGGTCTCTGTGAACTTCATCACATTTTTTAGGCTTAGTCCTAACACTATCACCACCCATCTCAACACACAACACACAAAAACTTGCCCAAAAAAACATAGCCGAAAAATGAACTAGTTGTCGAAGGGTCAGTGCAGGATCATGGGGGTCCAAACTAGGCCCTTAAGTGGCAATGAAAATTCAAAAAATTAGACTTATGCAACTTGACATAAAAATTTGAATAGGTTATTAACATAATTTGAAAAATATGTAAGAACAAAATTTCTAGCAAATTGAATGTGGTTTCTAAGATACTAGTGCTCTTTTGGAAAAAAGTAAATTTATTTGGTGAAAATTTGAAATTTCAATATAGTAGTACTAAATTTTCAAGAAAAAATAAAAAAAACAGGTGTATGTCTTACCAACCTAAGTACAAGAAAAAAAAAATGAATCTTGCAATATAAGTAGAGGAAACATGCTTAGATGTGCCACATTTTTTTAATAATTTTTTTGTAAGTAAATAATTAGTTATGACTTTTTTATTATAATTTTTCAAAATATATTAAAAATTATTTGTTTGACCACCATAATTTGGTCAAAAAAATATGAAAAATATTTTTTCTTTTTTTTTAATCCTATAGTATGGGAAGCATAGAATGTGTTGCATCTTTTAGATTCAAAAAATGAAATAAATTCAGAATTGTAGATTATTTTCAATCAGCATATCAATCAAGACTTTAGGAAGAATTCATGTAGAAAATCAATAATAATTATCTATTAATTCCAAATAATTCATATATTATATTGGTGGAAAGCTAACAATTTTATCAATAAACCCTTTTTGTTTCATCAAATTTGGATAAAAAATTGTCATCAACCATTTTTAGGTCATATTGCCACTTTTTGCAATCCCATTATCCTGCACTCACCCTAAATTTACCTGCCCTTATAACATAATTTGCAAGCCACCAAGGAAAAGAAAGTTTAATTAAATATTTCAAGTGTCTACATGCTCTGGTGTTCATTCTCAAAGAAGCCACCTCCATGGGGCCATAATCATTCCTTAAGTACAACAAACTTAGACAAGCAGCCAAGATAAAAATTATCAAATAATTAATACCCAATGTGCCAAAAGTTACACTAAACTTGTTGGTGTAATTAATTATTTATTACACTTTAGGATAAGTTTACTTAGGTAATTATTTATTTCCTAGGATAATTATCATTTAATTCTTATCTTATCTTATTGAGCTGTCTTTTTGCTCAAGATAAGATTAGGGTTGCTTTTTCCTACTTTATTGCATCATTTCCTTTTCGAAGGCTTTTGTATTATTTGTAAAACAATTACATTCAATAATTGATATTCCTGATTTTTTGCTTGCACACATTGGCTCTGAGGGTTTACAAAACTTCTGTTGTTTTTTGTTCTGAATATCTTTGCATGTGATAGGTGATTGCTTGCAGGTGTTCTTGGGGACTGTGAAGTTGGTTTTTTAACTTCTACTTGGTATTAGAGCTCCAAACCTGTTGCTTCTTGTTCGTGATTTGAAGATATTCTCTCACAACGTTTTCTTCTGTGCAAGGGTTTTATTCTAGTATTTTTTGTCAGATCAAAGGGGTTTTCTATCATTTTTTGAGAAATTGACTTTGATCTCTCAAATAGTGCATTCTACTGCAAAAAAAACCTCATAGATGCGCTCAGAAGGCACAAAAACCCCTATTTTCATATAAAATATGATAGGGTTTGCTAAAAATTAATTTTTTAGTGTTTTTGAGAAATTTCAAAACAGTTGCCAAAAAAATCCGTACGGATTCGTATGGATGCATCAATTTTCATGCCATATTTTTTTGGGGCTGCATCGATTTCCATGCCATTTTTTATTTCTGTGCTACCTCAATTTTCGTGCATGAAGGTTCAACTAAATATTTTATTAATTTTTTCATCTTTAAATTAATAAAAATTTTGGTTTAAAGCCTAAACGAGCATATTTAGTAAAATGGTCATATCTTGAGCATATGGTCTCCATTTTTCAAAAAGGAGATATCGTCAAAAAGCTGCTTCTGACGCCATTCCAGTGGTGTTAGTATTTTTTTCTGAATTTTCTGTTTTGATACATTTTTCTCCTATCAAAGCCAGAATTTGTTGTTTTCACTTCGGGAGGCGTAACTTTTGCATCCTAGCTCCGTTTTTCGAAAATGAATAGGCGTTGGAAAGTTGGTTCAGTTATCTACATAGATCTCAGACCTATTTTTTGTTATATTTTTACTAGGTATCTGATATTTCTGTTTGATCTCAGCTTTTACCTTTTTAGTTATTTTCTTGGGAAGCGTGCAATCAGATAATTTTTTTGAGATCAATAAGCATTGTTTTTCTATTTGAGAGTATATATTTCTGTTTTATATCATGGATTTACACAACATTGCACTCCTTACTCCATTCAACTATTTTGGTTGGAAAAAACAAATGGAGATTCACTTGAAACATAAAGGGCTGTATAGGGTAACCATGGGTACAAAAATTGAACCTTCAGGTGCTACTGAAAAGAGAAAATGGTTTAATAAGTGTGATGAAGCTTATGGTACATTATGTCTATCTCTTTCATCTGACCTCCCTTTTCACATTGAATCTTGCACTACACCAAATGAGGTATGGGATACTTTGGAGTCGTTGTTTGGGAAGCAGGATACTATGAGAGGGTTTCAATTAGAGAATGAGCTTATTGGCTTAAATCCTAGGGATTTTGACAACATCTAGGAGTTTTTCACCAAACTCAAGTCTCTTAGATTATAGTTGTCACAATGTGGTGTTCAGAAAGGAGACTCTTAGTTGATATTGTCCATTCTTTCTAAGCTTGGACCTAATTATTCAGTTTTTGTATCTACCTTTTATGCCACTATGGATGCACTTGGTATGAGATTCACTATGCCATCTCTTGATGACTTTGCTTCATCTCTCACTCGAGAGAAAACTAAGTTAGCTAGCATGGGCACCGTTAAACCTTCTTCCTCTTCACATACACTTATTGCATCACAGGAGCCCAGCGATCAGACAGCTTCTACAGGAAAAGGAAAGAAATAGAAACAAAAGGATTCCAAACCTCATGAGTAGAAAAAGGAGTCCTCAGATTCATCCTCCTCTTCTAAGGGGAAATAATTTAGGAAGGGGAAGTCTACATGTGCATATTGCAAGAGGGAAGGACATGCAGAACATAATTGTTACAAGAAGGACATTGATGAGCTGAAACATCTTCTTCAGAAACATCATATTGGTTTTCCTTCTAGGATGTATGCGTCATCTTCCTCTCCTCATTCTTCTTCTTTAGAGTAGCATAACATAGGCATAGCTGGTTTACATATTTCATCATATATGAAGGGACATGCTCTGTGTGCTTCTTTAGGTATTGGATCAGGGAGATGGCTTCTAGATTTAGGAGCATCTCATCATATGGCATCTTCACAGTCTATGTTCACTTCCTTTGAGCCTTGCACTATGTCTCCCATTTTTATGGGAAACAACACTTACCTGAGTGTTATAGGGAAGGGGTCTATTAGTTTTGGGGATCACTCCTTTTAGGATGTCTTGTGTGTCCCTCACTTGACACATAACCTTCTTTCCATCTATCAAATAACACATGGGGGCAGTGGGAGATCTGTGGAGTTCACACCTGATTCAGTTATCATCAGAGACTTGGAGAGTAGAGCAGTCATTGCTACTGGGATAGTGGATCACTCCTCTCAGTTGTATTCCTTCACTGATTTTGCTACTAGTGGTGCTTATGTTCCTATAGCTATTTCTCACACTTTGCGTGTGCATCATCATTCAGAGGAGAGATTTGGCTTCTTGAACATTGTTGTTCTCACTTTGGATCCTATTCTTGATCCTTCTATTCCATCTCCTCCACCTCCTGTTGCTTCTTCTATTTCAGTGCAGCAGGGTCCAGTTGATCATACATCTTTGGAGGTTTCTATTGAGTCTTCACCTACTTCAGCTTCTTCATTTGTTGAGGTCACACCTGCTTTTGTGGAGACATCTTGGGCTGCACCTATTCCACCTTCAGATATTTCTTTTACTCAGCCTCTTCCCTCTTACTTCTTTCTGGAGATGCAGTTTCTTCACTTCTTTTGGAGTTACTTCATTCTGGGGGGGATATGTGGTCTCTTTCTTCCTCTCTTATGGGGGGATTCATTTCTATATCTTTGTGATGGATGGTGTCCTTGGGGGGGTTTATGGAGTCCTCCATCTTTCATCACTTAGGTAGTTTATTGCATTCTATTTTGGGGAGGAGTTTTTTTCCCATGTGGTTTTCTCCTTTACCCCGTTTGATTTAGTTTGCATTGCATTTGTAAATGAGTACATGATCAGGCCTTGTTGCCGGAACTCATATTTGCATAATAATTTTCTTCTCCCTAATTTGCACTTATGGGGGGGTGTTGGTGTAATTAATTATTTAATTACACTTTAGGATAAGTTTGCTTAGGTAATTATTTATTTCCTAGGATAATTATCATTTAATTCTTATCTTATCTTATTGAGCTATCTTTTTGCTCAAGATAAGATTAGGGTTGCTTTTTCCTGCTTTATTGCATCATTTTCTTTTTGAAGGGTTTTGTATTATTTGTAAAACAATTACATTCAATAATCGATAATCCTAATTTTTTTCTTGCACACATTGGCTCTGAGGGTTTACAGAACTTTTGTTGTTTTTTGTTCTGAATATCTTTGCATGTGATAGGTGATTGCTTGCAGGTGTTCTTGGGGACTGTGAAGTTGGTTTTTCAACTTCTACTAAACTTACACATTTTCCTGGACCTTCTAGTCATGGGGCCAAGATTTGAATTCGTTAAGTACATCTCATAAAAACTTGGAGTCATCATTAGCTTGAACAAAATATAAATATCCAACAAGTTGGAGATAAACATCACAAAACTCATGCTCCTGCAGATTTGATGAGATATGTGGTACTTACAATAAGATAGCCCATAAAGGCAATAGAGTACCCCACCATACATAGTCATAAAATTAAAAAATCAATCAACACCCCACTTTAGCCTCACCACATCATCTGGTTTAGTACCCATCATCAAAGGTCCTAATGTGTAGTGCCACCTGTACCTACAAATAATAGCATCATTAGCCACCATTTAAAAAATTATATTTTTTTGTTCCACAAGGATTAATCTTTATATATTTTTTGTTAGAGCCCTGAGTCTTTTCTAAAATTTGCATAGACAGGAAAAAACATTAGTAATTGCATCTGCCACTTGGTTACCTTCCCAAAAGGTGTGAGTCAAACACTTCCTTTCCAATTTTGAAATCACAAAATTTATGTCCTAAAGGATATCCTGAATGTTCCAGCCATGAAAACGGCAATGATTAACAAATTCAATCACTGTCATAGAGTCCCCTTCAATGTGAAGTTTTTTATGCCCAGAGTGACAACTATCTCAATTCCCTTTAGTAGCATTTGAGACTCCTCTATTAAAAGACATAAGACAACCTAGAGGGGGGGTGAATTAGTTGCTAGCAAAATTATACTCAAAGCTTCAACACTTATCAATTTCATAACCACACTTTTCTGTTATTAAATATGAACATGAAATGTAGATAACATAAAGAAAAATAAACACAATGAACACCATATTTTATGTGGAAAAACCAATAAGGGAAAAACCATGGTGAGGATTAACTCACAATATAAAGTGAGAAAATCTAAATACAAAAGCTCATTGTCAAGGGATCACTACCTAGAAGAGGACTCACTATCTAGATAGAAAATCTCACTGCCTAAAGAAAGGAATCACTATCCAACAGGGAGGATCACTACCTATAGATACAAAAGAAAACAAAAGATCCACCACAACAATTTACACACATCCACAACCTTGATCAGAAGATTGCAAAAACCTTCAGGTCACTGTCTTCAAGAATCTAACACAATGAAGTACTACTGCCTAAAATCACTTTCACACAATTATGATCTTCTCTTGTGGCTTACTTCATTACTTTGCATCATCTAAACCTTTTCATCTCAACTTGTATTTATACCATCTTCAACATTAGAAAGTTTCTCCAAGGTCAGCCACATATGCTTCATTTCATAAATTCAAATTAGGTCAGAGACTCAACATTCTCACGGTGGAAAGGAATGAGAGTGGACCAATTAAACACTTAACCCAAACCAAAAGAAACATCTTGAATCAACCACATGCTTCCTTAATTAAATTTAATTCTTCATATGAAGTGTAAACACCAGGTCAGCCAAACCTAATGAAAACATAAATGAACATTGAAGTACACACTTTCCAAGGTAACATGTGGATGATGTAACATGCTTCATCATGCATGAGAACACATCTTAGATACTTCCAGATACATCCACAATAGGCATAAAAACCTTTTAACACATAACTCATTCCAACAATTCATTTGGACTATGTAAACTCATACCACTACTCTAAAACTAAACTTCTGGAGAACCAAACCTTGAATATTTATGCCAGAACTTAGAGAACACCATTATAAGACATATTCTAGATCTACAAGACCTGAAACAAAACAGTAGAGGACTGTGGAGCAAAAAAAACTCTCCCAGTCCACAGAAAACCAACTTTTCCAAACCAGTTCATACATCGATGAATTCAACTTTCACATTTCATCAAACCAGCAACAAAAAATTAGGAGATATCACTAATAAATCACCATCAACAAACCTTTAGATTTGGACAAGCAAAGGATCAACACAAGAGAAATGTGGAGCACAATCCAGAGCACATTCTAAACACATACATAACTCTGACTTCACTCTTTATTAATTTTCTAAAAAGCACTTTTTAACCCATCAGTTCAACACATCTGCAACATCATAAGGATAGCTCCATGTACTCACAACATCTCAACAGTGTCTCAACTATACATGCACAATCTATAACATACTGAACTATGTTGACATCAATGACATCATTAATGACAACACCATAAAACTTGGTCATACTTGCAACAACATCCCCCATTGTCATTGATGGCAACACATTATGTGAAAAACAATCAAAGACCACAAATACTTACACAATATTTTAGGAGAACACCTTCTCTTTTTCTTCTACTATTTTTCACATGACTCTTTCTCCCCCTTTTAAATCAATGGAAAAGACCAAAATCTCTAATTACTCCCCCTTAGGAGTACAACCATTCAACTCATACTGCAACAATGAAAACTTTCTACTCCCCCTACAAACTAGACCCATTCATCAGTCCAGATAAATGAAGAATCTGTGAATTCATTGGACTGATGCACCTCCATGTGCACCTAGTTCGGAGGGACAATGACCCAAAACCTCTCACTAATATACTCAAAAGTATCCTTTGGAAGAGCCTTAGTAAATATATCTACATTTCATTCCTTTTTTGACACATACTCCAACCTGACTTTATTCTCCAACACCTTCTCTCTCAGGAAGTGATATCTAATAGATATGTGTTTTGTTCTTGAATGCATTATCGAATTATTTGAAATGTTTATAACACTTTTATTGTCAAAAAAAAAGAAATATACTCATCACATATCACTCCAATGAGTTTCAGAGCTTGGTTCATCCAAAAAACCTGTGTGCAGTAGGATGTTGCAGTAATATATTCCACCTCTGCAGTGGATAAAGAAACTATGTCCTATTTCTTTCTCAGCGATGAAACCAATCTTCCACCAAGAAAGAAAGCACCTCCACTATTACTCTTCCAATCATCCACACAGCTAGCCCAATCTACATTGTTATAAACACTCAAAGTGAAATAAAAACCCTTAGGATACCATAAGCCATAATCCAATGTACCTTTAAGACATCTAAATATCATCTTTATAGCTGTAACATGTGCCTCTTTAGGATCTACTTGGAATATGGCAACTAAACATACTGCATGCATAATATTTGGTTTGGTAGCAGTAAGATACAACAGTCCACCAATCATAGATCTATATTTACTTTGATCAGCTTTAGCAGATTCATCATCTTTACTCAACTTGCATCCGATCACCATAGGAGTACTAACTGGTTTGGAGTCATCCATTTCAAACTTATTCAACAACTCTTTCACATATTTTTATTGTCAAATGAATATCCCCTTATCAATTTGATTTACTTGAAGACCAAGAAATAAATTCAACTCACCAATCATGGAGATTTCAAATTCTTTTTGCATTTCTTCTATAAATCTTTTACACATATCTTTATTTCCTCCAAAAATGATATCATCAAAATATAATACCACTATCAACATTTTTTTACCTTGCACTTTGAAGTAAATATTTTTGTTAGCAAAGCCTTTATTGAATTCTTGCTATGCCAGGTATCTATCCAATCTTGTGTACCATGCTTTGGGAGCTTGTTTCAGTCCATACAATGCCTTCTTCAACTTACAAACCATATCCAGTTTGTCTGATAACTAAAATCCTTCAAGTTGTTCCATGTATACTTCTTCCTCAATTTCACCATTCAAAAATGTTGACTTGACATCCATCTAATATACTTTGAAGTCCTTGTGGGAAAAAAATTCCAAAAACATCCTAATAGCTTCCATTCTAGCCATAGAGGCAAATTTCTCTTCAAAGTCTATGCCTTCAACTTGTGAGTATCCCTTGCATACATGTCTTGCTTTATTTCTTATAACTTAACCATTTTCATTCAACTTATTCTTCAACACCCATTTTGAAAAAAATACATTCTTATTCATAGGTCTAG
The DNA here is from genome assembly GCA_007258455.2 of Sequoia sempervirens. Classification (NCBI taxonomy): domain Eukaryota; kingdom Viridiplantae; phylum Streptophyta; class Pinopsida; order Cupressales; family Cupressaceae; genus Sequoia; species Sequoia sempervirens. The sequence continues at coordinate 1,050,346,152 of VDFB02281492.1, read as the reverse complement.
AAACCAATTCCCATGTTTGATTCTTCTCTATTTGCTGCAACTCTTCTTTCATGGCTCTAACCCAACTTTCATCTTCACATGCTTCACACATAGACTTAGGTTCCATTTTTTAAAGTAAACATAGATTTACCATAGCTACAACTTTGCTTCTAGTCTTCACGCCATCACACTTATCTCCAATTATTTGTTCCTTCGGATGATTATTTTGCTTAGGAGTCTTAAGAACCAGTTCTAGGGTTTCTTCTTCTTCAATATCTTCTTATTATTCTTCTTCTTCCTCCTCATTATTCTCTTTAGGTACTTTTCCATAGATAGGATCGTTAGTTTCAATTCCACTTATCTCAATAGGTTTGTGCATGTCCTCATCAACTTTGACATTAGCACTCTCAACAACCTTCCTCAATCTTTTATTGAAGCACCTATATCCTTTGCTAGTAGTTGAGTACCCAAGAAAAATTCTGATGCAACCATGGTAGGAGGGTCCTCAAGGAGAAAAATATGGACCATGCAACAAGAGTCACACAGAAAAATCAACATGGAATATGGAGGAAAATGCAAATTAAAAAATTCTCATTAACATAAATCTCAATTACAAGTAGCTCACAACATTCAGGCTTACAGATTCAGCTCACAGGCCTAATACAACATGTTCAAAATATCATATTCCTATATGCTCCTTAATGCGAGCTAAAATCTAACATATCAAACCTATCTTTCTCAATTATAATCAACTCTCCTTTATAATGATATATTGCAAGCTTTATATTCTATCTGTAGATCTAGAATCATCCGCGTCGACCAAGATTATTAGACCGAGATTATTACAATCTCCAATGAAAGAAAATGTAACATGCGCATGAATAGGTTGGCCTCAAATTTGAATTACCCCATCAACAAGTGCATAGAATGAAGTGTGGACCTATAGTGAAGGTTGAGGACACTCCATGGAATAATTTGAATCACACCGTCGAGATCCACAAGTTACGGGAATGATCCATGAATGATCAAACTAGTCATTTGGCTTGAAAATTATTCCAGTGCCGGTTCAAGAAAATGCCATAAAATATGAAAGTGATAACTTGCCGGAAAAAGATCCAATCGCACTCAAATCTTGGAATAAGGAAAATGAACATGTCCACAACATACACAAAGATCCATAGGGTCTGGTGCGCAAATATGATGAGTTCACCAACATGAACTAAGCAAGAACAAAATAGGAACAAAACTGAAAGAATTTTTTTTTTTGGTTGATGCAAGATTGCCAAGAACCAAGGATGCTCCTGCATCAGACATCTAGGGTTATTGAAAAGTTAGTCCCTCACATTTATGAGGCTAAAGGAAAACCAAGATGGTCTACCTCAGCCTGAAAAATCGAAGAAGAATCCTCCACTAGTCTTTCTTTCCACTTCACAAGATATTATTTGTATTGTCTTCCATGAGTCTTTCTCCCATCTCTGACATCCAAAATATCTTCAATCTCATCTGATTGTTGTTTAGGAAACTGATTCTCCAATTTTTCTTCATTGTCCTTACTGAACTCTACTTCATGGTACTAATATAGATCTGTAATGTTGAATATAGGTGATATACCCATGTTATTCGGTAACTCCACTTCATATGCATTTCTTGAATCAAATTTCTTCAAAATATTATAGGGTCCAAACTTCCTCATCTTGAACTTATTGTATGTGCCAATTGGAAATATTTCCTTCCTCAAATATACCATCACTTCTTCTCCAACTTCAAACTCCTTATGTCTCCTCTTCTCATTTGCTTTCTCCTTATACTTCTGGTTCATATCTTCCAATTTCTCTTTCACTTGAGTATGCACTTTCTTCATATTTTCTACAAATTCCTCTACTTGTGTACTCCTTTTATCTTCCATTTTGATGTCTCTCAACTCTAATATACCTCTAGGATGAAATCCAGTAATAATCTCAAAAGGTGTCTTCCTGGTACTTGTTGATGGTGTTTTTTGCACAACAACAAATCAGATAGAATATGGAAATCTTATCTCTCTTGAAAGGTAAATCTCTATTAGCTAACTTCAAGAGATAATCCCAAGGTCTCTAATGTCAGGTCTTGACAATGCATAAACAACTCAGTGATAAATGTGAAAATGTTGGTAATCACAAAGGGACCTTACTACAAGAAAATACTGAATCCTTGGATTTATTAGATCTAGCAATATGGTGATACTTCCAATTCTAAATCTAACCCAAATGATAAAGAAATAGAAAAAGAGATAATGTTTTAGAGAGATTCTTAAATTTAACACTAAACTTAAGATTAACAATGCAAATGATGAAACACTTGAAATGGACCAATCCCTCATAAACTGGTTTATGCTTGACCCAAATAAATCTGCAATCTTATAGAAAGAGAAAGAGAAAATACTTAATCCTTAGATTTATCAGATCTAGCAATATGGTGATACTTCCAATCCTAAATCTAACCCAAATGATAAAGAAAGAGAAAAAGAGATAAGGTTTTAGAGAGATTCTTAAATTTAACACTAAACCTAAGATTAACAATGCAAATGATGAAACACTTGAAATCGACCAATCCCTCATAAACTAGTTTCTGCTTGACCTAGATGAATTTGCAATCTTATAGAAATAGTGCAATCTTCTAAGGTATTAAAGATTTTTCAGATTATGAACACTCATTCAAGACAACCCTATTGCAATTGAAATGAAAAAATAAGCACAATCAAACTAAGCACAATGAATGTATAAGTCCAAGCTAAATTTGCAAGGAAACTAACAATCAGTTGGTTGCAAAAAGTATGGACCAAATATTGTTGCAATACTTCAAGTATCAAATCATAAACACTATCAATTCTTCTAACATATATCTAGCATATCTATCAAATAAACTTAAGCAAATCCAAAGATAGAATCACAAGAACCATGCCAAATAAAATTCAACATAATGAAGGCACCAAATCACAATGTCTTCACTTGCATTAAACTACCCAAAGTAGAAACAATTCCAGTATTCTGTTACAACACTTGCTTGCTTGAAAATAAGACTAACTCCTAACTCTAGCTCTTGCTATACTGCTTAATTCTCTCCAATATCAAAACTATCTAGCCCTTACAAATGAGGCAGAATTCCATACTTATAGAAACCCCCCAAGATATTTCATCCTAATTAGGGTTTACAATAAAAATGGACATAAACAAGTCAGCCCAAGAAGTTCTAGAATAACATAATATAGCATTAAATGCTTGGGACTCATCTAGGTCAGCCTAGGATCTCTAATGTAATTTGGTCCAATGCATGTGAAGGATGAAGAAAAATAATGGGGAAGCACAAATTTTGATGTAGCACTGCATTAACTACTTCCCCCTCTATCCTTAGCGCGCTCCACCCTATCCTGCACCATAAAAAATACCTTGTCCAAGTCAGCCACAGGTGGCATAATCAAAACCTTAATCCTTCTTTTGATTAACTTGATATCATCTCTTGACTGCTTTACCACTTTGTCCCAATCCACCTTACTAGTTTGATATTTATCAATCACTGCAATGTAGGTAGCTGCATCATCCAACTCATGTTCAATGACTGGACCTTCATTTATAGGAGAATACACATCTCGCCACCATTTTCTGAACTGCTCCAAGCTAGAATGTTTTGGCACAAATATCTTTCTCCCAGTCATCACCTCAAAGAAGGAAATTCACTTATTGTAAATTTCAGTCAAAGTGTCATCAATTTTTTTCCCTTCTTTATATACCTTCTCCAAAGCCTTTTTCCTTATTTGTAGAATTTCAAACCATTCCCAAGGTTTTGCAATTCTTGAGGAAGGAAGAATACCATCACTCACCAATTTATCTTCAGTAAACTCCATGATGGTATTGGTCTTTTTTAGCAAGCGATCCACATCCTCCTTATCTTGAGCTATCACATTCCTTAACCAATCCAATGATCTCATTGCATCTCCTCTAGTCAAAAGGATGTCCTTGATAGCATCATATCCCTTGGTTTGTACCCCCTATAACTAGATGATTGTAGCATGTGTTTTTCCTTTCATTTTTTCCAGCTCTGATATTGTTTCTTGTGGTAGGAAGCTTGCAACAGGTGATGAGCAACTGATGGATTGCAAAGGCTTCATTAAATCTTTCAAGTACCTCTTGAGTTTATCATTTTTCTTCTTCAATTATTTCTTAGTTTATGCTTCTTTCCTCAACCTACCCAAGATCACAACACTAGAGCCCTCATAATCTTCAATCTATTGTTCCATGGAAGTAGGCCCTAGGTTGATGGTTTGCATATTGTAATCACTTCCAATTACATCATCTCTGTTCTTATCAAGGGTAGGAGTAGCAATGTGAACCACCCTATTATTTGCTTCATCTCTCTTAATCTTGGAGATGACCCTGGCTTTCTTCTTTCATTTACCCTTTCCTATATTTACCAATAGCTCATCCCAATTGGGAGGAGTGTCATCTACAACAATCTATTTACTCTTTAATTCTTTATCCAACCAACCCAAAACAATAGATTTTGATTGTACTTTGCTCCGTCCAACTTCATCTTGTTGATCCTTGGGCATATCTTTATTCAAATCCCATTTCTCAAGAATCTCCTCAACTGTTTCTTCCTTTACTTTATCATGCTCTTCTTCTTCATGTACTGGTGATGGAGTCCTAACTAGCATTTCCTCTCTCTGAGGAGGTCTATCTTCTTCACTCCTAGCATGTGAATCCTCATAAGTCACCAGGGGAGACTGTAACACCTCTATTTCTGCCTCAGTACTATAAAGCTCACCTTCTTGAAATTCTTCTTCTTCTGGATCTTGATGAATTTCTACTTCTTTGGATTCATCTAGTTCACTTGGTGCTTCATAGGAAGGAGGAATATTATCACGTTGTTTTGTAGTAGGAGTGACTGGAGGAGCATCTTTCCTTAGCACATTGTCCTTAGGAGGAGTTCTTGATTTCCTTGTGTATACATGTGTCCTTTCTCCCGAGCTCTCCACATTTATCACAGGTGGGCTAACTTCCTCCCCTGCCTTGAAGCTTTCCTTTTCTTTCTATATTATTCTTACTATCCTTCTTCTCTTGGGAACAAGGACACCAACCTCTTTAACTTCCCTTTCAGCTTCATCTTTTGCTAACTTCTTGGTCCTTGAAATATGCCTCCTTTTATTTGCAATAGGCTTTCTTTGTTTTTCTTCCTCCTGTACTTCCTCTGCCTGAACATCTTTAATTTTGATCTTAAAAGGAGATCTCACCTTCTCCTTACCCTTAGAATCTTGCTTAGCTGACTCCTCAAAGGTAGAATGAGATTCCAAGTCTCCCAATAAATCATAGGTGCATTGCACACCTTCACTTTCTAGTTCCCACATCTTGTTCTTAAGCCATAGTTTTGTATATTTAATCACCAAAGTCATAAGTTGCTCTAACTTTGTTTTCTCTTCCTCCAACCAGTCTACTTCTCTCATTGGTTTATCTTTCACTACCTCATAATCATGGCCCTAAATCAAATCTCCATCATCTTCCACTTGATCTAGAATGGTCTTCACATTAGATAGCCGAACCAAGTTAATAGGTAGCCTAGAAAACTTCTTCCTTCTAATCTCAAATTCATCACTGCAATTGGCCCAATAATCCTCTATATCATCCTTGTGACTATATTCTCTATTGGCCTTCTTTTGTGCTTTGCCAGTCCTATCAAATCTAGATCTTTTGGAATGAAAGGATAACCCCAGAGTGCTCATTTTTCTTTAGAAGCATAGGCCGAATTAATAGAAGGGAATACCTCACTAGTGCCTATCCTCAGAGGAAAATCTCCATCGAATCCAGTCTTATGCTTATCCTTCTTCACAATTGCATCAAAATCACATATTTTCCTTGTGACCTCCAGAAGTATAATGTGATCTGTGGGATACCTAGGAAGTCTGTATGGAGCCCTCTAACAACCATCTATCCTTATATATGAAAAGGTGGGAAACTGTATGAACCAATCCCCATACCTTTTGATTAGCTCCTTGAAACTGTTAGATATCCTTACATGCTTTGTACCTTGGAGCAACCTACTGATGTACATGGTGAATGCATCATTCACCCTCCTATAGCTCGAGTTACCCAGGTGTAGCTATGGATAAACCTCATAAATTACATCTTGTCCAAACACACCCCTTGTACTTAGTCCTTTGTATGGATGAAATCTTGCAAGTTCATAAACCAAGTAGGAGGTCATTGTGAAGGTCTTAGATTGCATGACATTGTACATCTTTTCATGAATCATGGCACTTATAATTCCTGCCCAATGATAATTAACATTCTGCTCCATCCTCACAATGACATGGAACATCCAATTCTCAAATACTCCTGCACTTTTCAACCCTACCACCCTACTGAGAAGGGTGATAAAATCATAGTATTCCTTCTTGAATTTAGCTCTGAATAGTTGCTTGGGTAGCTTGGAAAAGTGGGACTTAGGCTTCTCCAACCAAGAATTGATGACCTATTGGGACTTGATGGTATCTTCCTCATAGAACTTCTTCGCCATATCCATATCAAAAGCAACCACATGAGACCTATTTGGCATGTAAAAGGTTTGGGCTATAGATATAAGATTTAGAATTTCCACAATTCTCCCTTGAGGTCTGACTATCCTTTGTGTACCCTTGTCATAGTGTCTAGCACACTCGAGCACCAACTCATAACACTATACTGTAGGAGGGAATCCAACTACATTTGCCAACCCTAATTCCAATGTCCTTTTGGCCAGCAAAGGAAGGTTTTGTGCTGCCATTCTTGTCTTGAACTCTTCATAATCTCACATTCCAACATTTGTATCAGTTACCTTTGACTAGATGGAAAGCTTGCTCTCAGAAATTCTACTCTTGATATCCATTTTTATTTTTTTTGCCTCAAAAATAGAAGACCCATTTGCACTTGGATCCATCACTCTACCCTTGGTTCCACTTGTCACTGCCTTACTCGACTCTGCCTGCATTTGACAAAGAAACCATAATAAAGATCACATGAGACACAAGTTAATTAATAAAAAATGGAATATTCATCCTCAATATGATTCCCAAGATAAGAAAAATGCTCTAAAACCTCATGAAAATTAATCATCTCAAAGTTCGGGTTTTTAGCCCTCCCGCGGAATCTAGGCTAGAGAGGAATTTTGGAAAATTCCTAGCCAGGAATATTTTAGCGAAGTAAACAAAAAACCATCCAATAATCATTTAATCAACTATCATTAACTAAGAAACAACATGATACATCCTTAAATAATTCAAATTGATCATACAATGCATAATCACTAGTTAATAAATCATACTATCTCTCAATTCTTCATTTTCAACAAAGTTTCAGAGAATTCCACCCAGGAAAAAAATCTGCTAAGCAGGCATAACTCTGAATTACAGCACATTTCAGGAAAACAAAGAGAAAATGGAAAGTTAGAGAATTCTCGCAGTTAAGGAATTCCGTGAAGGCTTCAAATTTTTGGACATCAACGTTTTCTTGTGACTTCACTCAAATTGATCGAATGATCACAAATTTGAGGATCTTGGGCTTGCAACTAGCTTGATTTAAACCTCATAGAGATCATCTTTGAATTGAAAACTCCTCCTAAAGTAAGTCAAGAGGGATTGGTGATGCCCTAGGCACGAAACCCTAAAATTATGCCATGAATGCACAGGACAAGCTTGGGCCCAACTTACTCATTTGCTAGGTTTTCAAAAGGTTCCTTATGGCCTACACAAGGAAGCTACCCTATAATGAAATCAAAAAACAAGCTTGAAAAACCTACTTAGGGATCATCAATCAAACAGATTCGAACAATCCTAGCTTCCAAATGTTCAATGCCCAAACATACAAAAATTCAGACTACAAGTGCACTCAAATGCCAAAGAATCACTCTCATTTGAAAATCAAAAGCAAGGCAATGAGTACATACCATCGATGAAGTGACACTCGATTACAACAATGACAGAACAATCTTTAGTGCCCAACAAACAAAAGTAATTATGATGACACCCAGGAAAATCAACACCAAATCCATCCAAGCACTCAGGATCAAGCACTCTAGATCAATAGAAAGAAAATGATACAATTTAATGGTGCAAAACTCCCCAAAATCAAATAAATAGTTGTCGCAGAAATCATACAATCGAGCATTAATGTAGTCGACAAGACAAGCCAAACTAAAACCCAGGAATCTGACAGAGAGACAAAATTTTAGAGAAATCAAGTCACCATGCAATTCTATGAAGGACAAAAATCTTTAGATCATAGTGCAAAGCAACCACCATCGGGTTTTCAAGGAAGCCGAGGAATTCTGCCAAGAGTGGATTTTCCTGAGAGCAATGAAAAACATGGAATGAGTCTAAAACTTGAGGTTTTCAATCAATACCATAGAGGGATCATCATTGGAGGAAAGATAAACATCCAAGCACATTCCCAAGCAAGAAAATCCTCAAAATTGAAGGGCCAAAACACCAGGAACAAAAGAAAAAAGGGGGTCCCTGCTTTTAGTGGGGCATGTGTGTGAATAACTACACAACAGTACTCATGTTCACTGAATTATTGTAAGAAAATTCTACTTGTGCAAGGACTAAATACCAACTTTCGATCTTCTCTCCAACCAAACATCTTAGAAAATTCCCCAAACTCCTATTAACTACCTCTTTCTATCCATTAGTCTATGGGTGAAATGTAGAACCAAACTTCAAATATGTCTTTAACTTCTTCCAAAGTGTCCTCCAAAAGTAACCAACAAATTTTACATCTTTGTCTGAAACAATACTCCTAGGTAATCCATGCAATCTTACCACTTCCTTGAAGAATAAGTCTGCTACATGTATTGTATCTGTTGTCTTCTTACAAGGTATGAAATGTGCCATTTTAGAAAATCTATCTACCACCACAAATACAGAATCATTACCTCTTTGTGTCTTCAACAAACTAAGTATGAAATCCATGTTGATATCTTCCCAAGGTCTCTCCGGAACTGTCAAAGGCTTATACAACCCAACATTCTGACTACTCCCTTTTGCAACTTGACAAAATTGGCAACTCTACACAAATTTCCTGACATCCTTATGAATATGTGGCCAAAAGTAATTCTCACTCACAAATGCCACTATTTTATCAACTCTAAAGTGTCTTGGAATTCCTCCACTATGCTTCTCCTTCACTAAGTTATCCCTCATTTAACTCCGGGGTATACACAATTGATTGCCTCTAAACAACATGTCCTCCTGAATGAAATAATCCAACCACTAACTTCTATCCTCTGAAACTGGTTCATTACATGCTCTCCAAGGTTCTACAAAATCTGAGTCTTCCTCATACAAGTTCTTCAACTCATCAAAGCCTAATACCTCCACTCTCATCTTTGTTAGTAAATTCCTTCTCCTACTCAAAGCATCAACAACTATATTTGACTTTCCACTCCTATTCTTCAAAACAAAAGTATAACTCTGCAAGAACTCTACCCATCTCATGTGTCTCTGATTCAACTTACCTTGACTGTTCAAATATTGCAAAGCCTAATGATCCGTATACAACACAAACTCCTTAGGCAACAAATAATGTCTTGACTTCTTCAAGGCTTGAACTATGGCATAAAATTCCTGATCATATACTGAATATCTTCTCCTAACATCATTCAATTTCTCACTGAAATAAGCTATAGGTATTCCTTCTTGACTCAACACTCCTCCAATTGCATTTCCACTTGCACCACAGTCTACTTGAAATATGGTAAATCCAACATAGGCTACTTAGTCACCTTCTACTTCAACAACTCAAAACTTTGATCTACTCTAGATTTCCATCTAAAATTCTTCTTATCTCCTCTCATTGTTTATGTCATAGGATTGCAAATAGAACTGATATTCCTAATGAAATTTTGGTAAAAACTAGCTAATCCATGAAATGATTTTATCTCTCCAATCACTAATACATTTTGAATCAAATTTCAATGAAAGTTCATTAGAATTTCGACAAACTTTCATCGAAATTATTTCATCAATTTTCTAACAAACTTTGAAATGTTGAAATTCTGACCCAGCATCGTTGGCTGGGTCAGAATTTCGACGTTTCAAAGTTCATCGGAAAATTGATGAAATAATTCTAATGAACTTTCGTCAAAATTTGATTCAAAATGTATCAGTGAATACTATCTAGTGTAGGCGACTCAACAATTGCTTTCACCTTCTCAGGATCCATCTTCAATCCATCCACAAAGATTACAAATCCAAGATATACCAATTCTTCCTTCATCAAACTACACTTCTTAATGTTTATCAACAACTACTCTTCTCTCAACCTCTGCAAAACTTGTCTTCTATGCAAAAAATTTTCTTCTCTACTCTTACTGAAAATCAAGATGTCATCCAAATACACAATCACAAACTTACCCAGAAATTTCTTCAACACCTTGTTCATCAACCTCATGAAAGTACTCGGTGCTTTTTTCAATCCAAAAGGAATCACCAACCACTCATATAATCCTTCATTCATCTTGAATGTTATTTTCCACTCATCCCCTTCTCTGATTCTAATCTAATGATATCCACTCTTCAAATCTATCTTTGTAAAATATTTAGCTCCACTCAAACAATCCATTATGTCATCCATCCAGGGAAAAGGAAATATATACTTCAACGTGATCTTGTTTATGGCTCTAGAATTTGTACACATCCTCCATTCTCCATCCTTCTTAGGTGCTAACACAACAGGTAATGTACAAGGACTTGAGCTTTCTCTGATCAAACCCATCCTCAAAAATTCTTGCACTTGTCTATTCAGCTCTTCATTCTTTGTAGGTTTCATCTGGTCTGCTACATTATTAGGCAAACTAGCTCCAGGAATCAGATCCATGCAATGAATAATACTCCTCACAGGTGGTAATCCATCAGGTACATTATCTGAAATGATCTCCTCATATTATATCAACAACTCCTTTATCTCCTTTGGTTGTTCTTCTACATGCTTCAAGTCTTCAGCCTTCTTAGGAACCAAGGCATAGCACATGTTCACATGCCTCAACCCATCCAGGAATCTTCTTCCATCAACCAAACAAACTCTAGTACTCGTACAAACATCAACTATAGGAACATCTTCCAATGGCAACAAAGTCTACTTCATCCCATTAGCAACAATGGTATATATGTTCTTCTTTCCATCATGAATAGCATGTTTATCATACTGCCAAGCTCTTCCCAACAAAACATGGCATACATCCATAGGCATAATATCACACAAAACTTCATCATGGTAATTTCCTATATTTAATTTCACCAAACATTGTTCACTTACCAGTATCTTATGCTCATCTTGAATCTAAGCAATATGATAGGGCTTCAGGTGTTTCAACCTTTCCAACCCCAATTTAGTCACCATCTCTTCAAAAACCAAGTTCTCATAGATTCCAGATCAACAATCACTTTGCAACATTTACCATTCACCTTGCATCTAGTTTGAAACAAGTTATTTCTTTGTAATGGATCCTTTTCTAACTCACTTTGATATAATACTCTTTTGTTCACCAATACTTCTCCATCTTCTAGTTTATTAGATGATCCAACATGATCTTCCTCAACCAAGGTTGTTCTTCTATTGTTATCTATGTTTCTACTTGTCTCTCCCCGGTTACATTCAAATGCTTTATGTCCCTCTCCACGACATTTAAAACAAGTTCCCCTAAATACCCCTTTCTCTTGTCCTCTATCATCTTTTCTATAATCCTCATTTTGGTAACTACCATATCCTCCTCTTCGATAAGAATTTCCATCACCTATATGGTATGAATTATCATTCTTATTGAATTCCTTATCCTTATTCTAATTTTCAAAAGTTCCTCTTCCTCCTCCAGTAAAAATTCTTCCTCTTTGAAATCTTCCACCTCTTCCTCTCTATCTCTGCTCATGTCTTTTATTCAGCTTCTCTTCTTCTTTTAGGGCACATTGATATGCCTCTTCCACACTCTACAAATTAATCAAACTAATCTCATCTTGTATAGATGACCTCAAACCATTCACATATCTAGCTACTTGCTCAATTTCCTCCTCCGAATGTCCATATTTGATGTTCAACTTATAGAACTCCTCAGTATATTCTGTCACACTTAAATCTCTCTGCTTCAAATTTTGCAACTTTCAAAAGAAACTAATTTGATAATCTCTAGGTATAAACTTTGACTTTAACTTGTTCACCATCCAATCCCATGACTTAATTTTCTCCTTTCCTCTTCTTTTCCTACCTGTCTACAAATGTTCCCACCACGGGGATGAATGTCCTCTCAACTCTATATAATAAAACTTCACCTTCTTATCTTTAGTAGTACCTTCAAATTCAAAATAATTTTCCATCTTTGTAATCCAATCAAGCAATTCTTGTAAATCCAAATTACCATTATAATCCAATGGATTGAAATGTGGTTTTGTATTCTCTCTAGTTAGAGCTCTTATGAACCTCTCTTCTCCTTGATCTAGGCCAGGTTACTCTTCTCTTCCTCTTCATCACTCACATCATCAACGGGTCAACCTATCCTTTGGGCCATTTCAACTACATCTAATCTAGCAGCAATTCCTCTCAACATCTCCATTAAATTTGGGTCTTCACTTCCATGCGCCTCATTTCCTCTAACATTTATTCTTCCTACCATCTTTACACAAGTCCTTTGTAGTTGCAGGTCGAATCCTCAATTCGCCACCCCACAACAAATCTTCAACAAGATTTTACAAAATCTGACAATTGCACAAGGAATGAATCTCGCTCTGATGCCAATCTGATGCAACCATGGTAGGAAGGTCCTCAAGGAGAACAATTCGGACCTTGCAGTAATAGTCACACAATAGAAGCAACACAAAATATGGAGGAAAATGCAGATTAAAACATTCTCATTAACATAAATCTCAATTACAAGAAGCTGACAACATCTGGGCTTATAGATTCAGCTCATAGGCCTAATACAACATGTCCAAAATACCATATTCCTATATGCTCCTTAATGCAAGCTAAAATCTAACATATCAAAACCTATCTTTCTCAATTATGATCAACTCTCCTTTATAATTATCTATTACAAGCTTTATATCCTATCCGCTAATCTAGAATCATCCATGTCAGCTAAGATTATTACAATCTCCAATGAAAGAAAATGTATCGTACACATGAATAGGTTGGCCTCAAATTTGAGTTATCCCATCAACAAGTGCATAGAATGAAGTGTGGACCTATAGTGAAGGTCGAGGACACTCCATGGAACAATTTGAATCACACCGTCGAGATCCACAAGTTATGGGAACGATCCACGAATGACCAAACTAGTCATTGGGCTTGAAAATTATTTCGGTGTTGTTTCAAGAAACGACCATCAAATTCAGAAGTGATAACTTGCTGAAAAAATATCCAATCACGCTCAAATCTTGGAATAAGGAAAATGAACATGTCCACGATGTACACAAAGATCCGCAAGGTCTTGTGAGAAAATATGATGAGTCCACCAACATGAACTAAGAAAGAAAAAAAAAGGAACAAAACTGAAAGAAAAAAATATTTTTGGTTGATGCAAGATTGCCAAGAACCAAGGATGCTCCTACATCAAATTTCTTCATCACATCTAGCATAAAAATTCCCAATATTTGCATCATCTCTTTTAATGTAGCATCTACTTCCAAATACCTTAAAGTACTTCACAATAGGAATCTTACCAGTCCATAACTCAGAAGGAGTCTTTGTGTTGCTACCTCTAATTTGAACTCTATTAAGAACATAAACAATAGTGTGTATTTCCTCTCTCCAGTACACATCAGGTACATTTGATTCTTTCATCATGGTTGTTGCATCTTCTTGTACCATCCAAATTTTTCTCTCAACTAGTCCATTCTATTAAGGGGTTCTCAGAGAAGAAAATTATATTTTTATGCCATGCTCTTCACAAAATGCATTAAATTCACTAGAAGTGAATTCTTCACCTCTATCAGATCTCAAAAATTTGATTCTTAGTTTCACTTCTTTCTCCACTCTTGCTTTGAACACTTTAAACCTATCCAGAGCCTGATTCTTCTCTCTAAGAAAATCAACCCATGTCATTTGAGAATAATCATCAATAAGGAGCATGAAATACCTATCACTATTTAGGCTTCCTATTCTAGTTGGACCATAGAGGTCCGCATGAATTAATTCCAACATTCTGGTAGTAGATTTATCCTTTCCCTTAAAACTGCATCTAGTCTGTTTCCTTAACTAACAACTTTTACAAATAGTATTAGTAGGCTTTGTGATTTTAGGTAGAACTCAGACAACATCTCTTGAACTGATTCTAGCCAAATTATCAAATTTTACATGTCCCATTCTCTGTTGCCACAACCAGCTTTCATTGACTTGAGATACAAGGTGTTGAACATCAACACCCTTAAACTAATAGATGTTTCCATGAGTTCTTCTTTGTACAACAACCATTTCTCCAGATCCTTTTACGATCTCATAGGTATTATTCTAAAACATGAGTTTAAAACCATTGCTACACATCTGTCCAAAACTCAAAATGTTATTCCTTAAACCCTTTACATAATATACATTATCAGTGTTGTGTATTCCATCAAAACTAATTGTACCTTTCCCAATAATCTTTCCTCCTGAATCATCACCACACATGACCAAACCACCATCATAGTTTTCAAGTTTAGTAAAATTACTTTTATCTAGCATGAAAATCATCAACCAAAGTACCTTCCATCTCATTCTCTTTGTTCTATGGAACATTCTTTCTTGCACATTTTCTAGGGTTAGTAGACACGGATTTATTTTCCAAGGATAAAAATAAGCATTCACCATCATCAGCCTCATAATTAAATTCATCATTAGATATTCCAGTTTTTTCTTTAACATAATACTACTTGTATTTCTTATCCTTTCTATCTTTATCTTTATAATCCTTGTTCTTCTTATGTACAACCCTATTCAGACATCTTCAAGCATAATAACCAATATTACCACAATTGAAACATTTGAAGGGAAACATACCTTTATACTTACTAGTACCTTTCTTCAACTTCTTGGTAAAATTCACTTCCAACTCATCAAAACCATCACTATCTAGATTATCCTCAATCTTTGTTGCTTTAAATGTTGTTTGTATCTTTTCCTCTTTCTTTCCAAACTTTCTCATCTCAAATATTGTCAAGGTGCCAAATAACTCTTCTTTAGTGTATTTCTTAGGATCATACATTTCTTCAATAACTGAGATCTTATCACTATAACACTCAGGTAGGGTTATTAGGATCTTCTCAATTATATCTTCAACAGCCAACTTTCCCCCTTGATTTCTAACTTCATTTGCTGCAAGTTCAACCCTCTAGAAATAGCTTGCAAAATCTTCACCTTCTTCCATTTTCAAATTCTCATATCTGTCCTTTGCCATCAACTTCTTTGTTAATTTCATTCTATCATTTCCTTCATAAAGATCTTCCAATTTTTTCTAAACTTCATAAGCAATGCCCAATGAAATAACCTTAGTTCACTCAGTTGTAGACAAAGCATTGAAAATAACATACTTCACCTTTTCATTCTCATCATAAGCATAAACCTCATATGTAGTAGTAAGACCACCCATCAAAGCAACATACTTCATCTCAATAGCCTTCCAAGTCTTGTAACCAAGAGAGATAATATATCCTCTAATATGCACTTTCCAGTCACTGTAATCAGATCCATCAAACATAGGGGTCACCAACTTATGTGCCATCGAATCTTCCTTAAGCGGTTAAGCTCTACACCAAGGAACCAAAGCTATGATACCAATTGTGAAAAGGCACAACACAATTGAGAGGGGGGGTGAATTAGTTGTCACCAAAATTAAACTCAAATCTTCAACACTTATCAATTTCATAACCACACTTTTCTCTTATTAAATATGAAAATGAAATGCAGATAATAGAAAGCAAAATCAACACAATGAACACCAAATTTTACGTTGAAAACCCAATAAGGGAAAAACCACGGTGAGGATTAACTCACAATATAAAGTGATAGAAAAAATGAATACAAAGGCTCATTGCCTAGAAGAAGACTCATTGTCCAGATACAAAGGCTCACTACCTACTGAATGGACCCACTGTCCAATAGTGAGGCTCATTCCTATAGACACAAAAGAAAACAATAGATCCACCACAATATTTTACACACATCCACAGCCTTGATCAGAAGATTACAGAAACCTTCAGCTCACTGCCTTCAAGAATCTAACATAATGAATTACTTCACTTGTAGCCTACTTCCTTACTTTGCATCATCTAAACCTTAGCATCTTGACTTGCATTTATACCATCTTCAACCTTAGAAACTTTCTCCAAGGTTACCCACATATGTTTCATTTCATAAATTCAAATTAGGTCGGAAACACAACATTCCCATAGTGGAAAGGAATGAGAGTGGACCAATTAAATACTTAACCAAGACCAAAAGAAACATCTTGGATCAACCACATGCTTCCTTAATTAAATTTAATTCTTCATATGAAGTGTAAACACCAGGTCAGCCAAACCTAATGAAAACAAAAAATGAGCATTGAAGTACACACTTTCCAAGATAACATGTGGATGATGTAACATGCTTCATTATGCATGAGAACACATCTTAGATACTTCCAGATACATTTGTAGTAGGTGTAACGACCTTTGAACATAGAACTCATTCCAACAATCCATTTGGACTATGAAAACTCATACCACTACTCTAAAACATAACTTTCGGAGAACGAAAACTTGAATATTTTTTCTAGGACATAGAGAACACCATCACAAGACATATTCCAGATTCGCAAGACTTAAAACAAAAAAATAGAGGACTATAGAGCAAAAAATTTCTCCTAATCCATAGAAAACCAACTCTACCAAATGAGTTCACACACCATTGAACACAAATTTCACCTTTCATCAAACCAACTGCAACCAATCAAGAGATATCACTAAAAGAGCACCATCAACAAACCTTCATATTCGCACAACCAAAGGATTAGAACAAGAGAAACATGGAGCACAATCCAGAGAACATTCTAAAAACATACATAACTCTGACTTCACTCTTTGTTAATTTTCTCAAAAGCACTTGGTAACCCATCATTTTAGTACATCTACAACATCATAAGGATAGCTCCATGTACTCACAACATCTCAACAGTGTCTCAACTATACATGCACAATCTACAACATACTAAACTATGTTAAAATCAATGAAAATATTAATGCCAACACCACCAAAATTTCTCATACTTGCAACAATCTCCCCATTTTTCATTGATGGAAACACATTATGTGAAATACCATCAAAGACCACAAATACTTACACAATATTTTGGGAGAACACCTTCTCTCTCTTCTACTATTTTTCACATGACTCTCTCTCCCCCTTTGATAGCAATGGAAAATACAAAAAGCTATGATTACTCCCGCTTAGGAGAACACCCATTCAACTCTCCCTGCGTAGTAGACCCATTCATCAGTCTAGATAAATGAAGAATTTTTGCATTCACTAGACTGGAGCACCTCCATGTGCACCTAGTTTGGAGGGCCAATGACCCCCAACCTCTCCCTAAGATAATCAAAAGTATCCTTCAGAAGAGCCTTAGTAAATATATCTATACTCTGTTCCTTTTTTGATACATACTCCAACCTGACTTTATTCTCCAACACCTTCTCTCTTAGGAAATGATATCTAATAGATATGTGCTTTGTTCTTGTGCATTACCAGATTCTTTGAAATGTTTATAACACTTGTATTTTCACAAAAAATAGAAATAGGCTCATCACATATCACTCCAATGACTTTCAAAGTTTGCTTCATCTACAAAACTTGTGTGTAGCAAGATGCTACAACAATATATTATAAATTTGTAGTGGATAAAGAAACCAAGTCATGTTTCTGACTCAACCATGAAACCAATCTTCCACCAAGAAAGAAAGCACCTCCATTGGTAATTTTCTGGTCATCCACACAACCAACCCAATCTGCATCAACATAAGCACTCAAAGTGAAATCAACACCCTTAGGATGCCATAAGCCATAATCCGGTGTACCTTTAAGATATCTAAATATCCTTTGTATAGCTATAACATGTGCCTCTTTAGGATCTTCTTGAAATCTAGAAACTAAACATACTGCATGCATTATATCCGATTAGGTAGCAGTAAGATACAATAGTCCACCAATCATAGATTTGTATTTGCTCTGACCAGCTTTAGCAGATTCATCATCTTTACTCAGCTTGCATCCAATCACCATAGGAGTACTAACCGGTTTGGAGTCATCCATTCCAAACTTCTTCAACAACTATTTCACATATTTCTATTGTGAAATGAATATCCCCTTATCAGGTTGATTTACTTGAAGAAGAAGAAGAAAGAAATTCAACTCACCAATCATGGACATTTCAAATTCTTTTTGCATTTCTTCTGAAAATATTTTACACATACCTTCATTTCCTCAAAAAATGATATCATCAACATATACTACCACTATCAACATTTTGTTACCTTACACTTTGAAGTAAATATTGTTGTCAAAAGAGCCTTTATTGAATCCTTGCTCTGTCAGGTATCTATCCAATCTTGCCTACCATGCTCTAGGAGCTTGCTTCAGTCCATCCAATGCCTTCTTCAACTTACAAACCATATCTAGTTTGTGTGATAACTAAAATCCTTTAGGTTGTTCCATGTATACTTCTTCCTCCAATTCACCATTCAATAATGTTGACTTGACATCCATCTGATATACTTTGAAGTCCTTGTGGGAAGAAAATGCCAAAAACAACCTAATTGCTACCATTCTACCCATAGAGGCAAATGTCTCTTCAAAGTTTATGCCTTCAACTTGTGAGTATCGCTTGCATACAAGTCTTGCTTTATTTCTTATAACTTCACCATTTCCATTCAACTTATTCTTGAACACCCATTTTGAACCAATTACATTCTTATTCATAGTTCTAAGAATCAATTCCCATGTCTGATTCTTCTCTATTTGTTGCAACTCTTCTTTCATAGCTCTAACCCAAATTTCATCTTCACATGTTTCACACACAGACTTAGGTTTTATTTTAGAAAGTAAACACAGATTTACCTTAGCTGTAACTTTACTTCTAGTTTTCACATCTTCACTCTTATCTCCAATTATCTATTCCTCTAGATGATTCTTCTATGCATAATTAGGATTCTTAACAACAGATTCTAGGGTTTCTTCTCCTACTTCTTCTTCCTCCTCCTTATTCTCTTCAGGTACTGTTCACAGATAGGATCATCAGTTCAACTTCACTTATCTCAATAGGTTTGTGCATGTCCTCATCAAATTTCACATTAGCACTCTCAACAATCTTCCTCAATCTTTTATTGAAGCATCTATATGCTTTGTTGGTAGTTGAGTACCCAAGAAAAATCCTTTCATCACATTTGGCATCAAACTTTCCAATATTTTCATCATCTCTTTTAATGTAGCATCTACTTCTAAATTCCTTAGAGTACTTCACAGTAGGTGTCTTACAAGTCCATAACTCAAAATGAGTCTTTGTGTTGTTGCCTCTAATATGAACACTATTAAGAACATAAGAAAATAGTGTGTATTTCCTCTCTCTAGTACACATCAGGTACATTTGATTCTTTCATTATGGTTCTTGTAGCTTCTTGTATCGTCTAATTTTTGCTCTCAACCACTCCATTCTATTGAGGGGTTCTCGGAGCAGAAAATTTTATTTTTATGCCATGCTCTTCGTAAAATGCATTAAATTCACTAGAAGTGAATTCTCCACCTTTATCAGATCTCAAACATTTGATTCTTAGGTTCATGTCTTTTTCCACTCTTTCTTTGAACACTTTAAACCTATCCAGAGCATGATTCTTCTCTCTAAGAAAAGAAACCCATGTCATTCAAGAATAATCAGCAATAAGGAGAATGAAATACCTATCACTATTTAGGCTTCCTATTCTAGTTGGACCATAGAGGTCTATCTGAATTAATTCTAGCATTCCAGTAGTAGATTGCTCTTTTCCCTTAAAATTGCATCTAATTTGTTTCCCTAACTGACAACTTTTGTAAATAGAATTAGTAGGCTTTGTGATTTTAGGTAGACCTCAGACAACATCTCTTGAACTAATCTAGAATAGATTATCAAAATTTACATGTCCCATTCTTCATTGCCACAACCAACTTTCATTGACTTGAGATATAAGGCACTGAACATTAACACCCTTAAGCTAGTAGATGTTTCCATGAGTTCTTTGTGCAACAACCATATCTCTAGACCCTTTTGTGATCTTGTAGGTATTATTTTGAAACACAAGTTTAAAACCATTGCTACACATCTGTCCAACACTCAAAAGGTTATGCCTTAAGCCCTTTACATAATATAAATTATCAGTGTTGTGTATTCCGTCAAAACTAATTGTACCTTTCGCAACAATCTTTGCTCCTGAATCATCACCAAACATGACCAAACCACCATCATAGTTTTCAAGTTTAGTAAACTTACTTTTATCTGCAGTCATGTGATTAGAGCATCCATTGTCAATCACCTAGTAGTCTTCATCCTGTCTAGCATGAAAGGCGGTGACCACAGTACCTTCCATCTAATTCTTTTTGTTCTCCAAAACATTCTTTCTTGCACATTTTCTAGGGTTAGCAAACATAGATTTATTCTCCAAGTCTAAAACAAGCATTCACTATCATCACCCTCAAAATCAGATTCATCATTAGAGATTCTATTTTCTTCTTTAACATAATACACCTTCTTGTATTTCTTATCCTTTCTATCTTTATCTTTATAATCCTTTTTCTTCTTATGTACATATCTATTTAGACATCTTGAAGCATAATGACCAATATTGCCACAACTCAAACATTTAAATGACAACATACCTTTATACTTACTAGTACCTTTCTTCAACTTCCTAGTAAAATTCACTTCCAACTCATTAGAACCATTACTAGCTGGATCATCCCTAGTCTTTGTTGCTTTAAATGTTATTTCTATCTTTTACTCTTTCTTTCCAAATTTTTCATTTCAAATAACTCTTCTTTAGTGTATTTATTAGGAACATACATTTCTTCAATAACTAAGATCTTATCACTATAACACTCAGGTAGGGTTATTAGGATCTTCTCAATTATATCTTCATCAGTTAGTTTTCCCCATTGATTCCTAACTTCATTTGCTACAAGCTCAACCCTCTTGAAATAACTTGCATAATATTCACCTTCTTCCTTTTTCAAATTCTCATATATGCGCTTTGTTGTTAGCTTCTTTTACAATTTCACTCTATCATTTCCTTCATAAAGATCTTCCAACCTTTTCCAAACTTCATAAGCAGGGCCCAAAGAAAGAACCATAGTTCACTCAGTTTTAGATAGAGCACTGAAAATAGCATACCTCACCTTTTCATTCTCCTCATAAGCAGAAACCTCATCTATAGTAGTAAGACCACCTGTCAGAGAAACATACTTCATCTCAATAGCCTTCCAAGTCTTGTAACAAAGAGAGATAATATATCCTCTCATCTACACTTTCTAGTCACTATAATCAGATCCATCGAACATAAGGATTGCCAACTTATGCGCCATCGGATCTTCCTTAAGCAATTAATCTCTACAAAGGGAACCCAAGCTTTGATACCAATTGTTAAAAGGCGTAGGACAACTGAAAGGGGGGGTGAATCAGTTTTCACCAAAATTAAACTCAAAGCTTCAACACTTATCAATTTCACAACCACACTTTTATGTTATTGAATATGAACATGAAATGCAGATAATAGAAAGAAAAATCAACACAATGAATGTTAGATTTTATGTGGAAAACCTAATAAGGGAAACACCATGGTGAGGATTAACTCACAATATAAAGTGATAGCAAAACTGAATACAAAGGTTCACTAGCAAGGGCTCACTACCCAGAAGAGGACTCACTATCTAGATACAAGGGATCACTGTCCAATGATGAGGCTCACTTCCTAAAAATACAAAACAAAACAAAATATCCACCACAACAATTTACACGCATCTACAACCTTGATAAGAAGATTGTAGAAACCTTCAGCTTACTACCTTCAAGAACCTAACACAATGAATTATTGTTGCCTCAACTCAGTTTCATACAATTCTACTCTTCACTTTTGGATTACTTTGTTACTTTGCATCATCTAAACCTTTGCATCTCGACTTTCAGTTATACCATCTTCAATTTTAGAAACTTTCTTTAAGCTTGGCCACATATGCTTCATTTCATAAATTCAAATTAGATTGGCAACTCAACATTCCCATGGTGGAAAGGAATGAGAGAGAACCAATTAAACACTTAACCAATACTTAAAGCAACATCTCAGATCAACCACATGCTTCCTTAATTAAATTTAATTCTTCATATGAAGTGTAAACACCAAGTCATCCAAACCTAATGAAAATGCAAATGAACATTGAAATATATGCTTTCCAATGTAACACGTGGATGATGTAACATGCTTCATCATGCACAAGAACACATCTGATGCAGAGGGTAAGAGACTTTTGGAAACACACAAAGATTTCAAGTATTGCAAAGATGCAATCTCAACCACTCTTCCAGGCACTCTGATGGAGACAAAACCTAAATGGCCCACTCATGAATCAAATCCTTCTCCAATGGTTCCAAACCCTAGAAATGATCTTAAGGGGCACAATTAAACTTGTCTTCAAGGTTTCCAAAATCCCAAGCCTCTGTCTTGAACAAAATCCACTTTTCCACCTTAAGCAGCCTTCTAACCCTATTAGGCCTCCAGCGAAGGATTTTAGACTTTTCTCTCAAACTTCCCAAAGGAACCTCCAAACTAATGACTGAATGAGATGATCTTTATGATCTTACACAACATACTAGGTTCTTGATAACACTTGTTTCAGAAAAACCCTTCCAAAATCTATTGTCTCCTCAAAAACTAGGCCTAATTAGCCCTCTTTTCCAAAGCAACAACTCTCTAAACTCAACCCCTGACCATGAAACTTTCAACAATCTCTTAAAACATCCCAAAACCAAGGATTTTCAAGTTCTTAGTCTTATATGACACCCCTAACATGCTCAAACACAAAACCCTCCTTAACTTGCCTCAAAACTAGGGCTTCTTGGATCTTGGCTTTGCACACACTTCCAGAACTTGTTTATTGACCCTACACCATTAGGAAAACAAATTTAGTCTATTTCAGCTCAAAAACATACCCCTCCTTTAGGTAGATCTTCTACTGCTATACCCTAGCCTCCATATTCATGCTCTTTCCACTATCAAAATTTGGTGTACACCCTAGGATTCCTCTTTTCTGCACATTAACTAGTTAGATTTGTATGATACATGTTAAATAGGATCCATTTCACAAGTTTTAGTCACAAACTCTGATGAAATGGATCATTACTTCATGATGACTCTCAAAATCAATGAAAAAAATAGAGTTTTCCTGAGGATAGTCAATATAATTTGCAAAGAAATTAATTATTACTGCTTTTAGAGACTTCAATGGTGTTAAAACATGTAAACTCAAATTACTGAAGCATCCTACTAGACATAAATTCAATAGAGATCAAGTATTCAACAAAAGAACACCATAAAAATGCAAGAAAACTGTATTTTTCACTATTTCCAGAAAACAGTCTGTACAATGCAATCCAAAACTGATCAACCTCCATACAAATGAATTCTAAAACTTTGTATAACCTTTCCCAAACCGATCCAACCATTTTGGATTTATTACAATGCATAATTACCTCTAAAACACCTAAAACTCATTTTCCCGCCTAAAGTGGATTTTCAAAAGTTTGAATTTACAAACTTGAAATTTATTAAATTCTACTATCTAAAAACCATTGGATCTTCAATATCCAACCTTATTTGACCTAATTAAATTATTAGATTACTAATCAAATCCCTAGAACATGACTGTCCCATTTATACTGCCTTTTGGTCCTAGGGTCCTTATCAGGACTCTTAGGACAGTTGACTCCTTTCAAGTTCTTTCCCATTTCAAAAGCCATTATAGGCTTCAAAAGATTATAATTGATGTTTTGATTTTATGGAAAGGTCCTCCTGACCCCTACAACCTTCTGACCTCTCAAATGTTCCTTAAGAAGCTTGGGTGCTCCTGCACCAACATCTTAGATACTTCTAGATACATCTACAGTAGGTGTAACAACCTTTGAACATAGAACTCATTCCAATAGTCCAACCAAACTATACAAATTCATACCACTACTTTGAAACTCATCTTTCGGAGCACCAAACCTTGAATATTTCTGCTATAATGTATGAACACCATTACAAGACATATTCTAGATCCACAAGGCCTGAAACAAAATAGCATAGGACTGCGGAGAAAAAAAAATTCTCCTAGTCCACAGAAAACCAACTCTACCAAATCATTTCACACACTGGTGAACACAACTTTCACCTTTCATCAATCCATCAACAAAAAATTAGGAGATATCACTAACGGATCACCATCAACAAACCTTCAAATTCACACAAGCAAAGGATCAACATAGGAGAAACATGGAGCACAATCTAGAGCACAGTCTGAACACATACATAACTTTGAATTCACTCTTTATTAATTTTCTCAAAAGCACTTGGTAACCCATCATTTTAGCACATTTGCAACAACATAAGGAAAACTCCATGTACTCACAACATCTCAATAGTGTCTCAAATATACATGCGCAATCTACAACATACTGAACTATGTTGACATCAATGACAACATTAAGGACAACACTACCAAACTTGCTCATACTTTCAACATCCTCTATCATAGTAGAGACTATACCTATACCAACAGAAAACCCAACAACAAATTTTCCCTTATATTCCTTGATTAAGCCATGAATATTGGCCAATCTAGGGTTCCTTTTAGCTACTATGTTAAAATTTAGTTTGAACCAACCAATGCTCGAGGGATTGCATATAGTGTTTCTTATAGCCAATGACTTGGATTTGTCAAAGGAGTTGGTCTCCAATTTATGTTCCACGATTTTTCCATTTTGATCTCCCATTCAGTAGGGGCTTTGTCTGGTGGTTTCCAAGTGTATAGAGAGACATTTTTTGCAATAAGTCTAGACCTAATGCCAAAAAATTCCTTGGGGATTCTCTTAGAATCTTTGAAGGTTTTATTTTTCCTCTCTTTCCATAAACACTAGAAAATGATGGGGGGATTTGACTCCAGATCTCCATGGGGAGAGGGTGTTGGAAGGGTCTAGACAATCCTTCAATAAAAATTTTAAGTCCCTATTCATGGTCCAGTAAGTCTCCAACTTTCCAAAAGCCAAATTTAAAACTTCAGAAACAAACAGATAGTACAATAATAGTTGATCCATTGATTCTTAATTATTTTCTCATAGCATGCATCTATTGTGGATTTGGAATCCACTTTTCCTTAAATTATCTTGGGTTAGAATTCTATTGTGATAAGCCATACACCAGAAGAAATTTATTTTGTGTCAAGTGGTTGTTCTAAACTTGTTTCCATAGTCTACTCTGAATACCCTTGTCCAACAACAAACTATAAATCACCTTAATAGAAATATTTCCCTTACGTTCCTTAGTCTAAAATAAATCATCCTCAATAAATGATATGGGAATCCTATTTAAAGAGAGAATGTCCTATAAGGAATTCGCCAATAGTTTCAAGTCTATGGAAAGGTGGCAGCACAAATCCAAATCTTTCCATTTCCTGAATCCTTGTGGACCATGAAGGTAATCACAAACATTCTTTCCAAATAAAAGAAGTACAAGATCAATCAAATTCTTGAAATTAGATAAGGACTGGGGGGATTTAAACTACTAGAGGTCATCCCATAAATGAATGTTGTTGTCATTTCCAAGTTTCTATCTCAGCCCTAAGTGAAGAAACTTCTTCATATTGTGAATATTATTCCAAACCAAGGACCCATGGGGGTGATCATTCAAGATTCACTTGATTAGAGGGTAGTTCTTGAGGTATTTAACATTCAAAATCCTACACCAATATTTTTTCTTCCTTAGTTGATCCCACCCCACCTTGTCGAGCAAAGCTTTGTTAGTAGACTGAAATTTCCTAGTACCAAACCCTCCTCCAAATTTAGGAAGGCACACCTTATCCCAACTAACCAGATACATATTCTTTTTTTCCTATGTACCAGACCAGAGGAAATCCCTTTCGATCTTTTCAAAATTTTCAGCAATGTAACTAGGAATTTTGAACATGGAAAGGAAGTACATTGGAATCCCTTGGAGGGTGACAGTAAGGACTTGAAACTTACCCACATGACTAAGGATTGAACCTTTCCACCCTTCTAGCTTCCTCTGAATCCTTTCAAGGACAATATTCTATTAATTGGGAGTGACTTCCTTAACTATGAGAGGGAGACCTAGATACACTTAAGGAAGGGAGGCACTCACATAGCCCAAAATAGTAGTTACACAATCCTACAGGTCAGGAGTCTAGTTAAAGAAATATATCAATCTTATTATAATTTATGCACTAACCTAAGCAAGATGCATAATTGATGAGGCAATTTTTCCATTTCCTTGATTCCATGATAGAGGTTTTTCTGAACAACATAGTGTCATCCACAAACTATTGAATGAAAGCCGGATCTAAGGTGGTGGTTAGCTTAACAAATTTAATGGAGCCCTCCGATAGAATTCTAGCAACATTCCTACTTAGCACATCAGAAACCATTATGAACAAATACAAAGATAGGGTGTCACCCTATCTAATACCTCTCCCAGTTGTAAAGAAACCATGTGGCACTGCATTGACTAGAAGATAATACCTCACCATGGTTATGCATTCCAAAATAATGTTAACCATCCTCTGATTGAAGTCGAACTTAACTAGGAATTTGGGAAGAAAGTCCCATAGGAATTTTTCGTAAGCTTGTGAG
Source organism: Sequoia sempervirens (assembly GCA_007258455.2). Lineage (NCBI taxonomy): Eukaryota > Viridiplantae > Streptophyta > Pinopsida > Cupressales > Cupressaceae > Sequoia > Sequoia sempervirens. The sequence goes on along the minus strand of VDFB02281492.1, from coordinate 1,050,319,254 downwards.
ATGTCAAGCTTAAATTCCATACTCGCACTATTGCACCGATCCATAGAATGTAGAATCTCATAAGTGGTAATCACCACATCCATGATATGGTTACCCAAAACAAAGTCTTTTGGCTTGGGGTGATCATTTTATCAAGATGGGATTTCAAATAATTCACCAAGATCTTGTATAATTTCTTATAAACAGTGTTACATAGGCTAATGGGATGAAAATAAGTCATGGTCTTTAGATCCTCAATATTGGGAATAAGGGCAAGGAAGGTGTGGTTGAGCTATTTGAGCAATTTTCCAAAATTTAAAAAGTCCCTAGCCACTAGAGTTAGGTCTTCCCCCACAACATACCAAAAGATTTGGAAGAAATCCGAAGGGAAACCATTGAGTCTTAGGGAATTGTACATCTCCATATTGAACACAATAGCTCAGACTTCCTCAGGAGTAACAACCCCTAGTACAATATCATTATCCTCTTAGGTTATAGAAGCAAGAAGGGAATCCAACAACAGATCATCCAATGCTAGATTGGGAGCCTCAATAGGAGCCGACAGTGCACATTGGAAGTGACCAACAGCGAAAAGGCCAACTTGGATAGGGGTTGATGGAGTCCCTAAAATATTTAGCATTTATAGGTCCTTTTGAGCTCAATAATAGCATGTCATAGGTTTCCCACAGGTAGGGTTTGAGGTTTTTCTTATGTAACATTGTTTTCAAATGCTTCAATTACAAACCTTGGGAATTTTAATTTTACATTGACTTTCTTTGCCTAGTTGTCTGTTGTTTAAGTTTCCTTTTGAGCCATTGTTGTGTGTTCCTTACCGTACCCTTTTCTTAGGTTACCTGGTCACCTTCAACTGCAAAGTGTTTTAATTTTTCCAAGTTCGGGCTTTAATATTTCACTCATAAATGACTCAAGTCTAAGTCATCTATCTTTAAGGGTAAAATGACGTCAGCTTAGTCATGGCCCTCTTTTATAACCAACTTTGTTGCATGTGCATAATTGATGATCATCTAATTGTGGGATTTAATTTGAGTTGTTCCCCGCTAGCTCGCGTATCCCAAATTATGGTACTTTAATTGTTGTGTGGTCTACAAGATGCTGACACATGTTTAATCATGTGTACCAACCCCACCATCACTTCTCATTTCGACGCTCAAAGTTTTAAGATCAACGGTGAGTATTAAGAGGGAAGAGTTGATCGCTGTCATTCCCCACCATCTCGCAAAGGGAAGATGCAAGCTTGTTAAAAGCTGCAAGGACCATGAGAAGTCACCACGTATGTCCTATGACTATTGGTGTGTGGATCCCACAAGTACATGAAAAAATATACAGTTGGCACATACCTATTGGTGAGTTGTTTGAGGTGGAATAATGATGAAATTTAAATGTAATTGACTCAATCTAAGTCATTCAAGATGGCCTTATCAACTGAAGATGAATGGTACACATTCAAAATTGTGAGTACGCCCATTGTAAATGTTTTGCTTCATGCTAGCGAGCAGTAATGGGAGAGATGACTCATAAATCTACTCAATTTCCCTCAAAATATGTGTATATGGTTAGTTCTTGCATAATTCAAATTTGAAGACATTTTTGGAGCAATACAAAAAATTGAAAAAGAGAGACTTGTAGAGTTCATCCCAACCACCATTAGGGTAATTGAAATTGAAATATGTAATTATGATAAACACAGTTTTATGCTTTATTTCAATTTTTCAAATTAGGGTTGGCTTTCAATTTGCTTTCTGTGAATGTATGTTATTGCTTCATAATTAGGGTTAATTTTCTCTTTAAAAGTCATTGTCCCATGAAACCTTTTAGAATTAGCATTCACAATGAGTCATAGGTTTGAATTAGGAGGCTGGTAATTGAAACCTTTCTTGTTAAAACCCTGGTCTACTTAAAATTGATGGCTCCCAAAGTAAAAATTTCCACCCCTTCAGCCCAGTCCTGAACACTCTCCCAGGATGTAATTGACTTGTTACCCTCCTCTACAAATAAGAAACCCAAAGGAAAGGTCTTGTTCTATGGACCTACTATTAGAGAGGGAGTAATGGATAAAAAATGCTTCATAAAGGATGTCAAGTTACCTTATACTGGATGGCAGCTCTTTTAGCATTGGTTTGGGAATAGGAACCTTGGAGCTCATCTTTGTAATCCTTGGAGGTTATATATGGGAAAATTAGTTGTTACAAACATGTATATGAATGTGAATCTTCTGAAAGATATCACCTCAAGGTATGATCCAATTTCTAGAGTTGTCAGGACATTTGATTGGAGGGATATGGTAAAGATAACTAGGAAATAAATTTAAGATGTTTTTGATTTTCATGAGTGGAGTCACAATTTGGTTCCTCTGGATATGGATGATATCAGGAAGGAACACAACAATACCAAGGTATTCGTTGGGAAAAAGTTATTTCCCTTGCATACTATTACAACTGGTACTAGGAAGCATGGAAAGCAAGTCAAAACTAGTGAGGAGCTTGAGCCCTTCCCAATGAGTTATTTTGTGAGCTATTTCAGGAAGACTGTGTACTCTTTGTGCCAAATCATTGTTTTTCTCCACCTGACACATTATAGAAAGAATATATCTATCTAGCAATACATCTATAGCACCCAGCTTACAACATAGTCTATGATTATGCCACTTATCTAGTAGAACATATCTATAAGGGTTTGGTTGAGTTAAAGGAAGAGAAACAATGGGTGAAGTTTTGGTGGTATTCACTATTAATGCATATGTTCTTGCATAAAGGGTAGAAGGTTTTTGAGAAAGATATAACTTTGAAAAGGAAGGCAGAAGGTGTCAATTTTCCTATTCAATGTTGGACCCATATTCTGGACAAGATCCTTGATCTATGAGCCACCAAGAATTCCTAAAGAAATTCATGAATTCTTGAGACCTATGGAGATGAGGTCAGACTTGAATTTGAGTCACAATTGGGGAGACTTGATTTTATACCTTGATAAAATAATTTTTAAAGTATATGGCAATGGTCTAGATCTATATCTTCTACCAAGAGATGTGCCACTGAGGATATGGTTTCTTGAAATCATGAGATAATTGGGAGCTTCACATGAAGTACACTTACTTGATATAGAAAAGAAAGGCTCATTCTTTCTAGAGTGGAAAACGTTTGTTGATTATGTTTTGGTGAAAGGGGAATGGAAGCAATTAGTACATCTATTGGTTCCTTACAAGTTGGAGACTATGTGCCCAAGGAATCATGATCCTGGGGGATTTATTACCAAATTAAAAATACATAAGAGGCTAGGTAATTTTGTGCATATCTTCGATTAGCCTAAAGATGTCATCAAGAATTTTTTTAGCTTTCCAGAGTAGGATGAATGGCAAGCTAAGTACCCTACTTATGGGAAGATTTTAGAGGCTAAATGGAAGAAGGATCCCAATTATAATCCTTTGCCAAATATACCTAATGAATTTAGCCAGGTCATGTATGCTATGGATAATTTTGAAAATGTAGTTGGTATATTGAGGGAGCAATGGGAGATTACAGAAAAAGGAAAAGAAAGAGTGGTTGAAGAAGAGACTATTATTACTTTAGAAGAAAGGCCTACTTACCAACCACCCAAGCAACTAAGAATCTACTCTAGGAGGATGAAAGGAATGGATGAAGAACAAACCTTTTTGACCCCTACCACTTCTGAAGGATCAAAGACAACTTCTCCTAAGAGTGTAATGTCATCACCTCCAGGGCAGGTTCCTCCACCTATAATTGATCTTGATTCACCTCCAAGAAGCCCTACTCTATTGGAGTAGCCACCCCTTAAGAGACAAAGGATTGAGGTAAGAGGAGTGGTTGAATATTCTGATACAGATGAAGATGATATGTTTATCACTCCTAAGGATATCCAACAAGGAATTCCTTCCCCTATATGGTAAATTGTCTCAAGTTCAGGACAAAGCAGTCTTAGGTTGGGAAGAATTGACATCAGTGGTCTAAATAGTGTAGATGACCTAAGGATTGAGGCTTGTAAGGAGTTTATGAAAGATGACTCCTTTGTTGAAACATCTACGTTTAGGGATTTCTGGTTGAGATACAAAGTTGCAGAATATGTAGAGAAAGTGGCCATTGAAAGGAGCTTGCATCTAGATTTACTTGAAAGTGTCATTTAGGCCAATGTGAGGAGTATTATGAAGAATGAATTTCAAAATATTAATGCCCATGAAGGAAGAGATCTTGTAAAGAAATGTGGTGTGTTATTGCTACCAAGGTGAGATATTGTTAATGCTATAGTCCTAGATGCTATAAGAAGGGTTGAAAGACCTATAGTGCAAACAAAAGAGGAGTTGAATATGGCACTTTGGGGGTCTTCATTTAGTCAATACTAGGATGCTCTAGCAATTTGGTTATTATCCATAGGATCAAGGAAACCAGTACTTTCCAAGTCATCAGATGTCAGTGGGCAATTATTTGTGAACAGAGTTACTGATACCCCTGCCTTGGAGGCAACTGACATGGTTGTTAATGTTGCTAGATTTACTAAAGTAACTATGGAGAACCACTCTATTGAAAGGGATGAATTGAAGAACAAGTACCATGAGCTACTCAATGAATATGATAATAGTCAACAAAAGGTAGTTGTACTAGAGAGAAAGTTGGCATTTTATAAGCAGAGGGAATAAATGCAGAGAGATCAAGGCCAGACCAGTTCAAGTCACCCACCCCCATCTTCTCCAATTTCATCTTCTGAACTTTCCCCTCAAGATCAGGCCTTCAAAATGGTACCATATAATTTGGGACAAGAGCCACTTTTAGTGGAGGAACCAAGCAAATCAGGTCCCAATTCATCAGATGAACCTACAAGGGAACAACTTCTTTCACAAGTTGAAACATATAAGAAGTTGTTGGAATAGGCACAAGACACAATGTATGAATACATTTCAAAGATTATTCATACTATCTTGAAACATCTGAATATGAAGATTCAGGCCAAACTGAATGGTGTTCATGACAATTACTCCCTGATGATGTGAACAATAGGATTATTTAAAAGGGATAAGGAGTTGGCTATGCCAATCTTGAACAAGTGGATCCCAAGGGTTGAGATCCCAAGGGCTGAGAGATTGAATTTAATAGTAGTTGGAGCCACCCAACATGAGGATAAATACCCTAAGGTTCTTCCAACATATACATTTTTTGGTGAACTCAATGAGAAATTTTTTTAGGGATATATTTCCCCACTTGAGCAGAAAATAAGAGAACTGAAGGCTTATTATAATCTAGCAGATTTGTCACTATTGTCAAATATTCAGCTCATCAATAGTCAACTAAATCCATTACATATGTGGAAGAGGGATATGGATCATGTTATTGCTTCCCAAGTGAATCAACTTTGCAAAGAGCTTAACATCAATACCTTTAATGACACTTTCGAAAAGTTGACATTTATTATCAACATTCTTGAAGATTTTGACAAGGAATCCAATTTTGTGATGACAAAGTATTCCTCATACAGGAAGAAGTTGGATGAAATCATTGATTTCAATTGGCCATTTGATGAAGTATATGAAAAATGGGGAAGGGTATTGGTTGGCCGACTAGGTCTGTAAACATGGATGTGAAACATATATAATTGGTCAAGTATTGTACAATTCTAACCTTAGAAAATGCAATGTATAAAATATATGTTTCACAAGTAAATATTAGTTGTTGATGATGTAGAATGTTGACTAGGATATTGATTCATGTTTTGCTTTGCATCATTTTGTCATCTTGCTCAATTAAATGGACGTGCTACAACATAGAAGATTATTCTTTTTGACACGTGCCTTTTGGGAAGGCGGTTTTGATCCTTACAACAAGTGTAAATAATCTTTGTCTCATGTGTATTCCCTCCAATTTGAAGAATGCAAAGATAATTGAATTAGGGAATATGTCTCATAGTGATCCAATTAGAAAGTGACATGTGTACATCTAGCCCGAGGCTTGTTTTTTCTCCCTTATTCTATAAAAGGGAACGCAGGGCCATTTCTACTCATCTTTTATTGAATTCTTGAATAGGATTATGAAACTTGAGAACATAGAGTGAATATATTAAGTCCTAGTGTAATGCTTTGAGTCTAGGTAGTAAATTTTGTTAAATGTATGGTTCTTGAGAATTCCTAAATGATAATGGAAAATTTCCAAGTCTATAGTCTCTCCATTTAGATCTGTACACGAATTAATAATGAAAATTCTGATCAAAGATCATTTCATTAATTGTCATCATTTTCTTACTTTGATATATGTTTTGGTTTTAGCTCTGGTTCATAGAATGGGTTAAAATGCTTAAATAAATTCATAAATTCATGTGCAAGGTGATTGGATCTGATAAGTAGTCATTAGAATTTGGTTACAAAATTGTGAATTGCAAAGTAAAATCACTTGGATCATGGGTGTTTAGAATTAAATATACCTTATATTTCAATTTGCTTAGACTTGTAGCCCGTAGATAGTGGCACTGATCCCAACCCCTTTAAGTCTTTCTCATGGTTCCAGTTATGCAAATTGAAAACATCCTTTTAAAATAATCATTGATCTATCTTTAATTTATGTAGATTTTGTTGTCTTATATTCTCAACTTAGGATGTATAATTCATTCAGGGAAATGCCAACTTCTTGGAGAATTTCATCTTATTAGTCATTGGTGAGAATATATCTGCTTGAATATTCAATGTATATGCGAGTTTTTTGAAATAATTGTATAATGTACATTGTGGGACCACCCTCCTAGGTTTCACAGAGCTTGAAGTGCAGGGGATAAAGCGATTGGTGCTATATCTCGTTTGTTGGCCAATTTTCTTGCAAGTATTCAAGAATTGAGTTTTGCAAACTCATAAGTATCTGGCAAGATCTGATTGGCTCATTGAAAACAACCAACAAAATGGTGACTCTACTGGGGATTGAAGCTTTACAATTATTAGTTCTCCAGAATGCCTTATCATAGATCACTATGTTATATGGTGATATTTACTGATAGAGTTGGTCAAATAAAAGTGTCCGATAAATTTAGCTCAAATATTTGTCAAATATTTCACCTATGTTCCTGATAAGTTTCCTGCCCATTGGTCTCCAAAGCTTGCATTCAAAATTCATGCAAATGCATGTTGTATGTGTCAAATTTTTTCTTAGGCTCTAAAGATCTATTGAAATTTGCATAGAGAATAACAAAATTGCTACTAATTTGTCCCAAGGAATTTGGGTGGCAACTCTGATGTCTCTACATCGGTGTGAGCTGGTGTTTAAGGATATTAATGAAGTAAAGAAGAAAGTTATAAATAAATCATAGAAGGTGACAAACATGAAGAAGACTCAAGTACAAATGAGAGGAACATGAGGCCACATGAAGAAGCATCCAAAATAGAAGCTGGAAGGTGAATTATCTAAGAACATGAACTTATGCGAAAAATGGATAAAAGAAAAGGCACAATAAAAGGTAAGTATACCCCTCATCCCACCCCTAAACATGAAATGAATTCTAATTCTAGTTCATCATGTGGAATGAATCTATTGGACTTTAGTGACAATACTTCTAATGAGAGGGGAGAGGTTTTTATGAAGTCTGTTATAAATGAGTACTCCTTAGACCTAGGCATGCAAGCCATGCAGAGGAGAGAAAAGGATAGAATAGAAAGGGATAAAATAAAAAAAGATAATGCTAGAGCTAGGCGTGCTAGAGCTAAAGGATATATCACCCCAAATTCCCATACATATACCCTTGTTCCTCTTGACTTGCTATCCGGAGAGGAATATTCTCATGATTTTTCTCCCCATCAAGTTGAGACTACGGTAGTATCTGATAGAGAGTCTACTTTTCCAGATGAAGAAGAGGTGTTGAATGATATGCATTTGCTCAATCCAAGAGCTTCTAAGTGCAATGAAAATAGAAAGAAGAGGGATGCAGAGAAGAAGAAGAGAATTAGGAATATTGTGATGTGGAGGGATATGTTGAGAAGGAAGGTTGAGGAGATGGAGGCCTTAGACAAATTGGCAGCCCAAGTAGACCAAGAGAATGACCCAGTTGTGCAAGAGACTAGGAAAAATCCCTATAAATTCCTCAGCAGACAATATTGCTACAAGTCCACAAACTAATACTATTGAAAAGACTTTTATCCCATCTACCCCCCTCCCAAATATACAAAGCGTGATTCTCGTGATGTTGATAAAGGGAAACAACCTATGGGAGAGAAAAAAGAAAATGAAGGGGTAAAAATCAATGAGGGGGGTGCTTCCAAGAAAGATACATCGCAAGATGATTATGTCCCATTACTGGATAAATTGATGAAAGAAAATGAAAAATTAGACAAGAAGATGAAGGAGATGGAATTACTTGTTGTAAACAAATAGATGAAAAGGAAGCTCAACTTCTTGGAATCCACATTGAAGGAGCCTATCCCTGAGACCCAGATCCCTCAAGGTTGCACATCCTCTTCAAATCCTCACATTAATGAAAAAACTTCATCTACTCACAACCCCTCTAGTTCTTCCTCACAACCTAAAGATAAAACTAGAACAGTTCATTTCAATGATCAACATGACTCCCAACATAGAAGGTCTAGACACAATAGTGATAGAATAAGAGATATTGATAACCAAGATAAGGAAGGAACTGCTAGGAGGATATTGTTGCATACTGATAGGTATAGGCAGCTATGTTTTGAAAATATCCCAAGATACCCAAATCCAGTGCCAAATAATGCCAGGAAACATGTGCCCAAGTTTATTGGCAACAATGCTCTCAATGGTGAAGACCACTTAAAGGCTTTTTAGAGTTTTGTAGAAGACTTTGAATTATGGGATGAGGATGTGGCTATGAAATACTTTATGAAATCCCTAATGGAGGATGCAAGGGATTAGTATAGGATCTTGTTAGATGCAAGAATTGATTCCAAGGATTCATTCTTTTGAATCTTTAGAGAGAAATACAAAGACCAAACCGATCCTTGGTTTAGGTTGAATGAATTTAATAACATCACAAAAGGGCACAATGAAATGGCTAGTGAGATCAATGTGAGGTTCCAAAAGGCAATGTATATAGTCCTTGGATGCCTGAGGCCCATTGAAAGAGCATGTTTGATTGTGTATTGTAATGCATATGACTCTAATATGTGTTATTTACTTTGGGACAAGAATCCACAGTCCCTAATGGAAGCCTACAAGATGGTGGTAAATATTAAAAATAATAGAAGGGAATCTGGTAAATTTGGTAGAAGGGATGAACCTATGCCTTCTAATAATTCAAAAGCTTAAAATGAGAAAGAAGTTAAAGTTGCAGTGCCAAATGAAAAGTTTTATCAAGTTCTACATTTATTGCAGAAGCGGGAAAAGAATGAAAAACCTTAGTTCTAGAGGAATGAGAGGCCCCTGAGGCTTCAAGATTATCCTTACAAAAAAAATGGCATAACATGAAGCTGATTCAAAATAATTAGAAAAAATTTTAGGCTACACCCAACCCTTTGCATAAGAATACAACAATTTTTTTTTAAGACTTACCATGGTGTGGAGTGTGTGAGATGCCTCATTCATCACAAAAATGTATATTTGTGAGGTCCTTGGAAGAAACTCAAGATGATCAAAGGGAATTTGATTCTCCCTATAATCTAGATGAAACTACAAATGTATTCATGACTAGGTCAGACTTGGAATGTAGTGATTATTCTTCTAGTGATGATGTTGACACAAATAATGTGGATGTGCAAAGACATTAAGTAGTTATGCACCATTAGCAAGTGCTTTCTGATGAAGAAAGAGAAGATGAATACACTACTTATAATCTTGAGGAATGTAGTGTTTCTCTGAGAAGACCTTTGAATGAGGAAATAAAGAGATATACAATTGCACTGGCTGCTAGAGCTCAAGCAAGAAGTGATCTCCACCAGAGGAATAGGGTGGTGAGTGGAAACCAAGGCCATCCTGGAGGCATGTTCATTAAAGAGAACAATGCAGACAGTAAAGGAGTTAAGACAAAAAATAAGAAGGAAGAGACCAAGCCCAAAGAAGCTAAAGAAATAAGAATTTGGGACAAGAAAGGTAGCAAAGCAAAGGTTACTGCTAAATCTACACATCAGGATCTGAAGGCCAAAGATTTGGAGCCTACCATTGAAAAGATTGATACACAAGCTAATAAGGTAGTCCCTTAGGAAATACTACTTCCAGAGTTACCAAGTTACTCTCCCATTGATATGTTTAAGGTCTTATCTCAAGTCCAAGTCACAAGCCCATTTCTTGAGATGATGAGGATTGATGACCATAAAAATAGAATGGTAGCTCTCATTAATAGCATTGTCGAGGGTAGCAAACATAAAGTAGATGTTGATACACCTGAAACAAGTAATAGTCAAGAAAAGGATACTGAGGTAGGAGCAGTAATTAATGAGAACCTTGAGATTTATTTAGGAACCACCATCACTCCAAATCCTAGTCTGGTCAATCCTTTCTTTTTTAGCCTGATCATTGATGAGAAACTACTCAGGAATTGTATGATAGATTTCTATGCTTCAAATAATGTTAGGACAATTAGGATAATGGAGGAAATGGGCTTGAAGGTTGATATCACCTATGGAAAGTGCTATTCCATCGATTCTAGAAAGGTCCTTGTTATTGGGGTAATTTATAAGGTCCCATATAAACTAGCTGCATTTCCTGAAAAGGAGCTAGTCATGAGTGTCACAGTGGTGGATATTCCACCAACTTATGGAATGCTACTGTCAATACAATGGTGTTATTCTATGGGAGGAAGTATGCAATGTGATCTATCCTTCGCTAAATTCTTAATTGATCAGAAGGATGTCAAAATTTCTAGAGAATCAAGATTTCAGCATATGATTAAGCATATTAAAGTGCCAGAGGATCCCCCAATAATTAACTTTGTGGACATTGTTAATGACACCTTTCGTGTGGAAGAGTTGAAGAAAGAAGAAGAAGAAGAAGCTAAGCCTGCACCAAATGTTAGAGAGGTCTTGCAAGCACCACATGAAGATGCTGTATGGATGTTGTATTTTGATGGAGCTTGTTCAAAGGAAGGCTTAGGTGCTGGGGTCATTCTTATCTCTCCCCAAGGTAAGACTTGCAAGTACTCATTTTTTTTGTAGTTTGCATGTATGAATAATGTTGTTGAATATGAGGCTTTATTACTTGGTTTGAAGTTAGCTTCCAAACATGGGATAAAATCATTAAAAGTATTTAGGGATTCTGAGTTAGTAGCTTCCCAAGTCAGGTATAGGTTTGTCACTAAGGACAAAAGATTGAGACAATATAGAAATTAGGTATGGGATACTATTAAGGCATTTGATGCTTTTGGAGTAGATTGGATAGAGAGAGGACAAAATGTCAAAGTAGATTTACTAGCTAATATTGTAGTCAAGCTAGATGATGTGACTTTTGATGGTGTCTGAAGAATTGAGGTACAGACACAACCTGTAGTACCTGACAAAATTTGCAATTGGAAAGTGTTTGAGGATGGAAATGAGATTCTAAAGTTCTTGCACTGCATTGACTAGTATGAAAGTCAAGAGATTGACTTCAGTTCATATGTGGTGGAAGTTGATGGAAAGGAGACATTGTTCAGGAACAAGGTAATTCAGTTGAAAACAAATAAAATTCCTAAGGGGTTAGTTTCACTCGAAAGGGTCTTTGATGGCCCAGATATATCAAATGCTAAGCAAGAATCTGCACATAAAGAAGACCTAGAGGAGATAAATCTAGGAACGGAAAATGCTCCTAAGAAGGTGTATATTGGTAAAAAATGAAGTCACATGTGAGGACTATGTTAATTTCCTTATTAAGGCAATACAAACATGTATTCCCATGGTACTATGATGATCTAAAGGCCTACAGGGAAGATATGTTCTAGCATGAGATCCCATTGAAGCCTGACACAAAGCCTTTCAGGAAAAAACAAAGACCTATTAATCCAACCTTGAGACCTAAAATGAAAGAAGAGCTTGCTAAGCTGAGTGATGCAAGAATTATTAAACCTATAAGGAATTCCTCATGGGTGTCCAATTTGGTTCTAGTCAGGAAAAATAATGGTGACTTAAGACTATGTGTGGATTTTAGGAACCTCAATGTTGCATCCTTGAAAGATAATTACCCCTTACCTAACATGGAACAAATGTTACAAAAGGTAACAGGTTGTGAACTAATTTCTATGATGGATGGATTTTTAGATTATAACCAGGTTATGGTGAGGGAATCAGACTAGTACAAAATGACATTTACCACACCATCGGGGACCTATGTTTATGTGAGGATGCCTTTCGGCCTTATAAATGTTGGTGCCCCTTTCAAAGAGCCATGGATGTGGCTTTTGCTGATTTCTTAGATTTGTTTCTTGCTATCTACCAGGATGACCTCACTACTCACAGTAAGAAGGAGGAGGATCATTGTTCACATCTTGATAATTTTTTCATTAGAGCATTAGAATATGGAATTTCATTGAATGCCAAGAAATGTGCCTTTAGAGTCAAAGAAGGTAAGTTTCTAGGGCACATTGTCTCAAAATATGGTATCAAGATTGACCCTAAAAGAGTAGCAACTATAGATAAAATTATACCACCAAAGAATGTTAAAGGGATTCAATCTTTCCTTGGGTAGATAAAATTTCTAAGGAGGTTTGTGACTAATTTTGCAGAGATAGTTAGGCCTATCTCGAGGATGCTCAAGAAAGGAGAAAAGGTGGTATAGTCAGAAGAGCCTCTCAAATCTTTTCAATCCATTAAGGATGCTATTAAAGCTGCATCTATCTTGAAGACTCCAAACTATTCTAAGCCATTCCAATTGTTTACATTTGCCTCTTTTCATATTATAGTAGGAGTATTGTTACAAAAAAATGATGAAGGTTTTGAATAGCCAATTTCCTTTTTCAACAAGTATTTTCAAGCAGTTGAACTCAAATATGACGCCACTGAGAAGCAAGCTTATGCCTTAGTTAAGGCTGTTAAAAATTTCAGAACATATTTGACCGGTGCAACTGTGGTAGCCTATGTTCCAAGTGCAGCAGTCAAGGAAATTTTCACTCAACAAGAAAATACAGGTCAGAGATGTAGGTGGATTAACAAAATCCAAGATATCAACATAGATATTCAAATTACAAAACTGGTAAGAGGCCAAGGTTTAGCCAAACTCATGGTTGAAACTAATTTGGAGGCCAATCAAATTAATGAAGTTGAACAAGAAAACATTGCTCCCATCTGTGATATGCAAACATCTGGCTGGTACAGAAGGATAGTTGAATATCTACAGACCATGAAATTCCCTGATGGCATGCCAAACAATGAGAAGAGAACTTTAAAACTATAGGAAATTAGGTATGTTATCATTGATGGTGAACTCTGGTGGAGAAGCCTAGAAGTTGTGCTTCTCAGATGTGTATATGGTGACTAAGCAAAAGATATGTTAATTGAAATGCACAAGGGTGTGTGTGGAGGTCACTACATGGCTAAGACTTGCAAATAAAGTATTAAGGGAAATTTTTTGGTGGCCCACAGTGTTCAAAGATACACAGACTTGTGAAGAAGTGTGATGCCTATCAGAGGTTTACTGGAAAACTAAAGTTTTTAGGTAACCTACCACTTAGGCCAATCTCAACACCAACCCCCTTCCAACAATGGGGTATTGATTTTATTGGAGAAATGACGGTGAAGTCTAGTGGAAGACATGCTTGGATTTTGGTTGTAACTAACTATTTCACGAAGTGGGTTGAAGATATTCCTACCAAAAAGGTAATCAGTAAAGTTTTCATTGACTTCTTGATGAATAATATTCGAAGTAGGTTTGGTGTTCCTGAGAGAATTGTTTCTGATAATGCTATGAGCTTTAGGTCTAAGGAATTTATGGACTTTTGCAACCAACATGACATAAATGTATCTTATTCATCCCCTCACCATCCCCAAGGGAATGGACAAGCTGAGTCTAGTAATAAGAGCCTTATGAAGATCATTAAATGGATGCTTGAAAATAATAAGAAAGCTTGGGACTCAAAATTGCAATTGGCACTATGGGAAGATAGAACCACAGTGAAGAAAATCATTGGACAATCCCCTTTTAACTTGGTGTATGGGGTTGAAGCTAGAATACCACACAATAATCTAATGAAAATGTATAAATTTTTTTAGGAATATGATACTGATATCTATGATGAGATACACAATTGGATGGATGAGTTGATTGAGCTTGATGAGAAGATAAGAGAAGCTCACAATAGATATGAGAGGTTGTAGCTCCAAGTCAACCACGTGTATGAAAAAAGGGTTGTTCAAAGGAAGTTTGAAGTAGGGTGTATGGTCTTGATGTGGAACACAAGACTGGAGGAGAAAGGAAAGCATGAGAAGTTTGACCCCCTATGGCTTGGGACTTATTTGATTGTAGATACTCATGGGGAAGACTCCTACTTTCTACAATCACTAACAGGTGAATTTCTAGAATTATTAGTAAATGGACAGTTCCTGAAACCCTATTTCTCCTAAAATAGGTTATATCTCCATGTACATTGTATAATCCTATTAATTTTGTACATATGGTTTGGTGTGTTTTCTTTCTGTTGCATCTACTTACCTTATCTGGGTGAGCTCCTAGTTTTTTTTTTAGTTCCTTTGTGTTTGGTCTACTTCACCGAGTGATCTCTTTCTTACCATACCCACCAGAGGTATGTGTCCCTGAGCATGAGCCATTGATGAACTCCCTAAATTTTTTAGCATTTACAGGTCCTTTTGAGCTCAGTAATAGCATGTCATAGGGTTCCCATAGGTAGGGTTTAAGGTTTTTCTTATGTAACATTATTTTCAAATGCTTCACTTACAAAACTTGGGCATTTTAATTTTGCATTGACTTGCTCTGCTTGGTTGTTGGTTGTTTAAGTTTCCTTTTGAGCCATCGTGGTGCGTTCCTTACTAGCCCCTTTGCTTAAGTTACCTAGTCACCTTCAACTACGAAGCGTTTTAAGTTTACCAAGGTTGGGATTTAATATTTCACTCATAAATGACTTAAGTCTAAGTCATCTATCTTCAATGGTAAAATGTCGTCGACCTAGTCATGGCCCTCTTTTATAACTGACTTTGTCGCATGTGTAGGATTGATGATCATCAGATTGTGGGATTTAATTTGAGTCATTCCCCATTGGCTCACATATCCCAAATGATGGTACTTTAATTGTTGTGTGGTATGTGAGATGTTGAAACATGTTTAATCATGGGTACTGACCTCGCCGTCACTTCTCATTCCGATGCTCAAAGTTTTAAGATCAATGGTGATTATTAAGAGGGAAGAGTTGATCATTATTTTTCCATTGCATCTCACAAAGGGAAGATGCAAGCTTGTTAAAAGATGCGAGTACCATGATAAGTCACCACATATGTCCTACAACTATCAGTGTGTGGAGCCCACAAGTACATGAAAGAAGATCTAGTTGGCACATTTCTATTGGCCAGTTGTTTGAGATGGAACAATGATGAAATTCAAATGTAATTGACTCAATCTAAGTCGTTCAAGATGGCCATCTCAGCTGAAGATCAATGGTACACATTCAAAACTATGAGTAAACCCATTGTAATTGTTTTGCTTCATGCGAGTGAGCAATAATGGAAGAGGTGACTCATAAATCTACTCAATTTCCCTCAAAATATGTGTACATGGTCAGTTCTTGCATAATTGAAATTTGAAGATGGTTTGGAGCAATACAAAAAATTGAAAGAAGGAACTTGCAGAGTTTGTCTCGAATTCCATTAGGGTTATTCTGATTGAAAGCCATAAGTACGATAAAAACAGTTTTATGCCTTATTTCAGTTTTCTAAATTAGGGTTGGATTTCAATTTTCTTTCTATGAATGTGTTTTATTGCTTTGCTTTAATTGCTTAGAATTAGTGTTAATTCCATCTTTAAATATTGTAGTCTTGTGAAACCTTTCAGAATTAGCATTCACATTGAGCCATAGGTTTGAATTAGGAGGTTGGTAATTGAAAACTTTCTCATTAAAACCCTAGTCTACTTAAAATTAATGTATCCCAAAGTACAAATTATCACCCCTTCGGCCTAGTTCAGAACACTCTCTCAGGATGTAATTGACGTGTTACCCTCATCTACAAATAAGAAACCCAAAGGAAAGGTCTTGTTTTATGCCCCTACTATTAGAGAGGGAGTGATGGATAAACAATGCTTCATAAAGGATGTCGAGTTGCCTTATACTGGATGGCAGCTCTTTCAACATTGGTTCGGGAATAGGAAACTTTGAGGTCATCTATGTAATCCTTGGAGGTTAGATATGGGAAAATTAGTTGTTCCCAATGTGTATATGGATGTGCATCTTCTGAAAGATATCGCCTTAAGGTATGATCCAGTTTCTAGGGTTGTTAGGACATTTGATTGGAGGGATATGGTAAAGATAACCAAGAAAGAAATTGAAGATGTTTTTGATCTGCATGAGTGGAGTTAGGATTTGGTTACTCTGGAAATGGATGATATTAGGAACACAACAATACCAAGGTATTCATTAGGAAAAAGTTGTTGCCCTTGCATACTATTGTGACTGGTACCAGGAAGCATTGAAAGCAAATCAAAATTGGTGATAAGTAGCTTGAGCCCTTCCCAATGAGTTATTTTGTGAGCTATTTAAGGAAGATTGTATACTCTTTGTGCCAAATCATTGGTTTTTCTCCACCTAACAAATTCTAGAAAGAATATAGCTATATGGCAACACATCTGCAACACACAGCCTACAACATAGTCTATGATTATGCCACTTATCTAGTGGAACATATCCATAAGGGTTTGGTTGAGTTAAAGGAAGGGAAAAAATGGGTGAAGTTTTGGTGGTATTCACTATTAATACATATGTTCTTGCATAAAGGGCAAAAGGTTTTTGAGAAAGATATAACTTTGAAAAGGAAGGGTGAAGGTGTTGATTTTCCTATTCAATGTTGGAACCAAATTATGGACAAGGATGATTTGAAGTATAATTATGTGATGTTTCAAAATTATTTTGCATCAAGAATAGGGAAATCCTATATTTATGAACCACCAAGAATTCCTAAATAAATTCATGAATTCTTTAGACCTATGGAGATGAGGCCAAACTTTTGAGTCACAATTGGGGAGACTTGATTTTATACCCTATTAAAACAATTTTTAGAGTATATATAAATGGTCTAGATCCATATGTTATGCCAAGAGATGTGCCACTAAGGATAGGGTTTCTTGAAATCACGAGACAATTGGGAGCTTCATAGGTAGTACACTTACCTGATACAACAAAGAAAGGCTCATTCTTTCTAGAGTGGAAATTTTTTGTTGATTATGCTTTGGTGAAAGGGGCATGGAAGCAATTAGTACATATGTTGGCACATTACAATTTGGAGATTATGAGCCCAAGGAATCATGATCTTGAGGGATTTAGTACAAATTAAAAATAGATAAGAGGCTGGGTAATTTTGTGCATATCTTCAATTATCCTGAAGATGTCATCAAGAACATTTTTATCTTTTCCAGAGCAGGATGAAAGGAAAGCTAAATACCTTGCTTATAAGAAGATGTTAGAGGCTAAATGGAAGAAGGATCCCAATTATAATCCTCTGCCAAATATACCTGATGAATTTAGTCGAGTCATCTATGTTATGAATAATTTTCAAAATGTAGTTGGTATATTGAGGGAGCAATGGGAGGTTACAAAAAAAGTTAAAGCAAGAGTGGTTGAAGAAGAGACTACCATTACATTGTAAGAAATTCCTACTTACCAACCACCCAAGCAACTAAGAATATACTTCAAGAGTAAGAAATCAATGAATGAAGAACACACCTTGCC
Source organism: Sequoia sempervirens (assembly GCA_007258455.2). NCBI lineage: Eukaryota > Viridiplantae > Streptophyta > Pinopsida > Cupressales > Cupressaceae > Sequoia > Sequoia sempervirens. The sequence goes on along the minus strand of VDFB02281492.1, from coordinate 1,050,301,461 downwards.
GACCCCTATCACTTATGAAGGATCAAACACAGCTTCTCCTAAGAGTGTAATGCCATCACCTCCAGGGAAGGTTCCTCCACATGTAATTGATCTTGATTCATCTCCAGGAAGCCCTGCTCCATTGGAGCAGCCACCCCTTAAGATAAAAAGGACTGAGGCAAGAACAATGGTTTAATATTCTGATATAGATGAAGATATATTTATCACTCTTGAGGATATGCAACAAGGAATTCCTTCCCCTATAGGGGAAATTGCTTCAAGTTTAGGAAAAGGTAGTCTCAGGTTGGGAAAAATAGACATCAGTGGTCTAAATAGTGTAGATGACCTAAGGATTGAGGCTTGTAAGGAGTTTATGAAAGATGATTCCTTTGTTGAAACATCTGTGTTTAGGAATTTCTGGTGGACATCCAAAGTTGTAGAATATGCATAGAAAGTGGCCACTGAAAGGAGATTGCATCTAGAGTTATTTGAAAGTGTCATTTAGGCCAATGTGAGGAGTATTATGAAGAATGAATTTCAAAAGATTAATTTTGAGGATGGCAGAGAGCTTGTAAAGAAGTGTGGTGTGTTATTGCTACTAGAGTGGGATATTGTTGATGCTATAGTCCTAGAAGCTATAAGAAGAGTTGAAAGGACTTTAGTGCAAATAGAAGAGGATTTGTATATGGCACTTCGGGGGTTTGTATTTAGTGAAGACTGGGATGCACTAGAAATCTAGTCATTATCCATTGGATCCAAGAAACCACTACTTTCCAAGACATCAGATGTCAGTGGACAATTACTTGTGAAGAGAGTTGTTGATACCCCTACCTTGGAGGCAACTAACATGGTTCTTAATACTGCTAGATTTACTAAAGCAACTGTAGAAAACCTCACCCTTGAAAGGGATGACTTCAAGAAAAAGTACCATGAGCTATTCAATCAGTATGATAATAGTCAACAAAAGGTATCTATACTAGAGACAGAGTTGGCATTTTATAAGCAAAGGGAAGAAATGCAAAGAGTTCAAGGCCAGACTAGTTCAAGTTGCCCACCTCCATCTTCTACAATTGCATCTTCCCAAATTTCCCCTCAAGATCATGCCTTGGAAATGGTACCATATAATTTGGGACAAGATCCAATTTTAGTGGAGGAACCAAGCAAATCAGGTCCCAGTTCATCTAACAAACCTACAAGGGAGAAAATTCTTGCACAAGTTGAAAAATATAAGAAGTTGTTGGAACAAGAACAAGATACAATGTATGAAAACATCTCAAAGATAGTTCATACTATCTTGAAACATTTGAATATGAAGATTCAGGCCAAACTGAATGGTGTTCATGACAATTACTCCCTAATGATGCGAGCAATAGGAGTATGTCAAAGGGATAAGGAGTTGGCTATGCCAATCTTAAACAAGTGGATCCCAAGGGCTGAGAGATTGAAGTTAATAGTAGTTGGAGCTAACCAGCATGAGGATAAATACACTAAGGTGATTCCAACATATACATTTATTTGTGAACTTAGTGAGCAAAAGTTTTAGGCATATATTTCCCCACTTGAGCAAAAAATAAGAGAACTGAAGGCTCATTATGATCTGGAATATTTGTCACTATTGCTAGATATCCAGCTCACCAATAGTAAACTAAAATCAATGCAAATGTAGAAGAGGGAGATGGATAATGTTATTGCTTCCCAAGTGAATCAATTTTGTAAAGAGGTTAACATCAATACCTTTAATGACACTTTGGAAAATTTGACATTTATTATCAGCTTTCTTGGAGATTTTGACAAGGAATCCACTTCTATGATGACAAAGTATTCCCCATAAAGGAAGAAGTTGGATGAAATCATCAATTTAAATTGGCCATCTGATGAAGAATATGACCAATGGGGAAGGGTATTGGTTGGTGGACTGGGTCTGTAAACATGGATGTGAAACATATATAATTGGTCAAGTATTGTACAGGTCTGGCCTTAGAAATTGCAATGTATAAAATGTATGTTTCATAGGTAAATATTAGTTGTTGATGATGTGGAATGTTGATTGGGATGTCAATTCACTTTTTGATTTGCATCATTTTTTCATCTTGCTCGATGAAATGGACATGCTACAACATAGAAGGTTATTCTTTTTGACATGTGCCTTTTGGGAAGGCGGTTTTGCTTCTTACAACAAATGTAAATAATCTTTGTCTCTTGTGTATTCCCTCCAATTTGAAGAATGCAAATATAACTAAATTATGGAATATGTCTTGTAGCAGTCCAATTAGAATGTGACATGTGTACATCTAGGTTGAGGCTTGTTTTTGCTCCCTTATTCTATAAAAATGGAATTTAGGGCTCTTTGTGTGGGTCTTTTGTTGAATTTTGGAATCGAATTGTGAAAATTGAGAACACAGAGTGAATATCATGTTAAGTCCTAGTCTAATGCTTTGAGTCTAGATAGTATTTTTTTTCAAATGTATGGTTCCTGAGCATACTTGAATGATAATGGAAATTTTCCAAGTCTATAGTCTCTCCATTAAGATCTATACTCGAATTATTAATGAAAATTCTAATCAAAGATCATTTCATTAATTGTCATCATTTTCTTACTTTGATATATGTTTTAGTTTTAGCTCTGGTTCATAGAATGGGTTAAAATGTTTAAATCAATTCATAAATTTATGTGCAAGGTGATTGGATCTAATAAGTATTCTTTAGAATTTGGTTACAAAATTGTGAACTGCAAAGTAATATCACTGAGATCATGGGTGTTCAAAATTAAATATACCTTATATTTTAATTTTCTTGGACTCCTAGCCCATAGATAATGGAACTGATCCTAACCCCTTTAATTCTTTCTCATGGTTCCAGTTACCCAACTTAAGAACATCCTTTTAAAATAATCATTGATCTATCTTTAATTTTCTATAGTTTGTGTTGTCTTATATTCTCAGCTTAGGATGTATAATTCATTCAAGGAAATTCCAACTTCTTGGAGAATTTAATCTTATTAGTCATTGGTGAGAATATATCTACTTGAATATTCAATGTATACAATAGTTTTTTGAAAGAATTGTATAATGTACATTATGGGACCACCCTCCCGAGTTTAGCAGAGCCTGAAGTGCAGGAGATAAAGCGATTAGTGCTATATCTTGTTTGTTGGCCAATTGTCTTACAGGTATTCAAGAATTGAGTTTGGAAAACTCATAGGTATCTAGTGAGATCTTATTGTTTCCTTGAAAACAACCAATAGGGGTAGTAACAACATCCCCTGACTCATTTTTGAACTTTCTTATTTGATTATTTTTTCTATGTTTAAGGGTAGAAATGTGAAAGAAAGGCGTATTTTGGTCCCCCTCAATCAACCATTGAATTCTAGGCTTTTTCTTCTAGAAACCCTCTTATTTAAAAAAAAAAAAATCCCATGCCATGCATATATCCCTCTCATATTGTCAAGTTAGAACACCAATATACCCTTCCTCTATCCTCTTTTGTATCACCCTAATATTTTCAACAATAACAATTTTCTAATGAAAAACATCCCCAAACACCTACTTGTTCCACCCCTTAACCATATTTTGATATGCTTGAGTCTATGGAAAACCCTAAACATGGGGGAGCCATGTATAGGAACATTCCACCAAGCATCAATATTATTCCTAAAATACAAATGGGAGTTCCACATAATCTCAAAATTGAAAGGGAAAGGATCGTCAATAGAATATTCACTCAAGACCAATAGCAGAGGATTATGGTCCAAAATAGTCTAGGGTAAAGCCAGTAGATTAGTGTTTAGTAAGGTCATCCAATTGGGAGGAAAAAATGAATCTATGAAGCCAAACTTGAATCAAACCATCCCCCATATTTCTATTAGACCAAGTGTAAAACTGACCTTGCAAATCAATGTCCACCAAACCAACATTATTTAAGAAATCAACCATGGCAACCATTCTATTAGAGTAATCAATCATACCCTTTCACTTCTCCAAGGGGTATAGGGGAAGTTCAAGTCACCAGCCACTAGCCATCGGGCCCCTCTATTTTCCTATATCCAATCATTTATTTCCTATTAGAGGGCTTTCCTTGCATTCCTTAAATTGGGGGCATATATGTTAATCATAAACCAAGAACCCCCAACATGGGAGAACTAGACACCCATACTATTCCTACATTGAAAGAATTTAGATCTAGTAATCCTGTTTCAATTCCACATCATCACCAGCCCACCTGAATCCCCATCTATATCACTACAAGAGAAAAGGGCATTTGACCAAATATACCTAGCTATGGGTTCAATTTATTTTTTTGCATCTTGGTTTATTGTAACAAAAGACATCAATCTTGTGTTCTAGTACATAATTTTTCATGGCCAACTACTTGTGGGAGCTATTTAATCCTCACACATTCCATGATATAACTTTCATTTAGAAGATTTCTTTGAGGACACTTCCAATGTACTCTATTTACCAATCACTATTTCTTTTGTTGTATCTTTGTTCCTGGTCTACCACTGATTGGGTCAACCAGGTTTGGACTTTCCTCCCACATCAGCTTTCTTTTGTTTACCCTTCTTCTTAGGAGTTTACCAAAACTCTTCTTCCATGGTCTGAACTTGAGGCAAGAAGGCCATCTTAGTCTGTCTAAGACCAAGTGTCTCCTTTTTCACTTCCTCTTTTTGTATCTCACCTTCCTCAATTTCCTTAAGCTTAGGGGCAAGAATCTTCTCCATTTCTGATGCAGTGGGGGAGGTCCTACAATTTCACTAAACACAATTCCAATTAGTAATCACAATTTTGAAATCACAAATTTATCAAAATCTCACCATCTCTTCAAATTCACTCATTTCCCTTATAGCACTGGGAATCAACTCAATCAACTAACTCTTCTCAACAACCTTATTTTAGAACAAGATCTAAACCATTTCAAGGACCCACTTCAATGGTCAATAACATATCAACAAATAACTTATGGTTGTTTTGAGACAACTTAACCAAATCGGGCTTTCCACGCCTTTTAGGGCTCTGATTAGCCCTCTTTACAAAGCAACCACTCACTAAATAGGAAAACTCTCTTAAAATTTGGGGCAGCAGTTCCTACATGTCAAAACCCAAGAATCCACAATTGTTTCTCAGAAATCCTCACAACCAAGTGCCAAACTTGGAAACCCTCATTTATAGCCACCAAACTAGGATTCTATTGAAAATACAACATACCACCTTCAAAATACTATTCAATCACCTCAAAAAAGTTCATTTAGTCCTATAGAAACTAAAAACATCAACCAACCACACTGCCCCAATAGGATTCCAACTTTGACATAACAAAACCACAAGAATTCATGTGGAAAACAATAAAATCCACCTTAGGGCTTCACACCCATCACCAAACTAGACCTCCCCTATTCAAAATTTCCATCCACACACCTTATTAATGATGGTGAAGATCCATTCCTCAAGCCACAATAGTTATAAAAAGAGGAATGGGTCAAAAATCCATTTTATTGATTCAAAACCCTCAAACTTGAATGTTCAGGCCGGTTTGAGTAATTTGTTGATAAAATGCACAAAACATAATGAAAAACATTCTAATAGGGTTCAAAAGAAAGGTAATTTACCCTACTACTAAAAAAAAAACAAATTTGAGTCAAATACTTGATGCACAAGCCGTACAAACTGCTGCTACAACAAAAAATATAGAAAAATGAGTGAAAAATAGTTTATTTGTATTTCAATCCTTCAAAATGTTTCAACAACCTCCAAATGAGTTCTAAATGGATTTTAAAAGTGTTTCCCACCAAATAAAAACTGATTCAAATTCCAAAATGAACTTTCAAAAGACTTGACTATTGGACTTCCTCAAAAAACACATTTTTACAACTTTTTCAAATATTACAATTTTGCACAATTTGCAATTTTCAACATTTTTGCATTTTTCAAAGATCAAACCTCCTAAACATTTAAAAAACATCACAAATGAGTTAATACAACTCCAAATGGTCTTATAGACCTTATTTTAATTGAAAAACTCCTAATTTCTAAATTCTAGACCTCAAACCTATGAATGGACCAAACTCCTTAAATGGTGCCCCTGCACCATACACCCCGCTTTTGAAGACTTCCAAGTCCCTTGGAATGATGTTTCTAACTTTCTCTTCATGATTCAGTCCTCTTTTTCCTTTTTCTTTCTTTGATTCTTCATTATCATTGAAATTCTTGGTTTTTCCTTCACTTATTTTCTGCTCCAACTGTCCTCTTTGTACTGTAGGGTGCTTCTTACCTCTTCTAACCTCAAACTCTAATGCTATGCCTTCATTTGGACTTGTATACTTACCTCCTTCCTCTGTCATCACTTTACCTCTTAGTTCTCATCCCATTCTATGTCCACTAGTCCTCTTGATTGCACCTTTATCACTGTCAAACTTATAACCTTTTGTACCATCTGTCTTAACTAATTTTATCAGACCTGCTACTGTCCCTTGACCATCAAAGACCTCTGTCTCTTTTTCCACCATCTTTTCACCCTTACAAACTTTTGTACTATCAACCTTTTTCATCTTCTTCTCTATATCTCCAACCTTGCTATCCTCTATCATATCAATACCACAAATCACTATCCTCTCATTATTATCCATTGTCTTCTCATTTATTGTCTTGTCCATACCATCATTCACTATCACAACTTCACCGTTCACTGTCTTTCTTTCTACTACCCTTCCAATTTCATCAACCACTAATTTGTCAACTTTTAACTATATTTTTTCTTCTCTCTATTATAGGGCACTTGACTATCCCCACTATGATGCATTCACCCTTTGCATGCCTTTCCAAAGTCTCTTTACACTTGCACTGTCCTTTACCAATCTGCATTCATTATTCTCAACTTTCTTCCTCCACACAAAAGCCTTTGTTCTCATAATTGATTGCAAATCATTTTCTCCTCTCGCATTCATTGTCCTATCTCTATTAAGAATTGCATTGGCTTCTAAACTCTTGTTCTCTTTTTCCTCTATATCCACACACTCTTTTCTCCCAAGCATAATGAGCTCACCTTGGTCTTTTTCTTTCTCAATCAATGACATCAAAATGAACTCCTTTCCATCCTTTTCAATGAGGTATGTGTTTTTTCTACCATCATACAAAGCTGACCTATCAAATTGCCATGGCCTCCCTAATAACATATGACAACAATTCATGGGAATTATGTCACAAAAAACTTCATCTTTATATTTCCCAATTTGAAACTCAACCCTTGCTTGTTCTCTCACTACCAAATACTAATCATCACTAACCCATGACACCCTATAAGGACTTTCTCTAGGTACCTTTTTTAAATGCAACTTTTCTACCATCTCATTCAACACAATGTTATATGTACAACCTAAATCAACAATCACTTTACATACCTTGTTTCTACACTTGCAGGATGTTCTAAATAATGCTCTTCTTTGTAGTAACTCTTCCTCCTTTGTGGTCTTCAAAAATTTCTTCTACATCATTAGCATCTCACCCATCTCAGGAGTAGCAACCAATCTATTGGAACTTGAACTACTTCTACTTCATCTTCATGAACAATTTGAGCTCTTCTATCTTGTTTTCTTTCTCCTCCACTTGATGAACCACTCTTTTCAAGGCACTTATGAATTCCATATTTTTGACAATTGTAACACCTACCAGCAAAATTATTTGAATTCCTTCCACCTCCCAACCTACTCCTTGTACCTCTATATCCTCTATAATTTGCAATTTTCTCATCCCTCTTGCTTGGTTCTTCTTCTTTATTTTCAATTGTTGGCCTTGGAGTAGAAAAGGTTCATCTTCCTCTCATGATGATGCCTCTTCCTCTTACTATTTTCTCTTGTCTTCTCTTTACCTTCTATTTAGCCTTCAATGCCATTTTGTAACATTCCTCCAAATTTCTAGGATTATTCAAAGCCAACTCATCCTGTATATTCATTCTTAAGCCACCCAAGTACCTAGATATTTTCTCATCTTCATTTTCATTATGATTAGACCTCATACTCAATCTATAAAATTCCTCAGTATATGATTTTACATCCATTTCCTTTTGTGTCAAATTTTGAAACTTCTTAAACATTTGAACTTGTTAATCTAAAGGGAGAAACTTACCTTTTAACTTAGCCACCATCTTGTCCCAATCCACAATCTTAGACTTGCCTTGTTTCCTTCTCTCTAACTATAGATAATCCCACCATACAAGTGCATAACACTTAAGCTTTGTTTTGGTAATATTCACTCTATGTTCCTCTGGAATCTCTTCACATTCAAAATAGTTATCCAAAGAAGCTATCCAATCTAACAATTCCTCTTCATTCAAATTTCCACCAAACTTTTGCACATCAATTTTTATCTTGTATTTGTCACCTTTTACTACCTTTATCAATTTGGCCATTCTCAAATCTTCTGGATCAAGTACTTCTTCAACATCTTCAAACTCTTCATCACTGCTCTCAACTGCTTCTCTTCTCTTATTCGTTTGTAAGGCTTCCAATCTCTCTCTTAGTTCTTTGATTTATTTAATGTACTAATTCTTCAAATCATTCATCTCCTTTGTTGTATTTTTTCTCTTTGGAGGCATCTTTGCAATCTTTCCTTTTCACCTTCCAAGCTTTCTCTCACAATCATCAACTCTCTTCTACATGAATCTGGTACCTGTTACCTAATTTTCACCCTCATGATCAATCAGGAAAGGCATCTATGTTGCAGGTGGTCTACGGGCATAATGGGACAATTTCATTAAGGGTTATTTCATGCATCTGATGAAATTTCACAAGGAGCTCGGTTGGGAGGCCTACTTTGTTGGAAATATGCCTCCATTGGAACCAAGTTGGTATGACATCTTCACTATCTGTCCGACTAGTAGCTTTGATACATTCCATTTTGAACTGGTCATTGTGACCTAGTTTTTGTCTTGCCGAACGAAGCTGTAGAGCCTATCGCTATGACAGGAGGGGTTCGATAGGACCTCTTATTGCATGGATTTCTCTGGCCGATAGGCCATTCAATCATCTATTGGTGAGACTTATGGTGACCACAAGCTTCGGGGTAACAAAGAGAGCTCGGTGAGAAGTCCCAGCGAAGAGACAAAGTCTCATCAACGATGCTTTATTTTGAAGTCTTCGGTGTGGCAACTTGAGTTCGCCAAAAGGTCTCGGTGACCTGGGTGTGCTTTGGCGATAGCAATGAGCTTGGAAGACATCTCCTCAACAAGAAGGATAAGCTTTCGGTAAAGGTTGTTCCCTTTGCCATAGGGTCTCGCCGAGGTCAGGAAATCTCCTCAACTTGCTCGTGGTCTCAGCCAAGGTAAATTCCTTCGCTGTAATGTCTTGGTGAAGAAATTTAGTCTCGTCGACTAGATAGGGGGCCTTGATGCGTTTTCCTTCAGCAGGACTCTTGTCGGTACTAGGATGGGCCCTCACCAAGACAAAATCAGTTTGGAAAGACTCTTGTCAAAACACAAAGTGAGCTTGGGCATACAAAAGGAATTTAGCAAAAGGTCTTAGAGACCCGTGGATGTCCTGCTGACTCGATATGGGGTCTCAACAAAGAATGCAGGGCTCGGTAGAGAAAAATGCATTGGGGTGACATCGACAGACTATTGCCGATATGGTTTGTAATATCAAGTTCGAGGAAACTTCGGGAGGAGGCTGTACACTCGGTATGATGTCTTACCGACGAGCAATTGTCTTGGTGACCATAGAGGCGACATTGGTACGAGTTTTGAAGCTCAATAAAGACTCTCATTGATATATCCATGCTATGCCGATGGCTTCAGAGGAGCATGATCACATTGGTGAGACACTTTCAGTGTCTCGCGAAGATGCAATTCTTTTTAAAAGAGTTTCGACCACCTGTAGAGCCTACGTGGAATATGCTCGACAAACAAGGAGGAGCTAAGACGAGCTGTGGCAGTCTAATCAGAATAAAGGATGTCAATGGAATGAATGCAACATGTATCTATTGTGAGCTCAGGGCATTCAAAGCGTTCAGCTGAGGTGGTTCAAACAGGACATGATGCCAAGATCAAAATGAATGTGGTGGTTGCAGAAAGATCAAAAGGCTTCTCCAGGCAGTAGCTCTTCACCGACACATACAGCAAGGACATGAAGGGGTGCAACATTCATTTCAATTAAAAGATCTAAGGAAAAATCTATCTTGAAGGGACTGATATTTTGTAAGCCCCAAGGGGCCAACACAGTTTGTATATAAGGCATTTTTTTCCCTTTTTGTAGGGAGTTCGGATTATGCATGTAGGGGAGTTAGTGATTTTCATCAATCCTTTCTCAGCTAATGTATTTTTTTTGTAACTCTAAATCAGAATCTGGAATGCAATGTAGAGTTCCCCTTGGAAACTAATGTTAACGTTTGTATCACTCTTACTTTTTGTATTTTAGATTATGCGAGTCCTCAATTGTGTTTCTTTAAAATCTGTATTCATATCTTAAATGCTGTGAAATTAATCTTTCCTTCCTAAGATGTGTATGTAGATCGAACCTATTAGGATTGATGCATAAGTCTTAAAGAAGTTGTGTGAGCATAAAAATGCTTGCAGTTAGGTTTCCCAGTGTATGTTCACCCTGTTTTCTTTGCATATTTCCTCATCATCTTGGTGTATCACCTTAGATTTAAATCTTCATCCTATGTATTCCTTCTTCCTTTTTCCCCACAAGAATCAGTAGTTAGGTGACACCAAAGGAAGCCAGCCTTCTCGAAAGGTTGACCTCTGCCAACAAGTGACCCACAGCTTAAGAGGTCTTCCCATGTTTCACTAGAAAGCTTAGTTTTTATAACTATGCATAGGGTGCATTTCTAGGTGACAACAGTTTCTAGCATGCCCGGTGGGACTGAAATTAGATTCAAATACTGGTTTAGTATGCAACTAGCTACTCCCAGGCTTTATACAAGTCATTTGGCATACTTGGCGACTCCACAAGGAAGAAGAACTCCAAAAATCAGTGCCTTCTACAGTTTATGAGAAAAGTTCAAACAAGAGGCAACTCAGGCCCCTTCAAATATTTGTAGCTGTCACCACCAAGAAGAAAAGGAAGAGCAATAGAAAAAAGAGGAGCAACAGTTATCTATTCTAGAAGAACTCAGTCTACTCCTCCATCAGTGGGATCTCATTTTGCTATACAAGTAAATCCAATTCAGCTACCTCCAATGGCCGCTCCAAGGAATCAACCCTTTGTTGCTTTCAATGGAGGGAGTCCTTTATATTTCGTACAGCACAATGACATCCCGATGGCAGCCCTCAAGAGTCTTCCAACTTTCATAGGGGAAGACCAAACTACTCCTGTTGAACATATGAGAGATGTGGCTTCGTTATGTGGATTCCATCATATAACCCAAGAGGATGTCGCAGTGAGATTACTAGCTGCTTCGCTAAAAAGAAGAGCTGTGCAATGGTATAGGAGCTTAGCAGTAGGTTCAATTGCAACTTGGGATGAATTTGAAGACAAGTTGCACAAGAAATTTCAAGACAGGTCTGATAACTTGCCTCTATTAAAACAATTAACCACAATCAAGAGGGCTCCACAAGAGCAAATGAACGACTTCAATTTCAGATTCCAAAGAACCTGAGATAGAATTCCTGCAATGGTGAGGCCACCTCCAAAGTATGCATTTTTGTACTTCTTGAGGGCCCTTAACAACAATATAGCTATCATGATACAATCAATGGGAGGAGTGTCTCTACCAGATGCCTTTGAAATAGCTATTAGAGCTTAAAACAACTTAATACAGGCTGGTAAGCTTACTCCCAGGCCACCAATGCCAATATTTCCAGAAATTCATGCTAACCTTCCTTTGCACATACCTCCTTTCACATCTCTTCCAGCTGTACCAATGCTTCCTGCTACTATTCCAGCCGTTGATAGACAAGAAAGTATTGCTTCGGGATCATCACAGGAATTACAAGAGATCAAAAGTCTTTTACAGACTTTTGGTAACAAGTTGGTGAACTTGGAAAAACAACAGACCTATTCTAGGCCTTATCAACAGTAGAATCAAGCCTCAAGTCAGCCTTTTCTAGGTCAACAGCAGCAATTCTAGGGGAATAGATAGTAGTATCAAAGCAATTACCAAGGCACAAGAAAATTTTTTCCACAAGACCTTTTCAGGCCTATAATCCAGCTCCAATTAGTGTTGTCAAAGAGCTTGTTCCTGTTCAAAACAATCTAGTTGCTAATTATGAATAGTGTTATCCATGTAACCAACCACATAGTCAAGCTACATGCTCTAATGGCATCATCAACCAAGCTCTTATCGTGCAAAATTTTGTAGGTGAGCAAGATTTTCCTAAGGAGGGGTATCCATAACAGTAGGATCTACCTAGAGATGATTAAACTCTCCTGAATTGGCAAAGTGGAGAATTTTGTGGAGTGAATTAGGACACATTTGTTGCTACTAATACTAGAGCCAAGAAGAGGGCTTTCGAGGCTGAACAAGTAACAAATAAAGATAAAGGAGCTACTGGTCCATGAAATTAGTAGGTACCACGCACCTTGTAGTGAGGTCACGACACTAGTAAGGAGAAATCTTTACATGCTACATCCATAAGTCAAGTGCAACCTGATCATGTTGTTGTGAAGATGCAGCCAAAGGTAAACATATCTGCACCTTTCAACATTGTTAAAAGTATGAAAAAAATGAATGTTTCAATTTCAATGTGGGATTCTTTAGCAATCCCTGGTCAAATCAATTTGTTACAGTCAGCCTTATCAAATCTAGTTAGTTTAAATCCTTCAAATGAAGTCTCTTTAGGCCAAACAAAGTTAGTTTTAACCAATGCACCTCTGGACACTACCCCACAGCCAAGTGATGGTGTCAAGCCCCCTCCTTTCTATGTTTCCTTAATAGTAGGGAATAAATTAGTGCACAATTGTATGGTGGATAGCGGGGCTAGCAGTTCTGTAATGCCCAAAAAGATTGCAGACCAACTAGGTTTACAATACCAGCCATTGGAAAAGGGAGTACTTTAATTGGATGGGACAACAATAAACACTATAGGTGTTATTAAAAATTTGAATCTCACACTACATGCCTGTCCCAATTTTTTAATCCTGCAAGATGTGTTTATCATAGATTTGCCTCCATTTTTTGCTTTATGCCTATCTAGAGACTTCACAGCTAAAATTGGAGGGTGTTTATCTTCATATTGGTCCCATATGCTTTTTAGGACCAGGTATGGTAGTAAGGTGACCATAACTTCTAAGTCCCCCTTGCCAAGGATCACATCAAACTTTATGTGCCATCTGCTATAAATGTTAACTCTATTGTTTTAGAGGATATTGAACTTGCTGCAACACAAGAGTTACAAGCTGAGAGTGTACCTAAGGTGCTCCTAAATGAATGGGTAGTTGAGAACATGGTCGATAATCCAAATGAGCTTATTCAGGATGTTGGTTTGGGAAATTATATATTTCATGAAGCTAGGACAGAAATGCCAAATCTTGAGAAAAGTGCAGAAAGTCAATTTGAGCAGCAAAATGAATTATGGGAGATGTATTTTGATGGTTCAAGAAGAAAAAATGGTGTTAGAGGAGGTGCAATGCTTGTATCTCTGTAGGGTGATAAGTATTATGCTACTTTCCATTTTTCTTTTGTGTGCTTCAACAACACCGCTGAGTATGAGGGCCTTGTTCAAGGTCTTGAGTGGGCAAGGAAGAGAGGAATAACCCGTTTGAAAGTATATGGGGACAATGAGTTAATTGTTAATCAAATAAGGGGCTTGAATGTGGCTAAAAATGATGCACTAAAGTCTTATAGAAACAGAGTGTGGAACATGCTTGAGGAATTTGATGCCTTTAATTTAGTGCCTATTCCAAGGAATCAGAACAAGCATGTTGATAGGCTTGCAGCCATCAGGGCACATTTTGATATTCTCGATGACATTAGAAAAGAGAAGGTGCAACAGTATGTGAAGGTTGTGGTAAGACCATCAACTCCTGATAACAACATTCACTGGCAAGTTTTTGACAGTGATGAACAGATTCTTTCCTTTTTGCTTGAAGAAGATCAGTTCTCCATGGTGAATCAAGCAAAACTCAAGCAACAGTATGACAATCAAGTCATACATTTGAGGATGAATAAGTTGCCCAAAGGCCTTGTTACCTTAGAGTCAATTTTCAGTACTAATGGTCGGGTTAAAAAGGGTAAAGCTGGCTTGCAAATCAAACAAGAGAATTATGAAGACATGGAGATTTTCAAAGGTAAACTTCTTAAGATAGGAAAAATTTGTTCACATGAAGATAAACAAGATTTTGTTGCTTTATGCCAAGAATTTCATGATGTCTTTGCTTGGGAATATTTGGATTTGAAAGGGTTTGATCCCCATATTTCTTAGCACATAATTGAGTTAGAGCCTGATGCTAAGCCAGTAAGACAGAAACAAAGGCCCTTGAATCCTAAGCTAGAGCCCTTAATGATCAAAGAGCTGACCAAACTAGTTGAGGGGGGTATTGTCTTTCCTATCAAACACACTTCATGGGTTTCTAACCTTGTGTTGGTTAGGAAGAAAAGTGGTGAAATAAGACTTTATGTAGACTTTAGGGATCTTAACCAATCATCTTTGATAGACCACTACCCGTTGCCCTCCATGGAACGAATCTTGCAAGAGGTTGTTGGTTTTGAAAATTTTTCCTTATTAGATGGTTTTTCAGGGTATAATCAGGTGCTGGTTAAAGAGGAAGATCAGTTTAAAACTGCTTTTACAACTAAATGGGGCACCATGGCATAAAAAAGGATGCCTTTTTGTTTATCTAATGTTGGTGCCACGTTTCAGAGGGGCATGGACATGGATTTTCAAAGTTTGATCAATAGGATTATACTAATTTATTTAGATGACATTACAATATATTCTAGGAATACTAATGAACATGTGTCACATCTTAGGCAAGTTTTTGAAAAATGCAGAGAGTTTGGTATCTCTCTCAACCCAAAAAAGAGTATCTTTTTTGTTCATGAAGGGAAATTATTAGGACACATAGTGTCAAAGCAAGGGATTACTATTGATCCTGAGAGAGTCAAAGCCATACTTGAGTTGCCATTACCTAATCACAAGAAGGGTCTACAGAGCTTTTTGGGCCAGATCAACTTTCTAAGAAGATTCATCCCTGATGTAGCAAACCTATTACAACCTTTAACATCTATGTTAAAGAAAAATGCACTTTTCAGTTGGACAAAAGATGCTAAGAATAGCTTTGAGGCAACTAAGAAGGCCTTAGTAGCAACTCCTACGCTAGTGAATCCCAATTTTTCTAAATATTTTTATCTGTATGCTCATGGTAGCACAAGTAGCATTTCTACAATATTGATTCAAAAAAATGAATAGAATTTAGAACCAATAGCCTTCTTCAATCAAGGTTTGGTTGATTATGAACAAAAATACTCCTTTGTAGAGAGGCATGTTCTTGTTGTGATCAGAAGCCTAAAGAAATTCAAGCCTTTGATCTCTCATAATAAAATTCATGTCATGGTAGCACACTCAAGTGTGAAGGAGTTTTTTTTGAACAAAGACTTGAATGATAAAAGAGCAGGATGGATCACCAAGGTCATGGAGTATGATGTAGATATTAAGATCACCAAATTGGCTAGAGGTAAAGGTCTTTGTGAGCGTCTTGCTACAAGGTCAAGCAATAAAACTAAATTAGAAAAGGATGTTGTGCTTGCTAATTCAGGTGAATTTCAAAATGCTTAAGATGATGTGCCTATGGGAACAACTAATTGGGTTCAAGATATGACCCAATTTCTACAAACTGGTGAATGCCCATTAGGATTAAACAGGGCTAAAAGAAGATACTTCAGATTGCAGTCCATACCATATGTACTGTTAAACAATGCTCTTTTCAAAAAGGATCTGAATGGTGTCCTGTTAAGATGCATTCACAGTCATCAAATTGAAAAAGTACTTCATGAGTTTCATGATGGAGCTACAGGAGGTCACTTTGCTCCTAGAACTACTGCCTAGAAAATCATGAGAGCTAGTTACTACTGGCCCAGCTTGTTCAAAGATGCATATTTCTAGTCAAGAAAGTATATCAAATGTGCTCTATTTTCAAGAAAGGAAAAACTACCTGCTATGCCTCTATATCCAATACAAGTGGAGCATCCCTTCATGAGATGGGGCATTGATTTCATTGGACCAATAAATCCACCTTCCAATATTGGTCACAAGTGGGTGCTCATAGCTATAGACTATTTCATGAGGTGGACTGAAGCAATAGCTTTGAAAGAAGTAAAGGAGTCTTTAGTTTTGAGCTTCTATGAGGATATAGTCACTAGATTTGGAGTTCTTGACTCCATCATATGTGATAATACTCTTGCATTCACGGGTCTAAGAGTAACTTATTGGGCTTTCAAACATGGCATTCATTTGAATACATCTTCAAATTACTACCCCCAGGGTAATGGTCTGGCTGAAAGCACAAATAAAAATCTCATCAGAATCGTTAAAAGAACAATGGAAGATAACCAAAGGACCTGGCACATCAAATTAAAGTATGCACTTTGGGTAGATAGAGTGACCCCTAAGAGGTCTATTGGAAATTCACCATATATGTTGGTCTATGGCAAAGAGGTAAGATTGCCCCTATCTTTGGAGCTTCCAGCTCTAGACATTATTCACCAGTTTGAGATGCTTGAGAGATAGGACCCAATGTGTGTAAGATATGCAAAGCTCATGGAACTTGAAGAATTAAGGGACAAAGCAATGAAAGCTTTGGAGTATCATCAGCTCCAAATGAAAAGAACATTCGACAAAAAGGATATAGCGAAGTCTTTTATGGCGGGAGACCTCGTGCTCAAATGGGATGTTATGAAAAGTAGGCCAGGCCATCACACCAAGTTCGACAATATGTGGACTGGTCCATTTATTATCACAGGCTATAAGGAGCACAATGCGTATCGACTGGCCACAACAAAAGGTGAAGTGCTTCCTATCCCAGTTAATGGGATACACCTCAAGCCCTATTTCTAATTTTGACAGGTCTATCTCTTGTACATATTAGTTTAGGCTTTATGTTTTCCATAAGTGTTGTTTCAGCACAGTAAATATTTTTCTTTTAGTTTCCCATGTCTTGCCATTTTTGGCAACCTATTCTATCCTATGGATCTCATGCGAATTGTGGCCATGTGCAAGACTAATGTTTCTATTTGTTTTTGGGTTTCCTAATGACTCCATGCCTAATGGTTAGGCCTAGACTACTGGTCTTCATGTTTAGTTGGAAAACATCTAGCAAAGGTCGCCAGAAATGTTACCTAATTTTCACCCTCATGCTCAATCAGGCAAGGCTTCTATGTTACAGGTGTTCTAGGGGCCAAATGGGACAATTCCATTAAGGGTTATTTCATGCATCAAATGACATTTCACAAGGAGCTCGGTTGGGAGGCCTACTTTGTTGGAAATATGCCTCAATTGTCACAGGCTCGAACCTCCATTGGACCCAAGTCAGTATGACATCTTCACTGTCTGGCCGACTAGCAGCTTTGATACCTTCCATTTTGAACAGGTCATTGTGACCTAGTTTCTGTCTTGCTGAACGAAGCTGCAGAGCCTACCGCTGTGATGGGAGGGGTTCGGTAGGACCTCTTATTGCATGGATTTCTCTGGCCGATAGACCATTCAATCATCTCTCGGCGAGACTTATGGCGACCATGGGCTTCGGGGTAACAAAGAGAGCTTGGTGAGAAGTCCTAGCGAAGAGACAAAGTCTCACCAATGGTGCTTTATTTTGAAGTCTTCGGTGTGGCAACTTGAGTTCACCAAAAGGTCTCAGTGACCCAGGGGTGCTTTGGCGACAACAATGAGCTTGATAGACGTCTCCTCGATAAGAATGATAAGCTTTCGGCAAAGGTTACTCCCTTCACCACAGGGTCTCGCTGAAGTCAAAAAGTCTCCCCGACTTGCTCATGGTCTCGGCCAAGGTAAATTCCTTCACTGTAATGTCTCAGCGAAGACATTTAGTCTCGCCGACTAGATAGGGGGCCTCGATGGATTTGCCTTCGGTAGGACTCTTGCCGATACTAGGATGGGCCCTCACCAAGACAAAATCAGTTCGGCAAGACTCTTGCCGAAACACAAAGTGAGCTCGGGTAGACAAAAGGAATTTAGCAAAAGGTCTTAGTAACCCGTGGATGTCCTACTGACTCGATATGGGGTCTCAACAAAGAATGTAGGGCTCAGTAGAGCAAAATGCGTAGGGGTGACATCGGCAAACTCTTGCCGATATGGTTTGTAATATCAAGTTCGAGGAGACTTCATGAGGAGGCTGTTATGATGTCTTACCGACGAGCAATTGTCTTGGTGACCATAGAGGTGACATCAGTACGAATTTTGAAGCTTGATAAAGACTCTCATTGATATATCCATGCTATGTTGATGGCTTCAAAGGAGCATGATCGCATCAGTGAGACACTTTCAGTGTCTCACCGAGATGCGATTCTTTTTAAAAGAGTTTCGACCACCTACAAAGCCTGCGTGGAATACGCTCGACCAACAAGGAGGAGCTGAGACGAGTCATGGTATTCTGATCAGAATGAAGGATGTCAACAGAATGAATGCAACACGTATCTGTTGTGAGCTTAGGGCATTCAAAGCGTTCAGCCGAGGTGGTTCAAACAGGACACGATGTCAGGATCAAAATGAATGTGGTGGTTGCGGAAAGATCAGAAGGCTTCTCCAGGTAGTAGCTCTTCACCAACACATATAGCAAGGACATGCAGGGGTGTAGCATTCATTTCAATCAAAAGATCTAAGGAAAAATCTATCTTGAAGGGACGGATATTTTGTAAGCCCTAAGGGGACAACACGGTTTGTATATAAGGAATTTTTTTTCCTTTTTGTAGGGAGTTCAGATTATGCATGCAGGGGAGTTAGTGATTTTCATCAATCCTTTCTTAGCTAATGTATTTTGTTTTGTAACTCAAAATCAGAATCTGGAATGCAACGCAGAGTTCCTCTTGGAAACTAATGTTAATGTTTGCATCATTCTTACTTTATGTATTTTAGATTATGCGAGTCCTCAATTGTGTATCTTTAAAATTTGTATTCATATCTTAAATGCTGTGAAATTAATCTTTCCTTCCTGAGATGTGTATGTAGATCGAACCTATTAGGATTGATGCACAAGTCTGAAAGAAGTTGTGTGAGCATAAAGATGCTTGTAGTTAGGTTTCCCAATGTATGTTCACCCTATTTTCTTTGCATATTTCCTCATCATCTTGGTGTATCACCTTAGATTAAAATCTTCATCCTATGTATTCCTTCTTCCTTTTTCCCCAACAGAATCAGTAGTTAGGTGACACCAAAGGAAGCTAGCATTCTCCGGAGGTTGACCTCTGCCAACAAGTGACCCACAGCTTAAGAGGTCTTCCCATGTTTCACTAGAAAGCTCAATTTTTATAATTGTGCATAGGGTGCACTTCTAGGTGACAATAGTACCTTTTCTCTAATAATACTTTGATGTAGTGGGGGAGGTCCTAAAATTTCACTAAACACAATTCGAATTAGTAATCACAATTTCAAAAACACAAATTCACTCTTTTCCCTTGTAGCACTGGGAATCAACTCAATCAGGTAACTCTTCTCAATTACCTTCTCTCAGATCAAGATCTAAACCAATTCAAGGACCCATTTCAATGGTCAATAACATATCAAAAAATCACTTATGGTTGTTTTCAGACAAATTCACCAAATTAGGCTTTCCACACCTTTTAGGGCTTTGATTAGCCCTCTTTTACAAAGCAACCACTCACTAAACTTAGGAAAACTCTTTGAAAATTTGGGGAAGTAGTTCCTACATGTGAAAACCCAAAAATCCATAATTGTTTCTCAGAAATCCTCATAACCAAGTGCCAAACTCAAAAACCCTCATTTATAGCACCAAACTAGGATTCTATTGAAAATCCAACATACCACCCTCAAACTACTATGCAATCACTTCAAACAAGTTCACTTAGGCCTGTAGAAACTAAAAACATCAACCAACCACTCTTCCCCAACAATATTCCAACTTTGACATTACAAAACCACAAGAATTCGTGTGGAAAACACTAAAATCCACCTTAGGGCTTTACACCCATCACCAAACTAGACCTACCCTATTCAAAATCTCCATCCACACAACTTATTAATGATGGTACAGACCCATTCGTCAAGCCACAGTGGCCACAAAAAGAGGAATGGGTCAAAAAGCTATTTTATTGATTCAAAAACCTCAAATTTGAATGTTGAGGCCGGTTTGAGTATTTTGCTGATAAAATGCACAAAACGTAATGAAAAAATTTCTAATAGGATTGAAAAGAAAAGATATTCACCCCATTACTCAAAACATAACAAATTTGAGTCAAATTGGTGCAAGAGCACCTTGTAGGTTCAATTTTTTCAAAAAGGTCATTTTTTGTGAGCATAGTCAAATGCTAGATTTGAGGTTTCTAGGAACTTTTATCAATTCAATAAGGTTTATTTAGAACATTTAAATTTATTTGGCATGGTTTTGAGTCATTTGAGTCAAACTTAAAAAAGTTGCAATTTTTTTGTAAAAAGTTGTCATGTTGTCTAAGTGCAAAAATGCAAGAATGGAAGTTGAAGAGTCAAGGGGTATTAGGAGTTGGTTGGTGGTTTTTAACTGATCAAAAAGTTATGTAAAAGGTTTAAAAAGGCTTGTATGGTTGACCATAGGGTTGGTGGCATGTTGGATGCAATTTGGAACCAATAAACTCATTGTTTTCTTGCAAAATTGGACTGTAATTTGTGTTGTACGACCATATACAGGATGGTACAGATCTAAAACTCACATGGTTGGAAAGAAAATTTAATTTCAGACATTTTTTCTTGTTACCAACAATTTTGAAAAGGTCATTCAGGTTGTCTAATGGTCAAATCTTCCTAGCAGCCCTGTTCAGAAATCAAGGTTCCAGTTTAAAGAAAAATTCATATCTTGAGTTTCCACCATTGAAAACCATTCAAAAATTGTGAGAAGGTATTTTTTAGGTGTTTGAATATTTTCCAATTCTTCAAGAACTTTGGAGAAGGTTTCCATAGGTTTTCATGATGCCCTAGGCTGTTGTTTCATGGTTTTAAGCCATTTGAGGCCCATAGGGTTGTGGGTTTGATAAATTAATCTTGGAAATGAATAGGAGATGGTTTGGATAGCTTGAGAAGTTCACAAAGGATGTGTGTGAAGAGTTAGAGAAGAGCTATGAATACTGGGAGTACTAGAACCAATAAACCCCCATTTGAACTAGCCAAAAAAGGCCTAATTGTTGATTTTAGAGCAGTCTGTTATATAAGTTCATATGTTAGAGTTATTTGTGTTGGTGATAGAGATTAAGCTTGTCATTTTAATGCTTCTTAAGTTGATTTGAGGAAACTTGAAAAGATTTTGTGCCTTTATCTCGATTTGATACCTTGGAAGCAAGATTTTTTGAAGAAGGTTTGGGTCCTAGTTTAAAGGACATGAAAAAATTGTTTGAGTTTTGTTAAGTTGAGATGGTGAGAGTGGTTTCTTCCTCTAGCATTGCATCAAAGTGGTATCAAAGCTCATAAAAGATCTGGTCTAGTGAGTTTGTAGTTTGTGTTTTGTGTGTTGTTGTGTTATGTAGGTTGAGAGATAACCTGGTTGCTACCAAGAGAAGGTAGATAAAGTTGAGAGAAGTTGAAGCAAGGAGAATCTTGCTTGAGAGTAGAGAACAAGATGGAAGTGTTAAGAAGGTATTTGCAGGCAGAGGAAGAAAGGAAGAGACAAGAGATGATTGAAAAAGAGATAGTTGAGTTAAAGAAAGAGATGAGAAGGGAGGAAAAGTTTAGTTATTTTTATGTAGAGTCCATGATGAAGATGGAACAATGGATCAGACAAGCAACAAATTGGAACTTTAAGATCAAGAAAAGAGTTACATGGCCCATTAGGAATATTTTCAAGAGAAGAAGAAGACAAATGAAGTTAAAAGAGGAAGAAGGGGACAAGGAACAAGTCAAGCAAACTGAGTTGAAGATAAAGGAAGAAGAACCTAAGAAGGGTGTAGCAGTTCCAAGTCATGAAGATGATGAGACAATAGGTATGAAATCTAATTTTATTTTGGAGAAAAATGAGGTTGAAGTAGTGTCAAGGTTTGACCTATTTAAGGTCAAGGATGAATTGATGTTGGAAGAGAAAATTTGGCTTCAAAGGTATGATATTATGATTTTTTCTTCATTGATTTTCAAAGAGGACAATGGGTTACTAGTTTTTGTCATTCCAAAGGTTAGTGATCCTAACATGACATCAAGTTTAGAGGTTGAGTATCAGATGGTAGAATTGGAAAACAAAGAAGTCAAGGTCATCTCACAAGGGAAAAAGTATGAGGAAGAAACATACATAGTATTTTTTGGTATTGCAAGAAGACACAAACCAAGGGTCAAGATGAAATGAGTCAAGGCAAAGAATGAGATGATGTAGGGAATAAAAGAGCATATTCAAAGGGATAAAGCCAATGGAAGACAAATTTACTTTGATATGGTAAAGCCTAAGGTGAAAATGAAGGTAAGTTGGAGTCATTTCAAAGAGGATCAAATGCAGAGTATCAACGACAATATGGAGGAGTATTCAAGGATGATTTCATACTTTTCCCCTCAATCCAAGAGGGCTTGGAATTCTCTTTTGGCCTGGTGTATGGTGTAGGAGCACCTTGTAGGTTCAATTTTGTCAAAAAGGTCATTTTTTGTGAGCATGGTCAAATGCTAGATTTTAGGTGTCTAGGGTATTTTATCAATTCAATAATGTCTATTTAGAACATTTAAATGTATTTGGAATGGTTTGGAGTCATTTGAGTCAAACTTGCAAAAGTTACAATTTTTTTGTAAAAAGTTGTCATGTTGTCTAAGTGCAAAAATGAAAGAATGGAAGGTGAAGAGTCAAGGGATATTAGGAGTTGGTTGGTGGTTTGTAACTGATCAAAACAATATGTAAAAGGTTTAAAAAGGCTTGTATGGTCAACCATAGGGTTGGTGGCCATTTGGATGCAATTTGGAACCAATAAACTCATTGTTTTCTTGCAAAATTAGACTATAATTTATGTTGTACCATAATATAATGGATGTTACATATTTGAAACTCACATTTTTGGAAAGATAATTTAATTTCAGACATTTTTTTTTCTTACTATCAATTTTGAAAAGGTCATTTAGGTTGTGTAATGGTCGAATCTTCCTAGCAGCCTTGTTCAGAAATCAAGGTTCCAGTTTAAAGAAAAAATCATATCTTGAGTTTCCACCATTGAAATCCCTTCAAAATTTGTGAGAAGGTATGTTTTTAGGTGTTTGAATATTTTCCAAGGCTTCAAGAACTTTGGAGAAGGTTTCCATAGGTTGTCATGATGCACTAGGCTGTTTTTGCATGGTTTTAAGCCATTTGAGGCCCATAGGGTCATGGGTTTGATAAAATAATCTTGGAAATGAATGAGAGATGGTTTTGATAGCTTGAGAAGGTCACAAATGATGTGTGCAAAGAGTTAGAGAAGAGCTATGAAGCCTAGGAGTACTAGAACCAATAAACCCCCATTTGAACTAGTCAAAAAAGGCCTAATTGCTGATTTTGGAGCAGTTTATTATGTAAGTTCATATGTTAGAGTTATGTGTTGGTGATAGAGACAAATTTGGTCATTTTAATACTATTTAAAGTTATTTGAGGAAACTTCAAATGATTTTGTACCTTTATCTCAGTTTGGTGTTGTAGACACCTAAAAATAACCTAGGCCTGCAAGCTTCATTTTTACCACTTTTGTCCTAGCATAATTATGACATTTAATTATGTCTTTGGTCCACATTCAACTATTGATTAAATAATTCATAATTATTTGATTAATTCATGTCCTTTTATTCTTCATGATTATTAAATAAATAAATAAATTTATTTATTAAATACGTCATTAATTGTCTAAGTCTTCCTTTAATTAAATAAATATCTTAATTTATTTAATCACCCTTTTTCTGTCATTTCTTCCGGATTATTAAATAAATAAGTTTTATTTATTTATTTAATATGTCACTAAT
This sequence comes from Sequoia sempervirens, assembly GCA_007258455.2. NCBI lineage: Eukaryota > Viridiplantae > Streptophyta > Pinopsida > Cupressales > Cupressaceae > Sequoia > Sequoia sempervirens. Next base: position 1,050,277,449 of record VDFB02281492.1, on the reverse strand, counting down.
TGTCATAATTAAATGAATTGATTAATTTATTTAATTAATTAATCTTATCTACTAAATTAAATAATTATATTTAATTATTTAATTGTCAAAATTAATATTCCTCTCATTTTAAATATATGAAATTATTTAAAATGTTATCACATTCTTAACTAACAGTCCATTTTGGTAAATAATCTAAAAATTGATTATTTATTATTTCACAAAATCCATATTTTGAATTAATTTAATTCAAAATGGTACCTTTCCTCCAAAAATCAAGTAATCGGGCAGATTCTTGATTTTTCCAAATCTAATCTTTAGTTTAGTCTTTATCTTCTTCATTTTCGAAAATCTTTATTTTTGAATTAATTTCCTCATTTATTCTCCACTGTCGATTCAATCTTCTTAGATGGCATCTCGACAGCTCGATTAATGACTTTGCCCTAACCCTGATTAGGGATTATCAGATTTAATTTGGGCCTCTAATTTTAGGTCTTCATCAAAAATCAATCTCATCCATCCATTCAAAATGGCATTTTCTATAAAATGCCATTTTTCTCTCATTTTTTGATTACACAGAGACATTATACGCACATGAATTACATTATTCTTGCATATTACAACTTAGATTTCTTTGAGTCATTTTTAGTCATTTAGGCAGACATTTGATCAAATCCTTCAAAGCTTGGTGTAGGACTTAGACTCATAATTCTAGATTGCTTGCACGTCAAATCTAAGGGCAACACATCAGCCAGCAAGCTAGAAGGTGTTACAAATGTGAATAGTGGAGGTCTCGGAGATTAACAGGTATAATCATTCTTTATTTTAGCTTTCATTATATTTTGTAATCTCTTTAGGTTTATTGTCTTCATTGATTTGCTAACCTTAATCAAACTCTAAAATAACCCTTAGTTACATTGGTGAACTCGACTCTGTTTTTTGTTATTTTTTCTGTACGGTTTCATGTGTTTTTTATTGATTTTGCAAGTACAGGTACAGAGTGACGCAGTAGTTTTTTTTTAAATCATGATGCATCTAATGCGTCATGATGCATTCATAGATCCCAACACTATAATTGCTCTGTCGCGCTGCAATAGAAGTCTGGAAGGCCACATTTGTGATCCTGAGACGTATTCGACACATAGAGCGACGCATTCACTCTATTGTGACACATTTGAATGGTAATGTTTTCTGTTCATTTGCATTCAGGTTTTTGTTGTTTTCTGTGTCCTTTTTATTCTGTTTATTTTTTGCATTCTTCTTAGCATAGGTTATGTGTTACTAATCAGGATTTGCAGCATTTGGTGGTTACTTTTTGAGGGTCAAAGGAAAACATTCAAACTTCTAATGTGTGGTCTTGCAGGTTCAAACATCGAAGAATAAACATCAAAACAATGTGCCTATCTTTTTCTTAGTATAATACACATTTCCTTTTGGTGCAATTAAAACAAACTTGTGTTTCTACTATGTTTGAGTGTGTTTGCAAAATGGTAGGTGAGTATGCTCTCACCTTTGTGAAAACTCGGTGATCAGAAAACCAGACCCATTTTTATCTATTTTACCCTCACGACTTAGTAATCAAAGTATCCTCTCCCCTTGCACATTCGTGTGATCTTGGGTGTAAGAGAAATGGTTACTAACTCTAGAAATTGGGCCTACCTGGGGATTTCATCACCCCAACGTGACTCAAACCAGAAATGGAGCTAAAGCCAAGCTACCCCCGACCAGTATATAAATGTGAATCTTAAGGGAAAACCTAATATTACTAGTGCAAATGTGTCATACAGACAGAGTAGTACTCCCATAAACCCTGTTGAGCTTAACCTCTTCAGGCTCGAGTGCCACCTAATTGGTGATTAATCTCTTGCCCCATGTATGGCCACTCGAATGGGGGTCTCGAATTAAAAACCAATGTTTAGTAGCCAAAAACCTTCTATTTGCTAGTGCAACATCGGTCGGTGTGAAGGCATCCACACTTTCGCAGTCTATAGTAGAGGTGATCAATCTTCCATGGGAGTTTCATTGGGATTGGAAGCTTGGTTGGCCTGAGAAGAGAATGCACTGTAAGGGGGAGCCCGTGCAGCCAAGCTTTTGAATTCACATGCTACTGATATGTGGTTGGGGAAACCCATGTGGAATCTAGCGAATATTGTCCTGGCCTAACCTAGGATTGTACTTATCTTATCTGCGCTTGTTTACATTCAAAACATTGTGCTTGTCAAGTGCTTTCTATATTGATCACATTTACACTTTTGAACAAAACATTCAACATCAGACAAATTAAATTTTCCATCAAAATGACAAGAAACTCATTTTTTCACAAACTATATCGCATTTATTAAACCGCATTCGAGTTTCTGAGACACAACGCTCTATTAAACTGCATTCGACGTTTCAAACACTGCATCTATTTGTGTCACGACACATATGAAACTTACAGAGCTGCATCTGCCAAACTAAGTCACATTTTTCAGTCCTTGAGCCACATTTGCTCAAACTGAGCGACATTCACAAAACCGTGACGCATTCGCGGCCTCAAACGATGCATTCCTTTGTCACAAGTAAAAAGTCACACAAAGTCAAATCTGAAGTTTACACCTTGTCAAACATTAGTCAAACATTGTTTCCAAAAGGATTTTGTCACAAACCAATTTTGAAATTTCTCAAACTTTCGACCATTAGTTGCATCCTCCACCATAGGTTTCACCCTTCATTTTTTGTTAGGTGCATACATTAGGCATTAGTTTGTCCCTAGGTTTCAAATTTTGCATACTTTGGATTAGGAAAATCTCGGCATAATTTGCAACATCATTGCTTTCAAAACTAGGTTCTCTTAGACTAAGTTATCAACCCATTTTTTAGTCATTGTCCCTTTTGTGAGATTTTCCAACTCAACAATCTAGTTAGGAAAAATCACTAGTCATTTATACCTTGTCATCTTGTCCTTTTCAACAAAGTCCTTTAGTAACCAAAATCTAAAACAAATATTGAGCTTAGAAGTGCTTAGGTACCCTTGTCTTAATTGTATTATAAGTCTAGACATTGCATATTCTATTCCCAAAAATCCAAAAATATTATTCATCCTAGTCGTCATTTTGAACTTAGACTTTGCATAGTGTCATCCTTGCATTTAGTTATCATTTTCATTTGGGCAATCTCATTTTATGGTGGAAACTAGACTCCAAAAACAACAATGACAAATGGAAAACTTTCGACAAGATCCCACTTCCACTGTCAATAATCCCACATATGACCTAAACTGGACTTTTGATGATCCATTTGGAAATACAAACGATCAACCTCTCATCACAACAATACCTTCCTCATCAAATAGTCCATTTGAACCATTCTTGTCTAAAGATGAATATAGTCAAATACTTGAGGAAAACCTAGAGGTAGTGGCACAAGATCTAGAGGCCTCTCAATTTGTTGAACAAATTGTCCTATACGACAGAGACAGATACTTAGCCATACTCTTAAGTCAAGGAGCTTAGTTACCACATGGATTCGACATCAACATGTTGAGATCAACATTTCCAGACCCCAATGTCAACAATGTGCATAACCTGTCAAATAGTAGTCAAATTTCCAACACTACGAGCAATACTTTCTTTGAAACTACAACGATAGTGCATGCTAACTCTCACATCCCAAACACCTCCAATATGATAAACGTTACATCCATTGGAGGATCACAATTTTCCACAATGCCCACAACATTCACAACATTGTCACAATCAACTGGAACCACCTTTGGCTCCTCGACAATGTGGGAAAATTATTCAAACCCTCTCTCTACCATGATAGTAAATGCCACGGGGGCATCATCAAGTCACAACAATCCCCCCTGACAATGACATCTACTACCATGAGCACACCTTTGACATATCTGCTTAGTGGTATTTCAAAAAATCCTATGAGAGGAGGAAAAAGACGTATCTTTATCCAAGGACAACAAAAAAATGTTAACATGACAACACATTCACATGTCATTGCCTCCCAAGGTACAAATACAAACATTCCCCTTGTGCAAACACAACAATTTGCACAAGGTGGAAAAATAACACAACCCATGGCATCATTAACACATCACAATGTTCATGGTCACCATATTCCCCAAGTAACAACACAAATGGCTGGGGGACACATCCCAACCTACTCATCCCACATTCATACTCACCAACATATGCCCAACCCTAACTTTCAGTAACAACAACATGCCAATCCAAACACATCATATATGTCACAACAATCCATACCGCCACAATACACCAATATTCACACACAACAAACAGGGACCTATGGTGTACCAAGCAATGCAATGTATGGGGCCACAAATGACCTTGTTATGGATGCCTTCCAAACAAGATTGATGGGTTTAGAGAAAACTATCCAAAACATATACATTTCAAGCAAGAAATCAGAAATATCATATGATCTAAACATATACCCATTCGACATGAGCTTATACATGCCTCCATTTCCTCTGAGATATGTGTCACCCAATTTCACAAAATATAGAGGCAAGACAAACCCCATTGAACATGTTTGTGAATTTGCAACCAATTGTATGGACGTCGCCTATGAACAAACATACTTGATGAGACTTTTTTCTAAAATTTTGGTGGGTCCTGCCCTTGAATGGTTTTCCACTCAAAAGGATATCCAAATATGGGATGAGCTTAAACAAAAAATCATAAAAAATTATGCATACAACATTGACATGGACACCTCTATCACTAGCTTGTGCAATCTCACACAAGAGGATGTTGGTGAGACATTCATCCCATTCTTTCAAAAATGGAGAAGTTTAGCTAGTTGGTGTCACATTGACATACCTGAAAGGGAAAAGGTCGACATGTTCATGCAAACACTTCTAGGGCCCCTAAAATATGCATTACAATTACATTGTTGCACAAACTTCATGGAATTAGTTGAAAAAGGGGTCCAAATTGAGAAAGCCTTTATCGCAAAGGGAGAACTAAGGTATGGTCCCAAAAACACAAATGTCAATCCACCCACCGACAAAAATAAATATTGGGTTAAAAATAAACACGTTACAAATGATGGTGTTGTTGATGCCAAGACTACAAACATTGTGGGTCCTGTACTAGCCCTAAAAGGGGTGCAACAGCAAAAAAAACCAACAACGACATTGACACCCCTTACCAATGTCCTTTCAAACAACCAGATCAGCCAAAATAACTAGGGACAATACTGTCAGATGAGACAATTTCCTCGGGGTTGCACATACACTTCTTTGGGTGAACCCATTGAAGAAGTCCTCAAGAAATGCCTCCAGAATGGGGTCATCACACTTGAAGAACCCAAACCATATGACCCAAGATAATTCAAACCCACATGGTGGAATGATAATGCATTTTGTGAGTACCATCGAGAAAAAAGACATAAAACCTCTAACTGTCGACAAATAAAAAACATAGTATAAGATCTTATCGAATGTTGTATCATCAAAGTAGGTGGATCAAAATTCACCTCCAATTCAGATCATACTATATCCATAAGAATCCACTGCATGACCATGGTTCTCATAATGCCTCCACTTTAGGTCCACAAATGAACAATAATCAAGCTAACTTCACTTGAGCCAAGTACAACTATTCTGGTGGGCCAATTATAAATAATGTCTGAACTGACGATGAATACATCAATACCATTATGGTCAAGAGATCACCCCAATGTAATGCTACTACTCGTAGTCGCAAGGTCACCATAGTTGGTCTGCATCCTGCTAGACAACCCAAAATAACCATATCAGGCCCTTCTGCTAAACAGGAAAACCTATCCTAACCACAAAGCAGTCACAACCCAAAAGTCAGTTCAATCTCATCGACTAGCTAGACAAGACTCCTGCGCAAATCTCCATACTTGAGTTGCTTCGTATCTCTCCTGCGCACAAGGATATACTATATAAAACCCTACAAGAGTCATCAGTCCCCAAGGACATTGATGTCAATCAGTTTGAGACCATGGTAGGATACCTCACTATGCCTCACCATGTCACCTTCTCAGATCAAGATTACTCATCACCTAAGACCAACCACAACGATGCATTGCACATAGAAACTTTTGTCCACAAGCACAAAGTTAGACAGGTTTTAGTAGATGGCAGAGCAAGATTGAACATATGCTCCCTCAAACTAGTTAAGGCTCTAGGATTCTCTGATGCATGCATGGACTTGACAAAGAATATAGTGATCAAAGCATATGACGACAAAGAACGCTCTTCACATGGAATTATCTCTCTCCCTATCAGAGTGGGACCAGTCATTGTGGGTACAACCTGCCAAGTCCTAGATTTGGAATTACCGTATAACATCTTGCTCGGTCGTCCATGGATTCATGCCTTAAAATTAGTTTCATCCACATATCACCAATGCCTAAAGTTTCCATTTGACTGCATAGAAATAACCATATATGGAGACACCGACCCTTTCCAATATTGTACCAATCTAAGGGGTATTTCTGAAAATTGAGTGCCTATTAACCGAGAAGCACCTGGCTCCTTGTCATCCAAATACATTGACCCATCCACACTCACATCATCTTCCACATCCACTCCATCCACGTCTTCCACCACACCACCACCTTCTGCAAACCCTAAGGTTGAATCCACTGTCAAGATCCAGGACCTCAGCTATGGAGAATTCAAACTGCTCACAGCATACAACATAACAACAATACCCAAGTCTCCAAAGGTCTATGGTTGGCCATGTTTCAGAATGGAACCTAAAGTAATTTTTAAGGTTCCACCAAAAATAGTTTTGATCAAATGGGGAGACATGAGTAATGAGGATCTTATTGACATCATAGGATGGATCTATAAGGATACTGTTGCACTACCCCCATTACTAGTTCAAAAATATGGCAAGGGTTATGACATAATGAAGGCTAATGGATACGATGGTACTAGTGGCCTAGGAAAAAATAAAGTTGGATGAAGAGAGCCCATAGAACCTTTCCAAATTCTAAAGTATCTTGGATTAGGGTTTGGATCGCCTGACAATGATGATTGACGTACCATTGAACCTTCGAGTGAGCGAGTACATGCTTCAGAAAGTGTCGAGACCACTAAGGAAACCCTCACCGAAACTGACTCCCAAGAGTGGGAATTTGGCTCAGAACGATCCTTAAGTGACTGTTGCCTTGATGATTTGTTTGTTGAAATAGGGGAACTGACCTCTGAACAAAGATTTTGGCAAACATTTAAAATTGATTAGGCACCAAATAGTCAAAATCCCATCACCACTCCCCATGACATACAAGATCCACCATCTGAATCCCTTCAATCCAATCCATTTGAAGTACCAGATGACACTGACAACCAAGACTCTAAGTCGTTCAACCCTTATTTTTCCAAAAAATATGAGACTAGCGAAGGGGAATATTGGATAGAGTCAGATGTGGAGTTGGATGATGATAATATCATCGACAATATCACTGAATCTGTCTCCATTATTTCTGTATCCTCCCCTCAATTCACCAACACTAATGATGGCATTTCCTTAGTTTATCCCCAGTTAGTTGATTGGGACCAACAAGGACCGCCAGTCATGGATACATTTCAAAATGATGAGGCAATTACAAAATTTATGGGATTACGAGAGGGCATACCTAGTGGTGATCACAAGTCAGGATTCACCATTGATTTAGATTGGACGACATACTTTGGCGGGACTACTCCATCCTCCAGTCGCAAAATCAAAAATAAAAATAAAGTAAAAAATGAAACATCTCTAGGTGAAAACCAAAAGGCACCTTTTGATGACAAAATAGTAAAACAAAGGACCTATCTATGGGTGAAAACCTCTCTGAGGTGCCCAAAGATGGAGGATTGGACTTTCTTCCTATACAAAAAGAGAAATCGGCTATGCTTATAGTGGACACCATAGAGGATAACATAGAAATTGTAGAAGATCCCAAAATGGTACTCTTTGTTGCATCATTGACTGAAGAGGAGAGACCGAAATTTCATAAATTCTTTGCAGAACGTAAAATCAACTTTGCATAGTCCTATGCTGACATGCCAGGATTAGACCTAGAACTGGTTTTGCACCATTTTCCACTATTGCCTAATGCCAAACCAGTCAAGCAGAAGTTACGCAAAATGCACCCTCAATTCACTCTATTGGTCAAGGCTGAGTTGAAGAAACTTCTAGACGTTGGATTCATATGGTCTATTGATTATGCTGAATGGATATATAACCTGGTGCCAATAACAAAACCAAATGGGCTGATCCGCGTTTGTACAGATTTTAGAGACCTAAATAAAGCAGGCCTAAAGGATGACTTTCCTTTACCAAATATTGATATCATAGTTGACCTCATAGCAGGATATGAGATGTTGTCCCTTGTGGATGGTTTCTCTGGCTATAATCAGATTCACATTGCCCTCGAAGACCAGCACAAAATGACATTTACTTGCCCATGGGGTACATATTATTGGAATGTCATGCCATTCGGTCTCAAAAATGTAGGCGCCACATATCAAAGGGCTATGACCACAATCTTCCATGACATGATGCATAAAACAATGGAAGATTATGTAGATGACCCATTGGCCAAATCAGTAACTAGGAAAGATCATCTCAGGGTTTTAGACACAATTTTCAAGAGACTGGAAGAATACAAAGTCTGGCTAAATCCTAAGAAATGTGTCTTCGGTGTCACATCAAGAAAACTCTTGGGATACTTAGTTTCTAGAAGAGGCATTGAGGTTGATCTAGTGAAAGTCAAAGCCATCATAGACATGCCTTCACCTAGAGGAATTAGTGAACTCAGAACTCTATAAGGTAGTATACAATCTATTCGGTGCTTCATAGCCCAATTGGCTGATAAGTGTCACCCATTCTAATATCTGTTGTGCAAGGGTATCCCCTTTGTGTGGAAAGATAAATGTCAAGAAGCCTTTCAGCAAATCAAAGATTACCTACTATCAACACCAGTCCTCATGCTTCCCATTCATGGAAAGCCATTGATCTTATACATCTCGACAACTAATTTAGCACTAGGGGCATTACTAGCACAGAACGACCAAGAAGAAAAAGAAAGAGCTATATATTACATTAGTCGAACATTGGTCAGGTATGAATTGAACTACATACCAATTGAACGAGCTTACCTAGTCATGGTCTTTGTAGCACAGAAGCTAAGACATTATATGTTAAGCCATCAGACGCAACTAGTAGCAAAGATCGACCCCCTCAAATATTTGTTGAGTAGGGCAGCATTAACCAGACGTCTAGAAAAATGGGTCATGATTCTGAATGAATATGACATTCAATATGTAGAAAGAAAGGAAATAAAAGGACAAGTCATAGCGGACCAGCTGGCAGACGCACCTTTGTAAAGTGATCACCCATTAGTGATAGATTTTCCAGATGAGTCGATATTCCATATGGAACCTAAGGAACCTTGGTGACTCTACTTTGATGAATCACACACAAATCATGGCTCGGGGGCAAGAATCCTATTCATCACCCCTCAAGGAGACTCCATTCCTAAGTCTTTCCGCATTGCCTTCCCATGTACAAACAATGTGGCAGAATACGAGGCACTAGTTATAGGACTAAGAATGGCAATAAAGTGGAAAATCAGAGCACTACATGTCTATGGGGATTCTCAGCTTGTCATCAACCAGGTTAATGATGACTATGACACAAAGGATGAGAAGTTGATGCCATACAAATGGATGGTTGATAGTTTCCAAACATACTTTCATATGGTAACTTTTGAAGAAGTTCCAAGAGAAAAGAACAAAGCACCAGATGCCATGGCTACAATAGGCTCTCTCCTTGACATACCAAGCAACCTGCCTCAACTGGAATTCCTAATAGAGCAATTGTTGGCCCCTGCCTATGATATTCTAGAGTCATAGATGGTCTATGAACTTGTTGGTCCCAACTCTCCCTGGTACCAGGCTATTTATGACTACCTTAAGTCTCAAACCCTTCCACCAAACCTGTCCAATAACCAGAGGAAGTCCTTCATCTGAAAATCCACAAGGTATACCATCGTCAGTGACACCCTTTACCATCGTAGCTTTCATGACACCCTCTTTAGATGTCTCAACACCAATGAAGCATGTACAACCTTACACAAAGTACATGATGGTATACGTGGGTCTCATTCGAGTGGTCCTACTCTAGGAAAGAAAGTAACGAGACTTGGGTATTATTGGCCGACCGTTGAAAAGGATGCAATAGAATATGTCAGGAATTGTCACAAATGTCAGATTCATAGTGATTTGATCCATGCTCCAACACAAGAACTTCAGCTGATCACCTCTCCTTGTCCCTTCGCTTAATGGGGACTCGACCTCCTGGGTAAGATCCATCCGACCTCGTCCAATGGCCACAAATTCATCATCACTGCCACTGAGTATTTTACGAAGTGGATCAAAGCCATCCCTCTGAAATACATAATCAGAAAGAAAATATCCAAGTTGATCCTTAACTACATCATTTGTCAATATGGCCTTCCACAATCCATCATCACTGACAACAAACGTCCATTTAAAAATTAAGATGTTCTTGAGTTATGTGAGTGATTTCACATTCAACACAATTTTTCATCTCTGTATTACCCACAAGGAAACGGTCAAGCTAAGGCGTCAAATAAAACCATTGTTAAAATCCTCAAAAAGACTGTCAATGACACTGGCCATGATTGGCATATACAACTCAACCCTGCTCTGTGGGCTTACCACACTAGCATTCATACGCCTACAGGAGCCACTCTATTTACCATGGTCTTTGGAGCTGAGGCTATCTTTCCCATTGAGGTTGAAATTCCTTCATTACGAGTCTCCCTGAAGGGTTTAACTGATGAAGAGGAGTATAGACAATCGCGCCTGCATGAGCTAGAAATGCTAGAAGAAAGAAGACAAAATTACTTGAACCATCTACAAGCATATCAGAACCGTCTTTGTCATAGTTACAATAAGAAGGCTATGGTCAGGAAATTTGACATTGGCGACCTAGTTCTCGTGCAGAACCCTAAGAGCCAGGTTGAGAGAGAAAAGCTGAGAAAGTTTGAACCAAACTAGTTGGGTCCCTACATCATCATATCTTCTTTTGGTTCTGGAGCTTATCAGCTAGCAACTCCAGAGGGAGAACAATTGATAGAGCCTATCAAGAGTCTACATCTCTGAAGGTTCTATGCATAGCATCAGGAGATCGAGTTGAAAATCGTAAAATACAAAAAAAATGATAAAATGATAAAAATCGTTGCCTTGATGAAAACCTGGAAAACAGGCATCTTGGCAGCAACAAAAAAATAAGAAAAATGACAAAAATAGTAAAGAAAAATTATTTGTCCGACAGTGAAAACCTAGCAAACAAGCGCTTTGGATAAGTACCATGGTGAAAACCTGGAAAATAGGCGCCATGCATAATTAATCATTGCTTTGCCATCTACTATCACTTTGTCTACCTTGGCCTAGGATGAAATGCATCTCCCACCATTATCACGCAAATCGCCAAGACATTATACCCTTCCTTTCATGGTTGATAAACATTTAACATCAAGTCCTCTATACTGCCCATCTGGTACACCGACAACATACCTTTCATGTCCCTTCAAATTGGCTAAGTCTTGGACCTGACTGGGGGAAAAATCATTATCATGTAACTACAGTGGATGTCACACATGGTTTCATAAATTGGCAAAAAGTTATGAGAAAAGATAAAAACATCACAAAAAGTCCTAAAAAAGACAAAAACATGGCAAAAAGTCCTAAAAAAGACAAAAACATGGCAAAAAGTCCTTAAAAAAGGCCAACAACATGGCAAAAAGTCTTAAAAAAAGCCAAAAACATTGCAAAAAGTCCTAAAAAAGACCAAAAATATTGCAAAAGGTCCTAAAAAAAGACAAGAACATTGCAAAACATCCTAAAGAAAGACCTAAAAATGGAAAAACGTATTGAAAAAAAAAAAACCCAAAAAAGTCACAATGTCTAGACAATGCAAACCAAAGGTCGCATTCCTTAGGCACATTATTTCAGTCAGTCTTTGTCATTTGTCTGAACTACATTGTCTCTACGCATTTGCTATGTAGGAAAGACTCATAATTGAGTCCCTGAGACATTAGGTTAGTCCTTTTAGTTTGTCAAAGTCAAATCATGACACAATCTTTGGTCATTAATACAAAGTCATTGGTCATGTCAAACTACGAGGTCTTTGAGTGCATGACGTAGGCAAGGCCATCTGTCGATGAGCCCCCGAGGCCACACTAGGTCAGTCCATTAGGGTTCATGGCATCACACTGACACACACGTCAAAAGGTCTTCAAGACAAAACAAATCATTCCCAAATAGATAAAGCTCATAAAGAAGATTATGGCAATCATTTATTCAACATGACAATCTCATCGACACATATCATCATGACAATATTGACATATGGTCAACACAAAGTCAAACTCAGTCAAAGCAAGTCAAATCATCATAACCTGTCAAACTGTCAACTCTTGGTTAACCTTTAGATGTGTCCTTCCTAAGCATCATCATTGTCATCCAACATTTTGAGGGATCCTTTTGACATCTAAGGATCACTCCTCTTGACATTAGTATTCTTCAGATGTGTCCTTTTGAAGAACAAACTCTATCATTTATGCCTTAGGATGGGTCCTTCCTAGGCATCATCATTGTCACTATCACATGGAATTTTGAGGGATCCTTTTTGACATTTATGGATCAATCCTCTTGACATCGACATTATTCAGGATGTGTCCTTCCTGAATTCAGAAATTTTTGACATTTGTCATCTGAGCATCATCAAAGCTTTGACACTTTGGCATCTCATCATTATCAAACCTGACATCTTGACATCAGAACAATGGATATCCATACGCACTTGGCAAACACTTGACTCTTGTCTTTTGGATTTTTATCATGTTATTAATTTTTCAGCGAGATCCCACTAACATGATTTAGAGAAGCTACGACGTATCATGACGATTGATATGCATGACTACTAGTTTCTCAATGAGGTCTTGATTTTGGGATTTAGAAAAACAATGATGTATCATGATAAGGGCTCTACTTTTTTATTTTGGAAATCATGTTACTAGTTTCTCAAGGATGTCCTAGGAACAGGATTTAGAGAAGCAATGATGTTTCATGAATTGTTTTTGTCTTCTCTACTTGTGGTTGATTATGACAAAAAGACTGGGGCAATCACGCTCTTAGTTTGAATCATGATCATCCTTATCTGTGACTGCTTGTCTTATGTGATGGTACAACCTTGCACACCTTGATCTATATCATATCATTGTGTTTGTTGGCCATTACAATAGTTTTTCCAATGATGATTAAGAGCAATAAATATTAAAGTCCTATGCTAAAGTTTTGAAGGATTTGGTCTAGGAATTAACATGCATCTCCTCCGATCTGGTCATCTTCTCTCATCGGTCTGGTGATCTTCTCTCATCAGTCTAGTCATCTTCTCTAGTCCATCTCATGATGATATCCCGTGACATCCAAAAACATAAGTGCATACATGATCATATAAACATTGCATTAGGTCCATACATACATCATCCATAGCATTAAATCATATACATAATCACAAACATTGCCTTAACATAATCCTCAACATTGCATCCATTTAATAAATACATTATGCATATCATTATCATCATCATCTCATATAAGTAAGCATTGCATCATCATGGCATCATAATCATAAATAAGCATCATAAGACATACATGATACATCATAATGCATAAATCAAAGAACATCACATAACACACATGTAGGCTGCATCAAAACTGCATCATCATATAATATCATCTCAAAAATGTACAATGTCACATGACCAAGTCAAGAGATATCCCAAAAATGGAGCTTGCAGGCTCAATGGTCTATACATAATGTGTCATAATAACAAGAATGCCCCTAGGGTAGACTCTCATCATCCCCTCATGGCGAAGACTATGGAGGTGGAAGCTCTGTCACTAGCACTAAAATGATGGGTGGACCTGTAGCAACCTCTTCCTGTGCAACCAATGGAACCGACACTAATGGCATCATCTCCACGATAATGGACACCTATGACATCACTGCTACCAGACTCTGAGAAGTAGACGGATCTACCACTGGCAGCTGCCTCTGTATTGACCTCTGCACTGAACCAATGCACTCGTGACTATGGCTTGAGTGATGACTCGAGGCATGCCTGTGAGAGTGGTGGGACCTGTGCCCTGATGTGTTCCCTATCGAGGTAGACCCTCTTGCACTTGTGTGGCTCCTGCTACTGCTCCCACTCCCTAATTGGTGGCCACTGCCTATCCTCATTTGTGAGCATGATAGTGTTGGATCTCATTGCTCACGAGGCACCTACTGCTCATATAGAGTCCTGTACTGACCCAACCTCATGCTCACCCTAGCTAGTTCATGAGCCATATCCCTTAAAGGCCCTGTGCATAATGCAGCAAACTCAATGCACCACTGAGCTGAGTCTTGCTAGCGGATCACTGCCTAATCCCGCTCTACCCGGGCCACCTCTAGCACTAACTGTAGTGATATGACCTGTGCCATGCTCTCATCTAGTCTCCTCTATAAATCAACCACCCTCTAATCTATTGTGGCATCCTGGGGCAATCTCGAGGACGGTATCTCCTCCTCTCCCTTCACCATCCACCATCTAAGGAGTCTCTTGGCCTCATCCATGTCATCATCATCCTCATCATCATCCTTGGCCACATCCTTTCCACTGACCCCCTCATCTCGAGGTGCATCCTCCTCCCAGCTGGCCTCTGCCACCTCCACATCCTCCTCCTACCTCGACTACTCCTCTGCCACATCCTCCTCTTGCTTCGGCTACTCCTCTGCCACATCCTCCTCATGTCTCTCCTCCTCCGCCACATCCTCCTCATGTCTCTTCTCCTCCACCACATCCACCTCCACATCCCCCTCCTACCATGGCTGCTTCACCTCCTCTCTCTCCCCCTCCTTGGAAGCCTCTGGGATAGCATCTAGTGGCACTCTAGCCACGCGTTGTTGTACCCTCTAGCCTTGTCTCTGACCATCTCTCCTCCACCTCTAACCATCTCCTCCATCATCTCTGTCATCTCTATCATCTCCACCTTGGCCTCCGTCTCTACCTCCATCCCTACCTCCATCTCTCCCCTGGCCCTTGTCCCTACCTCCATCCCTCCCTCGGCCTCTACCCCTGTCACCATCCCTGCCTCCTCACCTGGCTCTCGGTACATGAGGTATCATAGACTGCCTGTCCATAGGTGCTGGCTCGTCAGGATCTGTCAATGGCACTGGTATATGTGCCTGCCACCATAGATCATAGTTTGTTGTGGTCCTAGGATTAGCAACACCACCTCTCCATCCCCATGGCTGGGCTCCTAGCCCATCAATCTACTACTCTATGAAACCTACGTGAATGGCTAGCCCCCAAGCATACTCTCTAGAAGACCGTGCATACTCGGCTATCCCTGCAGGTACACCTTGTTGCTCTCTGAACTGCCTAAGGACATGCTGCGATAGATACATCTCTATAATCAATGAACTTTGCACCGTCCTACCAATCAAGTAGTGGTACTGTCTGCATAAGCTTAGGTGGTCATCCTCATCATCCCACTACTTGTAGTCTCTGTATGGTCACTAGATAAATGACACCATCATTTCAATCCAATGTCGCGACCAACCTGTCTCGCCCATCTGGGTCTATTGTAAAGTACCAGCATAATAATAAGCCTTGGGCATCCCCTCTACCAACTTTGGTCTCTGAATAGGTGGGAAAAATATGGCTATGTGCTCCCAG
This sequence comes from Sequoia sempervirens, assembly GCA_007258455.2. NCBI lineage: Eukaryota > Viridiplantae > Streptophyta > Pinopsida > Cupressales > Cupressaceae > Sequoia > Sequoia sempervirens. The sequence continues at coordinate 1,050,261,672 of VDFB02281492.1, read as the reverse complement.
GCCCAAATCATCATCAGTGTCATCTTGTAGGAGATACTCTCTACCCTCCAGTACACAACCTCGTGCAGTTGATGGTAGAATGTGCCTAATAAACATGGGCCCCATGCATAAACTGTCCTGTCGCATCTCATCCCAACCAAGACGTCTCCCTAGCCAATAGGGAACCCATGTCCCTAACGGTCAGGAATCAAAATACCGCCAATAAGTGTCACTAGAAAAGCATCAAAATGAGCATAGTGCTCCGCCATGAACTCCCATCTGATCTCATATCCCTAGATGCCCAGTCCTGTGCCCTCATCATGATAATATGCCCTAAAAGTATGCTCACTATGGTGAGGGTCATAGACGATCCACTCTCCTCGAATTGGCACCCGTAAAATGTGGTAGACATCCTCAAGTGTAATAGTACCCTCTCCCATTGGCAGGTGAAAAGAACAAGTCTCAGAATGCCAACACTCGCATAATGCAGTAAGTAGTCCCCTATTCGCTCGAATGGCGGGCATATAGGTGACATAGAACAAACCTAGCCGCATCAGTCATCGTTGCTCCCTCAGAGTCAGCTGGTCAGCAAACCGAAATGTCTTCGGTCTACTCTCTCATGTGTTAATTAGGGCAAGCTATCTCTGCATAAAGTCAAACAATGTGTTAGTACCCTCTAAAAAACTGTTAATTGCATCAAAAGCGTTTAAAGTTTCACAAAAGCATCAGAATCAGCCCTAGTCAAAGTCAACATCAAATGCATCGCATTCTTGCAAATGCATCGCAAAACATCGAATGTGTCATTTTGTACTTCAAATGCATCGCAACATGACAATTGCATTGTTTGGTTGCTCAAATGCATCGCATCAGAGCACTTGCATCACGATATTTGATGATTACATCATTCCATTCAAATGTGTCGCTTCAACATGTGATTGCGTTGCACAAATTTGATTGCAACATTCGAATTGGTGATTGTGACTCAAAAAGGAAAATGTGTCGCAAATGTTAACAAATGTGGCTCAAAACCTCACCCAACCATAATTTACTGTTGCATTTGCATCGTGACACATCAAATGCATCGAACGTGAAGGTGAATGCGGCTTACGCGAACACATATGCGTCACGACACATTCGTTATTTTTCCTAAAAACCTAATTTTCACAAGCAAAATGAAAAAATTACAAAGGAGGATAGGGGTACATACCACTGGCTCTGAGCCCTCTGGCTACATGAAAGTCTGCACGATCTCGCCACGATGCTCTGTCACTGGAACCACCATCCTTGCTGCTGTCCTTTTTGCTCTAAGCTCTTGAAATTCACAAAGTGAATAGTAAGAATGAATTGACTTTGACCCCTTTGTCAACCTATTTATAAAGTCAAAATGGCATTTGTCAACTGAGTTATTACTGCAGGGTCATTTGACCAACTTTGACCACCCCGTTGGCTACCTTAAACATGTCAGAATCCAAAACCGACTGTGCCATTGTTTTTCTAGTCATCAAATTGACTTATCGGGACCCTTTATAAATTTTTCTGCCGCCGACCCAAAATTTAAAAAATTTCCCTAAGGGGCATTGATACCCTATACCTCCGTTGGGGCATGGCTTTGACTTATTTTCTTTGTCACAACGCGACAAGCGACATTATGACAAAGAGATGTAGACACCTAAAAATGACCTAGGCTTGCAAGCTTCATTTTTACCACTTTCATCCTAGCATAATTATGACATTTAATTATGTCTTTGGTCCACATTCAACTATTGATTAAATAATTCATAATTATTTGATTAATTTATGTCCTTTTATTCTTCATGATTATTAAATAAATAAATAAATTTATTTATTAAATACGTCATTAATTGTCTAAGTCTTCCCTTAATTAAATAAATATCTTAATTTATTTAATCACCCTTTTTCAGTCATTTCTTCTAGATTATTAAATAAATAAGTTTTATTTATTTATTTAATGTCACTAATTGTCATAATTAAATGAATTGATTAATTTATTTAATTAATTAATCTTATCTGCTAAATTAAATAATTATATTTAATTATTTAATTGTCAAAATTAATATTCCTCTCATTTTAAATAAATGAAATTATTTAAAATGTCATCACATTCTTAACTAACAGTCTATTTTGGTAAATAATCTAAAAATTGATTATTTATTATTTCACAAAATCCATATTTTGAATTAATTTAATTCAAAATGGTAACTTTCCTCCAAAAATCAAGTAATCAGGCAGATTCTTGATTTTTCCAAATCTAATCTTCAGTTCAATCTTTATCTTCTTCATTTTCGAAAATCTTTAGTTTTGAATTAATTTCCTCATTTATTCTCCACCGTCGATTCAATCTTCTTAGGTGGCATCTCGACCACTCGATTAATGAATTTTCCCTAACCCTGATTAGGGATAATTAGATTTAATCTGGGCCTCTGATTTTAGGTCTCCGTCAAAAGTCAATCTCATCCGTCCATTCAAAATGGCATTTTTTATAAAATGCCATTTTCCTCTCATTTTTTTATTACACAGAGACATTATATGCACATGAATTACATTATTCTTGCATATTAGAACTTAGATTTTTTTGAGTCATTTTTAGTCATTTAGGCATAGACATTTGATCAAATCCTTCAAAGCTTGGTGTAGGACTTAGACTGATATTTCCAGATTGCTCGCACGTTGAATCTGAGGGCAACACATCAGCCAACAAGCTAGAAGGTGTTACAAAAGTGAATCATGGAGGTCTTGGTGATTAATAGGTATAATCGTTCTTTATTTTAGCTTTCATTGTATTTTGTAATCTCTTTGGGTTTATTTTCTTCATTGATTTGCTAACCTTAATCAAACCCTAAAATAACCCTTAGTTACAGGTTCCTTGGAAGTAAGATTTTGTGAAGAAGGTTTGGGTCCTAGTTGAAAGGACATGAATTTTTTTTTTGAGTTTGTTAAGTTGAGATTGTGAGAGTGGTTTCTTCCTCTAGCATTGCATAAAAAAAACTTGATGCATAGGTCATACAAACTGCTACTACAATAGAAAATACAGAAAAATGAGTGAAAAATAGAGTTTATTTGTATTTCAATCCTTCAAAATATTTCAACAACCTCCAAACGAGTTCTACATGGCTTTTAAAAGTGTTTCCCACCAAATAAAAACTGATTCAACTTCCAAAATGAACTTTCAAAAGACTTGACCCATGGACTTCCTCAAAAAATGCATTTTTACAACTTTTTCAAATATTGCAATTTTGCACAATTTGCAATTTTCAACATTTGTGCATTCTTCAAAGAACAAACCTCCTAAACATTTGAAAAAAATCACAAATGACTTAATACAACTCCAAATGTTCTTATAGACCTTATTTTAATTGCACAACTCCTAATTTCTAAAGTCTAGACCTCAAACCTATGAATGGACCAAACTGCTTAAATGGTGCCCTTGCACCAATTTCAACCATAGGCATCGCCAACAACCCATAACTAAGTAATGGGGACTTGTACACCAAAAAACTATTAGGAGAGGACCCATTAAGCTCTGAGATGGAATCAACTGAGACCAATTCCTCAGATTGATCTGATGAGATCTTCGAGTCAATCAGCCCAGCCTTAGCTGAGGAATCCATAATCTTAAGGATATTAGACTCAAAAGGGTAGTTGTCAGTGAGGCCATCTACAGATGGTTCATTAGGGTTGGGGTTATGTTTGATAGTGGACTTATATTCCAAAATAAGGTGACTAGGTTTAGCACATTCTTGGCAATAAATCATCACATTTTCATAATAGACCTATTGAGTTCAAGACCCAAATTTGGAACAAGGCTTCACAAAATTGGGTAATGTGTTATTAATATCAATGTTGAAATAGAAGCATGCAAATACTAACCTATAATATGATCTGGTAATGGAGTCTGAGGTGATGAAATGACCCAAAGAATCACCTAGACTTTGAAATACAAAATCATCTCAATATTCTAGAGGAAGTCCTTGAAGATGCACCCACACAAGAGCCAACTTGTTGAGATCAATAGTAGGGTCAAACCCTAGTTTCCATTGGCACAAAGACAGACCATGTTTTGCATACACCCAGGGACCCAAATAAGAGCACCAAAATTGAAAATCCTCCTTAGCCATGAACTTGAAAAGGAAGAGTCCACCAACCATGGTGCAGACACCCACACTACCCTTTAAACACCATTTTGTAGTTTCCCATCTTCTAACCATATTGACAGTAGGATGAAAGGAGAATAATTTTCCCACCACAACATTCTCCATGGATGAAACAATCTTGTTGCTAATAGCTTCAGGGATAGAGAAATCAGTACCCAAGATAGAGATCTCCACCTCAGGAAAAGGAATCTTAGCATTTGAACTTGAGTTATTCAGTACGTTCTTCCATTGCTTTAAAAATAGAGTAATGGGGATTGCTAGCACCTCTTCAATAGGATGACCAAGAATCACAGGGTCACCAGTAGTGGACAACACATAAGAGTCCCCCAAGGATGTCAAAAAACATGTGTCATTGCAAGAATCTAGTCAGAAGAGGATAGGGGGATCGTGGGGTACTCCTGGTATGAATTATACCATGTGTGTAAGCCATTCAAAACTAGAGGAGTGGGAGAGAGGATCAGGAAAAATTCACATCATTTATGTGTTTATTTAGGTCATTTTTAAGTTGTTTAGAATGATATATATTTGTTATTCTAAGCATATTAACTCATTACCATTTCCATTTCATTATCATTTTAAGTTTGTTTTGAATAATGTATATTTGTTATTCTAAGCATCTTAACCATTTTTTATTACATTCATTCCATTACATACATTTCATTCAATTAGATGCATGTAATCCATCCATGACATTATCCATATTCGTATTTCATCCATTCACATCATATCATGCATTCATAATCAAACATTATAATTCCATACATAAACATCCACGTCATATATAAACACATGTCATAATCCCATATGCATAAATAACAAATCAAAATCATTTCACCACCTGCATCATAAATGTTGGCAGATGGTCAATGATGAACCTAGTTTTTGGTCTAATTTAGGGTAGAATCTATAGTCTATTTTATCATTGATGTTATGGACTTTAATGCTTAAGTGTTGGTATTGGCATAATGTTTCCCTCAAACCATTGACATTTGACATTATCCTATCTCTGCAAGCTTTAATGATATTTGGCATAATATGTGGGTCATCTATATTGATTTTGCATGTGATTAATGAATGTTTCTTAGCTGACCTTGAAATGCAAATTTAATATACCAAGTTGAGGAAGACATCGCCAGCTGGGCATACACCATAAAATCTAGTAGAGAAATCACTCCAAGTCAAAGGCAGTTGGAAGAAAAGATTCTTCACGTAATTGAACATAACCACCTTGTAGTGGACCCTAATGAATGAGCATGCATGGGTGTTAATGTTGTGCTAGATTTGCGCTTTACTTGCATGTCTGACCAGATTCCATGCATGTGTAACTGCCATCGCTCCACTTTCCCCTATTTTCCCTAAATGGAATCCTCCTAGTCATGGAGTTGACTTCCTTGTTTAGTTCTAGTATAAATAATGATTTGATGCTCCTTCTTTAGAGGTTGCACGATTTGACATTGTACTCTCATTCTCCAGTTTCAGTAATACAAATACATTATTCTTTGTATGCATGATTTACAGTGAATAAAATAAATTTTTGAGTTCAAGCATCTGAGTTCTTGTTAGTTTAGAGGATACTTATCCAAGAGGCCCCACTTGGTGAGTAATTTGTCTTCTTATTTTAGCATTAGTTTAGTATTACTTGTTGTTTAGTACTTAGTTAGAAATTTGGCATCGACTATTCCAGTAGCCACTAGAATTTCATTTTGTGACTGATCTTGCAGCCAAGGAAGAAAGAGTAGTCTCTTGTTTGTCACTCAGATTTTCATTCTTCTTCTACATTTTAGCTTAGCATAGTTGTTGGTTGATATTCAAAATTTTCTTTATTTCCTTTTAAGAAATTTACTTTTAGTATTGTGTTTCTTAGCTATAGAGTGCAATGACTACTTGAGCCCCTAGTGCATATATTGTGTTGAACCATTTCAAGTTCATGTCCCTGGGTTGACAAGTTAAATGCAACTTCATGATGATTGAATAGCTATTTAGGTTAGATTTCCAATCTCTGAATGATGGCTATAAAGGCTTAGTTATTGAATCATTGTAGGAGCCCAACATTTTTGGTGTCATTTCCAGGGATTGTGTCAAGCTAGGAAGTCTTTTGGAGTCATTGGTATTTTTTCTTGCTGTAGTGTTTCTGAAAGTTTTTCTTAGCATATCCTCACTTAGGAAGTAATGACCCCCCTAATTCTTTACCAATTCTTTGTGTGAGTTGACTGATAGTGAGTGATACCGCATGCATAGAGGAAGGAGAAGGGATGCTTATGGGAGATTTCTTCCTAACAATCCTCGTCCATTTCAGCTAGTTGAATACTAGAACCTACCAAAAGAAGATGAAGAAGAAGATCCACACCCCTTTGCTGATGCATGTCCTGATCTGACTAGCTCTGAAGTCTCCTCAGAAGATCAAAATCAGCTTGAGAACCCCTTTGTCTTAGAACCAATCAAACAGGCATGGGTGATGCAAATAGGAACTAAACAAACCAACTAGCTTTCCCTTTCCCCATATCCTATCAAAATTAAGTTGAAAACATCAAGAACATTCCTACCTCAACACTCCCCAAGTTTTATGATTACACTACTAATGCCCATAGGCTTAAGTTATTTCCCACCACTTTGAAAGAGGTTGCATTAAGATGGTTCATGAGCCTAGGAAGGGATACTATGGAAACTTGGGAAGACATGAAGACAAAATTCCTTGAGAAGTACAAGGAATACTGTAGGGGTAGTGACATGAGAGGAGGTGACATTTTCAAGATGTAGCAGAAGGAAGATGAGATCCTGGAAGATTACATTGCAAGGTTCCTGTTTTTCCTAGAAAATTCCCCACACCATGCACTTAATAAGGACTCACTAAATTTTCTTTTCCTTAGAGGCATCAATGATAGATGCACTAATGCTTTGGACCTCATGGAAAGAGGAGATATCTCCCAAGTTCCTTAGGAAGATATCAAGAAAATATGCTAGAGTTACTCTAGGGTAGCTTTGAAGGAAGGGAGAGCTTATCAATCTTCCATGGGTAATTCAACTACTGGTGGAGTTTCAAGAAATGAGATCACTCATTTGCTAGTAGGCTTCAAGCAAGATATTATCAACAATCTAGCTTCTTAGCTAGATACACTTCAGGCCAAAAAGAAGCAAAAAGAGGCAAAGATGATGTTGACAAAGTATTGCCCTCACTATAGACAAAAGAAGAAGGATTGCATATGTAAGATGGTAGCTAACCTGGAAAGCAAGTAGATTTCACTTGAGTTCAAGCCCATTTAGATTGAAGAAGACCAAGTCTACTATGTTGCACAAAGGAAGCCTTGGCCTCTAAGACAAGGTATACCACCAGATCCACTATCCTGTGTTGGGCCATATTTTAACTCTTATTCATTTGGTAACCAATGGAAACCTCCATATCCACCCAATTATGGAGGATATCCACCACAACCTTGGAGTATCCCTCCAAATGCTTGGCCCAATCATTAGAGTTCTCCACCTCAGTGGAAACAACCTCAAGGGAATTGGTAGAAATTTCAAGGGCACTAACAACCACCTTCAAGAAATTGGTAGGAAACAAATCAATGGAGAGGACAACAATGTCCTACTTAGACAACCAGTTACATGCAACCACCTTCTCAGCCCTAGAAGCCTACTCTAATGCCTCCACCTGCTAATCCAAGCTCAAATACATCTAAACCAACTTAGCTACCAGCTTATCCCACACCCAATCCGAATAACAAACCATAGTAACAGCTTGCATACTCTACTGATTCAAATCAATTCCCTGCATATGTTGTGAATGTAGGTGACATCCATTTGCATTCAAGAACTACTCTATCAGGCCCTCCCAAGCCAATTATCACTGAACTTCCTATGGAAGAGGAGGAGGAGCCTCTGAATGATCCTATTAAGCCTAGTGCACCTAAAAATCATGAACTAGTTCAAGCCATACAAACCGAGCAAGAACCACCATTTCCTCAGAGATTGGAAGTTTCCAAGAAGAAAGAACAATACCACTTTTGACATCCTGGGTTAGATAAAGCATATATGTGTTCAGATACCCCTATTTCAAGCCATAAAGGATGTTCCAATCTATGACAAAGCTATCAAGGAAGCTTGTCTTAAGAAGCCAGGAAGGAAGAAGAGAAACCCAACTACAGTTCATGTGGTGGGCTAGCTAGCTGATATCATGCTAGAAAAAGTGACTATTCCCAAGTATAATGACCCAGGCAGTCCTGTAGTAGCAGTTGTCATAAATGGGATCCAAGTAAAGAATGCTCTGATTGATTTAGGGGCAACAATCAATGTGACGACCAAGGACATCCTATAGCAACTAAATATTGAAAGTATGAGATCTACTCCTACTGTCCTATAGCTTGTTGATAGCTCTATTGTTAATCTTGATGGTGTAGTGGAGGATCTTGTGGTAGTTCTAGACTCCTGAGAATACCCAACAAATTTTATGATTCTTTCTCCTAAGGCTACACTAGGAGGGTATCCCATCATTCTTGGAAGGCCTTGGTTGGAAACTACTAATGCATACATTGGATGTCGGTCAGGTGACATGACCATTTCAGATGGATGGAGTACTAAAAAGTGTGTTCTTTATCCACTTGCTCAGCCATCTCATGATGAGAAATTTTTTGTATGGTCACTAGTTGGTGAAGAGGCTGAGGAAGTTAATTCTATGGCACAACTTATGATGCTAGAAAAAATCTCTTTCATGCAGCTCCAAGATGAGGATAAAATGTTGGATAATCTCATTCAGAACCATTATGAAGTGGAGGAAGCATTGTCTTCTACTTTGGTTAGAACACTTCTACCTACTCTTCCTACAACCATTGTTCCTACAGATATTCTTCCTGCAGACGATCTTCCTACAACCACTCTTCTTGCAGACAGACTTCTTGTATCAATAGGTATGTTTTGTACATTGATTCTATATGAACTAAAGGTACCATGTATTAATGGAGTAGCCATGATAGAGTTAACTACACAAGTCTAGGTGGCAGAAGGAAAATATTTGAATGTTAATAGTAAATTGAATGAAGATCAACAACTATTATTGGAAAACTAATTAAGGGTCCATCAGCATGCATTTGCATGGGATTATCATGATATGAAGGGACTGGATCCTAAACTGTGTACCCATAGAATTTATATCAGAGATGATTGCAATCTAGTAAGACAGCCACAAAGAAGGATTAACCCTGCACTAAGAGAAATTGTGAAAGGAGAACTATAGAAATTGCTAGATGCAGGATTTATCTACCCCATTTTAGATAGTTAGTGGGTATTTCTATTAGTGATTGTGCCCAAGAAAGGAGGGAAATGGTGAGTTTTTGTTGATTATAGAGAACTTAATGCTACCACCAAGAAGGATCACTTTCCTTTACCCTTCATTGATCAAGTTTTGGACACACTTGTAGGAAAGCCATACATCTCTTTTTTGGATGGATTCAACAGCTACAACTAGATCCAAATTGCACCAAAAGACTAGGAGAAGACCAAATTTACCTATCCATGGGAGACCTATGCCTATTTGGTACTCCCATTTGGCTTGTGCAATGCACCTGCAACTTTCCAGAGGGCAGTCATTAGCATATTCTCAGACATTTCTCATGATTGCATGGAGATTTATATGGATGAATTCACAACTTATGGTGTTGATTTTAATCAAGCATTGGAGAATCTCAAGAGAGTCCTATAGAGATGTCAGGATCAAAACTTGTCCTTAAATAGTGAAAAGTGCTTCATGATGATGAAAGAGGGTGTAGTTCTTGGCCACACATCTCCCATAAGGGAATTCAAGTAGATCCTGCAAAAAATGAGGTAATCACAAATCTTCCTACACTTGAAAAATAGAAGGATGTTAGGAGTTTCTTGGGTCATGCAAGATATTATAGGTGATTCAGCAAGGTAGCAACACCATTGTATACCCTTCTCACTAAAGATGTTGAATTTCAGTGGAATGAAGCTTGTGACAAGTAATTTTTTGACTTGAAGGCAACTTTGACTCATGCTCCTATACTCAAGGGACCCAATTTTGATCTTCCTTTCCACATCCACACCGATGCATTAGATTGTGCCATAGGAGCGGTCTTAGGATAGAAAGAGGGAGCTATTGAAAATGCTACTTACTTTGTCAACAAAAAATTGCAAGGAGCTGAATTCAATTATACAGTGATAGAGAAAGAGATGCTAGCAGTAATCTATGCACTGAACAAATTCAAACATTACATAATGGGATACCAAATATTTGTGCACACTAATCATGTAGCCGTTAGGTATCTCATGAATAAACCTTTGATCATAGGTATATTGGCAATATGGTTATTGTTGATGCAGGAGTTTGATATAGCCATTGTGGATAAGCCAAGGAAGGCTAATGTTGCAAATTTTCTTTCAAGGCTAAGTACATCAGAAGACAATCAGCCCATAGATGACTCTTTTCTTGATGATCATCTATTCTCTCTTAGTGTACAAATACCCTGGTATGCTGACATAGCCAATTACTTGGTTACAGGTAGAGTTCCTTCTCACTTCTCCCCAAAAAAGAAAAGGGCACTCATTGAAAAATATTTTCCTTTCTCTTGGATTGTTGGATGTTTGTTTTATACTAGACTTGACCATGTCATGAGAAGATATGTGAGGGAAGATGAGACATATGACATTCTACATGCATGTCACAATGAACCATGTGGAGGAAACTTTGTAGCCAAGAGGATAGCAATGAAAGTTTTGAACATAGGGTAGTACTAGCCAACACTCCACAAGGATGCAGGAAGGTATACCAGGAAATGTAAAAAATGTAAAAGAATGGGAAGACCAACTAGATCTGATGAGATGCCACTTTTCCCCCAGATAGTAATCACTCCCTTTGACAAGTGGGGATTGTATTTTGTGGGACCAATTGACCCTCCATCAAATGGTAAGTCTTATATATTGGTATGCATTGATTATGTAACATAATGGGTAGAGGTTAAGGCCATGAAGCATGTAAGAGATAACAAGGTTGCAGAGTTTCTTTATGAGGATATTTTCACAAGATATGGAGTTCCAAGAGAAATAGTGACTGATCAAGGGCCACAATTCACATCAACTATTGTTGTAGCACTAGTGAATGAGTACAATATAAGGCACAAAAAGTCTACTCCTTATCACCCTTAGGCTAATGGCCAAGATGAAGTGATAAATAGGGAGATTGAAGCCATTCTGAGTAAAATAGTAGCTATCCATAAGAAATATTGGGAAAACAGATTACTAGAAGTTGTTTGGGTCTATAGGATGTGGAAAACAACTATAGGCTTCATCCCATTTGAGTTATTGTATGGAAAGACAATTATGATGCGAATTGAATTTGAACATAAATGTTGTGAACTATAGTGGATTTAGGGATGGATATTTCTAAAGCATAGAGAGGAAGAATCATGCAACTAAATGATTTGGATGAGATAAGAAGGGAAACTCTGCAACATACAAAAGTAGTGAAAAATCAATGAATCGGGTGGCATAACAAATTTATCAAGGACAAGAAGTTCAAACCTAGAGATTGGACTTTTCTCTATGATTCAAGATACCAGGACAATGCAGGAAAATTGTAGACAAGGTGGCTAGGACCATACAAAGTTGCTGAGGTCTTTCCTAATGGAGTTGTTTAGCTTACCACCATTGACCTTGTCAGGTTCAAATTACTTGTCAATGGTCATTGCCTCAGATTATACCATAAACCATCTTCTAAAGAAGAGTTCCTATAACAATTCACTCGACACTCAGAGCTTCCTGTAGCTGAAGGAAATGGACCTAGTGTCCCTCCTTTAGCTTAATTGAGGTATGTACTTTTTATAATAAATACTTTCACTTACGTGGAATTCCATTTATTTGTCATCTGCCCATCCACCCATCCATCACCACCTTTATTTATCTTCCATCACTTCATTCAACCTCACCTCATTCCACCTTATCTTCATTTATTACTCAATTCATTTTCCAACAAGGCAAGCATTACTTTATCCGCAATCTTTGCAACAAATCTTCCACACATTCAGGTATGTGCATATTAATGGCTATCTTTAATAATCTTTTAGGTGTGTTCATTTAATCACTGTACGCTAGTATATGTATTCACATAAATTCCACCATTTCCTATCAATCACCACTCCCATCTCACTTGTGTGGACACATGTTCAAATTTAGTTTGGGGGGAGGGGAATGAAAAAGATGCAAATATTTTGTGAACTTATTGTCCATGTGTCAAATCATATTAGGTTGCATTAGAAATTTTAAAATGAGTTGATTTGAAATCCGAGTGGATGGATAGCTAGGTCCTGCAGCATGAGTAAGAGGTCCTGCAACAACAACCAGAACCAAAGTAGGAGTTCCTGTAGCCACAACAAGAACAAGAGCCCCTGCAGCAAAAGGAAGAAGAAAAAACACCCTTACAACCATAGATAACGAGACAGCCTAAGTCCATGCAAATAGTGCCATATGAGGAGCCGCCATCAACAAAAAGACTATTAGGAATTCATAATCCTCCTAGTTTTATAGTACATGCATCCATTTTGAATTTATGGAGAGAAAACAACAGCAAAGGAGGAAAATATGAGGAGATGTTTATCACAAAGATGGAATAGTTTGACTAATGAGCTAAAACAAGTTGAACCTCATTCCATCCACAATTATGCTACAACATTAAAAATAATTAAGAGAAATATTCAGATTGGGAGAACTTAGGGATGACATTGGCTTCCCTTGACTTTTCAGCCACCCATGCTCATGTGGCCCATGCCAAATTTTAGATTCTACTAGTATGACATTGTTGTAGAGAGGAAGAGATGGAACATGTTTGATAGATTGGGAGGATTCTATTGGGAGCCTGACTCATGTACTACAGCCACTAATATTGGACAACTCTCAGTTGCAAATTTTAGAACTTTGACCAAGTAGAAGAACAACTCTTCCCCTACTAAAGGACCAGCAAAATGTTAGGTTGGGGGGAGTGATGAGCCTAGTTTTTGGTCTAATTTTGGGTAGAATCTATAGTCTATTTTCTCATTGATGTCATGGAATTTAATGCTTAAGTGTTGGTATTGGAATAATGTTTCCCTCAAACCATTGACATTTGACATTATCCTATCTCTACAAGCTTTAATGATATTTGGCATAATATGTGGGTCATCTATATTGATTTTGCATGTGATTAATAAATGTTTCTTGGAGTGGTTATAGATGTGCAGTTATTATGCATACTGATCTTGACATGCAGATTTAATATGCCAAGTTGAGGAAGACACCACTAGTTGGGCATGCACCATAACGTCCAGTTGAGAAATCGCTCCAAGTCAAAGGCAACCGGCAACAAACATTCTTCATGCACCTGAACGTAACCGCCTTGTAATGGACCTTAATTATTGATCATGCATGGGTGTTACTATTGTGTTGGATCTGCGCTTGACTTGCATGTCTAACCAGATTTCATGCATGCGTAACTGCCATCACTCCACTTTCCCCTATTTTCCCTAAATGGCATCCTCCCAGTTGTGGAGTTGACTACCTTGCTTAGCTGTAGTATAAATAATGATTTGATGCTCCTTCTTCATAGGTTGCATGATTTTACATTATACTCTCATTCTCTAGTTTCAATAATATAGATACATTACTCTTTGTATGCATGATTTATAGTGAATAAAATAAAGTTTTGAGTTCGAGCATCTGAGTTCTTGTTAGTTTAAAGGATACTTATCCAAGGGAGCTCACTTGGTGAGTAATTTGTCTTCTTAGTTTAGCATTATTTTAGTATTACTTTTTGTTTAGTACTTAGTTAGAAATCTAGCATCGACTATTCTTGTAGCCACTAGAATTCCATTTTGTGATTGTTCCTGCAACCAAGGAAGACAAAGTAGTCTCTTGTTTATTGCTTAGATTTTCATTCTTGTTTTGCATTTCAGCTTAGCATAGTTGTTGGTTGATATTCAACATTTTATTTATTTCCTTTTAAGAAATTTACTTTTAGTATTTTGTTTCTTAGTTGTAGAGTGCAATGACTACTTGAGCCCCTAGTGCACATACTATGCAGACCCATTTCAAGTTCACATCGCTAGGTTGACAAGTTAAATGCACTTTCGTGATGATTAAATAACTATTCAGGTTAGATGTCCAATATATGAATCATGGTTGTAAATGCTTAGTTATTGAATCATTGTAGGAGGCCAATAGTCAATGCTCCCCTCAAGGTTTTTGACATGGGATAACCGCCTCCCTTGGATTTGTTAACTCTGGCAGTTGTATCAGGCATTAATAGGTCAATCTTTTGGTGCAACGACAACTGTGGGACAATAATTGGTATCAAAGCCAAGGTGCTAGGTTTGAATCCCCTCAGGTAACACTAAGGTGTTGTTTGTTGGTATATGTTCAATGCTCCCCTTGGGATTTGTGACATGGACTAACCGCCTCCCTTGAATCCGTTAACTTTGGCAGTTGTATTGGGCATTAACAAGTCAATATTTTTGTGCAACAACAACTGTGGGCCAACAATAAATTTTCAGAATCATATCCATATCATACTCATAAACCACAAGCATCACATCCTACATCACAAAGTGTCAGTCATGCATACCATCATATACACATCCATCATAATCATAATCACATGTTCACCATACATACACGCGTAATAATATAACAATGACATCCAATAAACATCACATAGACAACATAAATAGAGCATCATCATAGTTTGGCATGTCATTTATATCAAAATATAGAAGTCCATAATGTCCATATAGTCTATAATAAAGTCCATAATGTCCATAATAAGGTCCATACATATAGTTTCTATCACATAATAAGTACATGTGTAGAAGCATAAAAATGTACAAAGGGATATTTGTACAAATGACACATCATGTGTCCTAAATCAATAAGAATAAAAGAATCTTTGACTCAAACTAAACATAATCTATACATGAGATTTGTGCCTATATATATATATCCACTATGCACCTATCAAAACTGTAACCCTGTACCTATCCTCATGTCTACCACCCCTATCCTCCTAGCCACTGCTAACCGCATTTGATTGTTGTGGGGAATCCAACACTTTCCCCTATCTCTTGATGGCATCTCCTTGTAGGAACTGGTCTCACCTGATACCCTAGATTGCGTGGGAGCCAATTGTGATGACCCTTCCCTCATGCCAACTGCCCACACATATGGAGCCACCATCTATGTAGGATCAGACACGACTGTAGAATAGGCTCCTATACAATATACTACCTTTATCCTAGCATCATCTACCCTAGCTGATATTTTTTGTGCTTTGTCTCTCTAACTTGTATTTGTCTTGATGCTATTATGTCCTCCTCCTCTCCAGCTCCCATTCATCTTGTGTGAGTTGCATGCTCACTACCTATCCCTCTGCCAGCTCTGCCCAAGTGCAGGAATCAACTCGCTCTCTCTGAACCTCATCCCTCTCCTCCTGCATCACTTCCAACAAACTTTATACTCTCTCCACCTATCCATTCACCCTCTCTACCAACCCCACTACCTCATCCCTCTCACCCTGCAACCTCTCCACATCCCCTCTCAACCCCTTTACCTCCACAGCTACCCCATCATCTACCATAGGTTGTGCTCCCTACAGTTTATCCACCTCATCATGCAGCCTCTCAACCTCTTCTTGTTTTGTCCCTAGTCTCTATTGTAGGACTCTTATTCATGCATATGACCCTACCAACCTCTTTTTTGTGTTGTATCCTTGTTGTGGTTAATAAATCACTAAGGATATCTTTGGGATGATCCTCCTCACCCCCACCTCCTACTACCTCTCCCTCTTCCCTCACCTCATGCACTAGTGAAAAATCCCATCGGACTACTAGTGTAATCCTTGCAAGAATCCTCCCCTACCACCAACCCACATATCTAGTTGTGACCACAACATCATCTAGGCCATCTCTCCATGGCCATATTTGATCTTCCAAACCATCCCATATCTATTGTGCATGTGTAAACGACACTCTGTTCACCCAACTTCTCTCCTAGGTAATCCTCTTGTATCTCTCCACTTGCTCTAGAATATCCTACTACACTCTGAACTAGTGATTGACCCTATCTAGCCCATATAGCTCAATTACATAGGAATCCCTCCCTATCAAATATCATTGACTAGACATAAACCCTTTGTATAATCAGGTCTCTACACTCCATCATGGAAACCTACAGTGGATATAAAGTCTCCATAAAATTTGACCATTTATGAGGTCATCAAAAACTCTTTTCCAATAGGCTAAGCTCCACACCTCTCTGAAATGGATGATACCCCCATACTCATATGTTATAGAGATCCTTGCTCTCTCCTTCTTGCTCCCCACTACCACTGCAATATCCAGCCTATGACTCGGATGTTCTTCCCAACCCACACCTAAAGTAGGGTCATGTGTGTCACACTCAATGCACCTATGTAGCACACTACATGCATATCTCTATATAGCTACACCAGTATGCAAGGAATCCATGTGAATACATCCTATCTCCACTCCATAATATGTTGTGCAACCTCAATCATCTTTAGGCTAAATAATCTACCACTCTTGTTTGGGAGGAGGATCTTGCTAATTAGTCCACAAAAGAATATTGGGAATGTAAATATTGTCCTAATGCATACTTCAATGTCTAGCTCATTCCCTACATAGGGGAGATCAGCTGTCTTGAACACCACACACAAATTCTCTTGTATCGACCACCTGGCCCCACCACCACACACCAAATTTCCCCTTATGGGAAGTCGCAAGGTCCACCACATGTCCTCTAGTATGACTATCATCTCCCATTTGGGGAGGAGGAAGGTACATTTTTCAGAGCTCCATTTATCCATAAACATGATCATTAGAGGCCAGTGTGCCTAAATGGATGGAAATACTGACATGTGTAGTAGCCTTGCTAGCTCTAATGTCTCAAAATCTACATCTATGAAGTCATTGATTGTCAATGTAGTTGAGTATCACTCTTGCGTCCTTAGATTATCTATGCTCTACATCCACACAAACATTCTATCAGCACTTCTACTATTTTCCTTTATCCTTTTTCTTTCCAATCTCATTTGTGTGCATTCACTCCTATGGCCTACGCATTCACCCTTTCTTTTTTTTTTTTTGCATTAACCCATGTAGCATGTGCATTTTCCCCTCAGTCTCTCTTTGGCACATTCACCTTTTCCTTGTAGAATTCACCTATTCCCTCTTTTGGGTGTAGACTCACCCCTTCTCCATAGAGGCAATATCGATATCGCCCCTATATTCCCTTGGGTGATTTTGAATTCACCCTTCCCTTTGGGGGTGATTCCACATTCACCCTTCTCTATTAATTTTTCCCTTTCCCTTCAGAGGTGCTTTCACAATCACCCATCTATTTCATTTTCACCCTTTTCCCTTTAGGGGTGATTTCACAATCACCCCTATATCCCTATGCATCTGCCTGTTGGATGTCCATACACCTATTTAGCCCTTCACATTCGCCTATCTGGCTATAGGGGTGAATGCACTTTTTTTGATGGGTGAATTTTTCCACCTATGCTTAGCCATTTTTCCCCCTAGTCTACCTGCCTATTTACCTAGGCTACCTAGAAATTTGAAAACACGTGTGAAATTAAATCAAATGATAAAGATCAATTTTTGAGGCCTACTTATCGAGGGATGACTAATAGGTGGTAGTAATCGCAAACAATGTCTTCACGGTGGATAATTTCCTCATCTTCTGTCTCACTCTCGATCACTCAATCACCTTTTGTCATGTGTGCACAATGAAAGAAAAGTGAATAGAAACTTTTCTAATTTACTATTTATATTTAACTTTTGCCATAGTTATCCTTCAACATTTTTACCATTTTTAACCTTTTTCTTAACCTTTTTTAATCATTTGACCTAATTTTTTTTGTAGACTACCATTTGCACCCTGTTTATCCATTTTGTTTTGTTCAAAATCCATTCTTCATGGTTTTCTTCCCTATCCACTATCTCAAGGGGGCATACCTCATCATATTTCCTCACTTTTCCTGTCTATCACCCTACCTATGATACTGGGGCATCTATCAAAGTCCTCTTCTTTTTTGAGTCATTTGTACTTTATTTTTCTTTGAAACACCGTTATTCTAACTATATTTTGAAGAGGGGAAAAATGTAAACACCTAAATTTGACCACCCCCATATGGTCAAATTCACTCTTGTATTCTTCTATCCCATATCCATAAGCCATATTAATTAAATAATTCATTATTTTGTTAATATTCATCTTGCTCCTAAAGTCCCCTAAGGTGTTTAATTAATTGATTAAATACCTTACCCATTCTTCTCTAAATTAATTTTTTGTCCAATTTATTTAATTTAGTCACTTTAGAGAAGTGAATTAAATTAATTTTTAATTCATTTCTTCTCTCTCCCAATGTCAACATCCTCCATAATCCTCCCCTAATCTATATTAATTTAATTAATACATGATTAGGATGTGCACATCACTAATTGTGATTAGTGTCACATCCTCCATATTTTGCAACTTGCCCTTAATCCATAATTATCCCTCCTAATCATTTTCACAATCCCTAATCAAGGTTAATTAGCCCTTAATATTGTCATCTTGCCATTTATGGCAAGGGTACCATGGTCAACCCTAATTAATTCATTCTCCATTGGGAGAAGATATCTCCATTCCCAAGGAATTTAAAATTCATTTTTATTTCCCCAACATGCACAAGTGGAATTTTTAATTCCACTTATCCCTCCAATGCATCTTATGTGGAATGCTTAATTTTACTTTATCTCTCCAACACCCTTGGGGGAATAAAAATACAATTTTTAATACACATTCCCAATCCCCATGTCCTTACAAGAGGAATTTTTATTTCCCCTTGTTCTTCCCAAGGTCAATCTCCAAAACCAAGTGATATTTTACAAGAATTTTAAAATCCTTCTATTGTCGTATCTCTCCATGATTTGGGGAAGATAAGACAAGACTATTATTTTTCACCCTTCTCCAAGGTACTTGCAAGTACCCCTATGTGGCCTACACCTCATCACCACATCATCTTCCCCTTTCCACATCACCCTCCACATGTCCTCATGAGATGAGTTGAGATGTCTCAAGACATCTCAACCCTTGATCATTTACCCTAGAGTTAATCTCATCCCTCCCTTCCTCTAGAGACATGTTTGCTAAATACTTAGAAAATTCTCTCGTTTTCATAACACAACACATGCATTCAACTTACCTTCTTGCACTCAAGCCATTTGACCTCCATTGTTGCAGATTTCCAAGCTTCAATATTGCATCCAATCCATAATCCAACATCACCATTACATTCTCCATGGAATTTTGCATCCATTTCATATAGGTCTTTAGCTATTCAATCAATGAAGAAGCACACATCAACAAGATCAAGGGCCGACCAAAATATCAACTTGGGAAAGGCATAATATTTGGTTCTATCTTTTATTTTGTTCAAGTTCAACTAGGCCAATCTTGAGTCGAGGTTTGTGATTCTCTTTCTCACATATCATTGTACCTTTTTTGCATATTTTTAGGTTAGAGTTCATAGCTTCATAGTTAGCATTAAAAATATGTTGAAATTATTTTTTATTATCATGTAAATTATCAAGGAGAAATAATCGATATGTAAGATTGAACTTAAATATATCTTCTAGGATAAAATATTGATAAAAAATAAAGTTACATTTCTATTCATTTTGATGTATCACTAGTTTTTCTCACTTTTTGACATATAAATTCATTTATACACTCCTTGTCCCAAATACTCTTTAAGTGTTTAGATTTTTCCCCTTCCATGGAAAATATATTATGTTTACATATAATTTCCTTTGTAACTTCAAACTAAATTCTACCAATGCTCCCCTTTCCATTATCCCAAGATTGTGCAAAGTTAATAGTAAGGGTGGGAAAAAAGCCTCTCATGAATTTGTACAATAAAATTCCACACCACACTTAAAAAAAAAAAACTTAGTTGCTCCCTTTTATGATTTTCCATGTAAATATGGTGTTCTCTTATGTATGGTGTTGGTTGTTTTAGTTTTTGTTATCTTCTTTTCATGTTTAAACATCATAACAAATTAAGGGTATAATGGATTCTTGTGGATCTGATTATTGTTGAGGTTTTTTATATTTTAACCTAAGAAACTCCTCATTAAATGCATTTTTTACTTGACACAAGAAAATTTTTCATTGTTTTGTGGTATCACATAGATCTATGATCATTTAACAATATTTTGTAGAGAGTGTATTTTCTCTGAAACCTTAAAAAAATGTCATAATATCATTATCCAAGTATATTCAATTCACCATTAACTATTATGTTGAAGACTTTAACATCATATTCTTTATAGGGGTTTGAAAGGATTTATAATTACAACTCCCCTATGATAATACTTCTAGTTACTAGAGGGTCCATCTACACCAAGAAGAGGTACAAATTCATTCTTTAATTTAATTTCTTCCTTCTACCATATCTTTTTTATTTCATTCTTTTGTTGATTAGTTTCAATATTCTTTTGAGTAGAATATCTTACCTTCTTCCACTTGCAGAACCTTACAATATTTCTTGGTTTCTTACAATTGTAGCAGGTGATAGTAGTTTACATAGCATAATTAATTCTTCTCACATTAGATCTACAATCAATAGCCCTATGAACAAACTTTTTTCATGTGTAGTAGTAACAATAGAAGGATTTAGAATTCATAGCATTTCATTATCACTTTACTTCTACATTCATTAGCCTTGTGACCAAATTTATTGCAAGCATAGCATTGGCCATGAAATGATTGAGATTTTATAGCATTGTACCTTAGAGACATAAATGAATTCTAACCTATCTTGGTTCTACATTCAACAACCTTATGACCAATCTTAATACAAGCATAGAAATTACCATTAAACCTAGTAGGAGCAGTTTGTTTAAGAGTAAGCTTTCTTAAGTTCTTCTTATTTCAAAAAATAATGAATCTACCTTTCATGTTATCTTGATTCTATCTTTGCACCTCCATATGCATTCTTCTTAGAACCTTGAATGAAATATTTCTCCTCCTTTGGTTCAAAATTTCCTTTTGCTTTGAAATTATTGTACATGTTTTTAGATGCACTGGTTATAGGACATTTCCATTTTCCAAAACCAACACCAGAATTTTCTTTTCATGGATTTTGAAAGTTGATCAACTCATCAAGAATTACAAATCCTTCTTTCCATTTTAATCCTTTAAGAATTTTCTCTTTTGATTTTTCTAGCTCTTTTGTCAAAGTGACAATCTCTTCCTCAAGCTTTGAATATTCATCTACTTTATCATTGATCTTGTTATTCAAGAAATCTTCAATCCTCTTCCCTTATTCAACCTTAATTTTCAAATTAGAGATCACATCTTCTATCTCCTTGAGTTTAATCTCATATCCTTTACCTCCTTCCATTTGAGCTTTCATTTTGCCAATTTCTTTTTTTGATTCTTTAGCCCATGCCTTCAATTTGGCAATTGTCAACTTTTATTTTTCAAGAATGCACACATATTTCATATTTAGTGTTCTTTCTTCATCTAGATATTCAAGAGAAGACCAAAGCTTTCCTTCAAAATCTACTTCATAATCTTCTAGATTGATGTCCCATCCTTTAGGTTCCATTGATTCTAGATTTGGTTCTTGAGACAACATATCATTGATCATTGATTTAGATCACATGTGTTCAATTTTATGATCTACCACAACTATTAGGCTTCTCAGAGGTACTTGGATGTAATACCAATTGTTGAAAACATGAAATGTTGAGAGGGGGTGAATCAAGATGCATTAAAACATAAAGAGCTTCATTTGTAGATTAAACATCATATCACATTAGCTATAGGAAGAACACAAATAAAATCATGCACCACACAAAGACACCAATATTTTCACATGGAAAACCCAATGACACAAAAAATACAATGAGAGTTATCTCATAATATATGAAGCTCATTGCTTACAAAAATTATAATATTATTAAGGATCACTACCTAAGGACTTACAGACTAAGGCACACAACTTTAGGGAAAGATATAAGGACCTACTAAAGAGTCTCACTACCTAATAGCAAGATACATGAAAATTATAATGAGAACATGAGCATGAACAACTATAAAAGAAGCATCTATCGTATGTTGATATTATAGTCCCTTTCTTCTTTGCATAATTACTTCATCATACTAACTTCACACACTTCATATTCAACATACTACATAATCACACTCTTCTCAATTTATAAATGATTTTTTTCTTCTATAAATACCCTCCATAACAACTGAAAACAAAAATTAGGTTAGCTCCAAGATGACCTATAAAATGAAATGAGTGATACAACATAGGTTGGCTTCACATAAATGCATTATGAAGATAAAATGAGTTATGGATCAACACATGACATAATGGGCTCGATATACATCACAACACATCCTCCAAAGAAAAATGAATTAATTAGGATCAACCATAGATGAAGGGAACAAGTTTATCATACCAATCAATGCCAACACTACATGTAATCAAAATTTTGTTTTAACCCTATTTGCATTTTAAAATTCCTATTCATTATCCCAAAGTGTCATAAATTCTACCTCTCACAGTGTTTTCAGTGGTCTCTAAGGTTTAATCATTTTTCATAAACCTCTAGTTTTGGATAGGGTATATTTTCTACATTAAATTTTATTGCAATAATATTTTCCAAGTCATAAATGAGAGGTTTACATCTTATATTATACAATGTCAAAGTCTATAGACGTTTTATTTTATGTCACAATATTATAAAAGGTATTCTAATACTTGTAAAAGCCTCTTTTTCATGAAATTCATGGGAAAGATGGGAAATAGAAAGTTTCTAATTTTTTTTTTGATGTTTAAGTTGGAAAATTACGTGATTTTCCTTGCATTCAATTTGTTTCACTTGTTTATTGGGAAAAAAGACTAGAAATAGCATGAGTTCTTAAAGGAAACTACAATTTTCAAAAAGGAAACCCTATTTTGTGTTGTAAGTATGAAGGTGTTACCATTGATGTCAACAAGCATGTGTTATCATTCATGTTAGTAGTATAGTGGTTGAAAAGAGATTGCTTCTTTGATAAGATTATATTTATGGTTTAGCTATTGAGGATAACGAGAAAATTGATAAAATAAGGAAAATAAAGTGTTACAGAGGTGTTGTGGTTTGTAGAGGTGTTCTAGTTTTTCTTCACATTTCTTCTAGGTTGAAGATATAATTTTTTGGTTTGGATATGTTGGTTAGAGATGTTCAAATTTTCTAAATCTAGAATTTTGGCTTCTTCATAGTTGGTTAGAGGAAGTTGTGTTTTCTTGTGTGTGAACTAGTCTTGTAGTGTTACATATAGAGGTGTCTGGGATAAATGTATTCACTCCACATTTCTCTACAGTTGTTTCTCATAACTTGTGGTTCTAGAGGGATTTGATGGTGTTGTTGTCTTGCTTGTGTCAAAAGGATTTGTGGTTTGGTGAATCAGAAGGTCTTTTGAGTTATAAGGTTTTACAAGTCTACTAGTCTAGTCTAGATAAATAGAATGTTTATAATCTTTAGGTGAGATTTTATGTGAATGAGTTTGTTGGTTTCTAGGATATTCTTGGATTAGGTTCTAGTGAAGTTTGTTGTCTAGAATTTATGGATTGATCAAAGGAAGAATGTAATTCAAATTTTAATTTGTTTTTTATGGGTAACGATCAACTTGGTGTTTACACTACATTTGAAGATATTCAATTGTTAATAAAGGTGTGGTGTGGCATTTGAGATTTAACTTGGGTCCCAGTTAAGTGTTATTTTTGGCCACTTTCATTCCTATCCACTATGGGAATGTTTAGTGCAAACCTAATTTGAAATTGCTAGGTATGAAGTATGTGTTTCTAACCTTGGAGAAATTTTTTGAGGTTGAGGAAGGTATAAGAATGATTTGATATTTTGAAGGTTTTTTTGAGATAGAAAGCATAGATGTGGATGATGCAAGTGATGAAATTTTTTAAAGAGTAGAGTGCAAGTTTGAGTAGAGCAGTGCAAGCTTCAAAGTGTTGGACTACTGAATGCAGTGAGCTAAAGGTTTCTACAATCATTCAATAAAGATTACAAAAGTGTTGGAGCTATTGTGGTGGATTCTTTCTTGCCTTGAGGTAGTGTTGTTTGTGTAACATTTCTCTTATATCTTCTTTTCTTTATGTGGTAGTGAGCCTTGGATGTGATCCTTTCTAGATAGTGTGTCCTATTTTCGCAGTGAGCCCTTGTACCTTTTTTGCAATTACTTATATTATGAGCTAATCCTCACCATGGTTTTCCCTCATTAGTTTTTCCATGTAAATATAGTGTTCTCTTGTGTATGATATTGGTTATTTTAGTTTTTATTATCTACTTTTCATGGTTACACATTATAATAGATTAAAGGTATAATGAATGCATGTGGATTTGATTATTGTTGAGGGTTTTGATGTTTTAATCTGGTAAAATTGATTCACCCCCCTCTCAATTGTCTTGTTCATTTAATAGTTGATATTAGAGCAACGTTTCTTAGAGAAGAGCTTAATCGCTTAAGGTAGATCTGGGATGGAAAAAAAGGTTGGATTTCCCTAGACTTGATGGCATAGAACATGTATTCTGAAATACAAAGATGGAATGATATCTGGCATCTCATGGCTATGAGATTGAAAAAGCATTTAAGAATCAATATATTGCACTTAAAAATGGTCCAAGCACAAGTGATGAGATCAAGGCACATGAGGTAAATGCCAAGGAAAGATTTGTTCTTGTGAATAATCTCTCAAATTCTAAATTGGTAAAATTTATGAACTTAATACTGCTAAAGAAGTTTGGGATAAGCTTGAAAGCATTTATGAAGGTGATGATGAGGTTAAACAAGAAAAGCCGCAGAATCTGAAGGCACAATTTGAGACCCTGTGAATGTTTGAAGATGAAACAATTACAACCTACATGCAAAGAGTTGAAGATTTGGTAAGTGCAATGAGATTTCTTTTTGCAAAAGTTAAATAACCTAGAGTGGTAAAGAAAGTTATTAGATCTTCCTAATTCTCATATTGAAAAAATATCTACTATTGAGGAAGTTGCAAATTTTAATACTTATTCTAGAGATCAATTGATTGGTATAATAACTTCATTTGAAATGAGAAAACTTGGTTTGAAAAATGGTACAAAAGTGGAGACTTCTTGCAAATCTAGAAAATCAGAAAATTTTAAAGATTTAGATGGAGAATATATTGATGATGTGTGGTGTAAGGGCACCAACAGTGCTTTCATGCCTCCAAGGGGTCACAAAAGTTGATTTTTTTTTTTGTTTTTGTTTTTTTCATGTAATAAGGTCTAAGAATACCATTTCATGTGTGTTAGAGTGTAATTTAGGTCATTAGGTGAATGGAAGTGTCTAGATGCAAAAATTGTCAATGTTGCATAATGCTGTCAAAGCAACTTTTACACTTTTTTTGTCATAGCAGGCATAATGATGTTTTGTTAAGTTTGTAATTTGAAAATTGTTTATGAACCATTGGGAAATGATTATAAGTTTTTGAAAAGGCCTTACACCATCAAAAGTAGGGTCGATTGATGAAATAGTAAATTTGGAGCAATAAAATATCTTTGTATTCTACAAATTTGAATGTTTCATTATTGTTCTTTGATGTAGTATGGATCTATACAATCCCATACTAACTCAAAATCAATTTTGGATTATAGAGCATTGAATCTAATCTCATTGGACATTGATTTCATGTGATTTCATTATGTTTTGAGTGAGTTGTTATGTTTTTACTCTAAACCAATTTAAACCTTAGATAGGGTAACCAGGAAGAAAGAAAAATGTAAATATTTCCATTCCACTGATAGAAACTCCTAAAACTCAGTGGAATGGATTGTGTAGGAATTTTATTTGATTTCCAAAAGTTTCAGGAATATGAGAGTTGGTGTGCACGTGTAGAAGAAGCATGAGGGTCTGATATCTTCATGTATCATACCGAGTAACCCTACTAGATTGGTGAAATGTGTTGTATGCAATTGGAGAATGACCTAGATGATTGGAGCCTTAATTTGGGACCCTAAGTGATGTTTTTGGAGCATTGGAATAGAAGGATAGAATATAGAATCGAAAAATTCCCTACTACTACCAATCTTAATTGCAACATTAGGCCTAATTTGAGAGAGGATAGTCAAAATTTGGAGTCTTCCATACAAAGTGACCGCACATGAATTTTGAATATGTTTGTAAATAGCCAAAAGGGTATCTAGAAATGTGTTTAAATTTTTAATTCCATGATTTTTTTTACAATTTATGTCCAAAAATCCATGTTTGGAAGGCTATTAGGAGGAATGAGTGCTTGTGAAGCAAATCTCATCAATTGATGTTAGAGGGTTTGGATGGGTGATTGTTTATATGTCTTTTGAGATTGTTACTCCTGCTTTGCATCAAATTGGTATCAGAGTGTAGGTTTTATCTGAAGAGGAAAAATTGAAGGGAAGAAGAAACAAAGATGCCTCCAAAATGGAATCCAATCACCAGACAGATGAATGAATTGAAGGAGAGACATGAAAGAGAGATAAAAGAAATGGAGGAGATGCTTCTTGTCCTGGAAACAAGTCAAAAAAGATGAATGGTCATAGGAGACTTGAGTGACAAAGAAGAAGGGGAAGAGGAAAGTTCCCAAGGAGGGTCCAAGGAAGAGATGGATCCTAATGACTTGAGGATGGCAAAGCTATTGAAGGAAGTCAAGGGAGAAGGTCCTAAGATCAAGATGGATTTACCCATGTATGGAGGAAAATTGGACAGTGAAGAAATCCTAGATTGGATATGAGTATTGGATAACTACTTTGAATATGAATATGTGCCAGAAGGTAGAGGGTGAAATTCCTACCTAGTGACTATAACATCTAGTTATTCAACAGGCTTCAAAACCTTAAGCAAAAGGATATGGATGTGCAAGCCTATACAAATGAATTCTATAAATTGAGTATAAGGGAAAGGCATATAGAAGATGATGTGAAAAAAGTGGCAAGATACATCAATGGGTTGAGATACAACCTTCAAGATGAATTAATCCTCGCTAATCCAAGAATGGTGGAAGAGTGTTACTAATTGGCCATAAAGGCCAAAGATAAGTTAAGGAGAAGGCAATAAAGGAAAAGCAGGGGTAGAGTAAGGAATTTTAGAGGAAGAGGGTCATATGTTGATTCATGACATTCACATGATAGTTAAGGAGAGACAAGTAGTGTTCTAGAAAAAGTTGCAGATTCAAGAGGCAGTTTTAGGGGAAGAAAGTCAAATTCTAGGGGAAGATTTGGAGGCCAAAGAGGAGGTTCAAGTGGTTTTACTGGGAAGTATTATAAATGTAACAAATTTTTAGGCCACCAAGCATGGAAATATATAGAGGAGCAACCATTTACTTCTTTTGGAAGTGAAAGAAGAAATCAGATTACATAAGGTGGAGATGATGCTTCGAGTGTACATTCCTCACCACATGTTGAAGAACCAAAGATTGGAGAGTTTTTGCTGATGAGGAGAACACTAATGAAAGGGCCAATGGAGAAGGAGCCACCATAGAGAAAGTCACTCTTTCAGACTAAATGTAAAAGACAAGGTAAGTGTTGCAAGGTTGTTATTGATTCTAGTAGTACAGACAATTTGGTTTCTCTTGAAATGTTTCAGAAGATGAAATTACAAAGGATTACTCATGCTACTCCCTACAAGGTCTCTTGGTTAAACAAGGGGAAACAAGTAGTGGTGAATGAACAAAGTTGGATTTATTTTCACATAGGGGGTTATAAGGATAGGGTCTTATGTGATATAATTCCATTGGATGTTTTCCATTTGATTTTTGGGATGCCTTGGCAATATGATAGGAATTCCAAGCATGATGGTAGGAAAAATATATATGCCATAAAGAAATATGGAGTTTCATACACCCTTACACCATTAAAAGAGGAAGGTCATGAATTGCAAATGGGTTGTAGTGCTATGTTGGTGAGTGAAAAGGAGTTAGTAAAAATCATAGAGAAGGGAGACAAAGATCCAAAGGTGGGGGAAAGTGTGATGTTAATGAGTCAAAAAGAGTTCTTGAAGTCCATGAAGGAGGACAAGGTGAATTTTGAAATCATGATCAAACCCCAGACTGTCATGACATTAGTTGACATTTATGATTTTCCATGGGAGATCCAAAGCATGTTGAAGGAAAATGTAGAAATAGTTAAGGATGAGTCTTCACATTCATTATTACCAATGCAAAGGATTAATCATTTATAGTTGTTTGAAGAGAGTGAATTTGAGTCCAATGTGCAAGTTGAGCAAGGTGAGTTTCTGGAAAACACAATGCAGGGTTCAGATTTTTAGTTGTTGGAATGCAAGGATAGAGCTTTCCATTTAGTTCAACATATTAGACATATGCCATTTGAGTTTGAGGATGCAAAGAGCTTTATGTCTGCTACAAGGATAGTAGATAGGGAAGATAAAGTTTCCATTGTGGATTTGCATACCAAGATACTTCAATCAAATGTTGCCATGTCGAAAGGGTCATGAAGAAAGTGTGAGAAGGAAAGAAAAGAAGACATAGCCAATGATGATGCTCAACAAATAGTTACAAAGGACAATGCTAGTATTGATATCATCCAAGTGTAGGAAGAAGAGTATGAAAAATCTGCTAGAAAGACTGATCAATTTCAACTATCACTGCATGAGGTATTTCTGGAAGGTGAATTGCAACATAGTTTATATAATTGTTATATGTTTTTTCAAGGGTTATCAATAGTTGCAAGTAGATTTCAGTCCCTTCAAGTCAGGGAAAACAAGAAACTTGAGTTTGGTTCTTCACATGCACAATATAGAGTTGTTTTAGTTGTTAAGGAACTATTGAAAGAAGAATTTAGAGGTACAGATGGGGAAAAAGCTTATTTTTGATGAGACCATAAATTGTCTCATATTTTATCAAATAAAATCATCTATTTCTTCCTAATGCATTAGTGTTAAAGTGGATTTGAGTAATGATTGAAATTTCTTTAGCCTATTTAAAGTAGAATACAAAGTAAATGTTTTATTTATTTTTGGTAATCTATGTGATCCAAATTTTTTCTAATATTACTTCATAAGTGTTTGTAAGATGCTATAATGATGGTGAATAGATTATTGAATAATTCATGACAATAAAGAGCTTCATAGACACTTGCAATAGAGAGCTCTAGACACTTGAAGCAGTTAACTCCTGACAACTTTAGAAGGCTTTGAAGAAATAATGAGAAGATAGAGAAGACTCCTATCACACTCCTAGATTCATGCAAAATCATGGAGCATCAATCATTCCTAAATTAATGGGATGAGTATTTGTTTCATGTTGAGTTTTAAGATCTCTCATAGTTATTAAATTTCATGCTTCCTTCTTCCACCAAAAATAACTAAAGTTACCACATCACTCAAATGTTGTTGCATGATTATACCATGTTATTCATGCTAAGGATCAATGATTTGGTTGACTAAAATGAAGAATACTTCCTTCATTCATGTTCAACACTTGAAGACTTCCTAAAAACTAGGCACCCATAAATTGAAAAAAATGTAGTCTCAATAAAACAATGATATCCCCCTCGTTTCTCAACAAAAATCAAAAATTAAAAATGATCTAGAAAGTAGATTGGAAGGGCTAAAAATATTTTGATAATCTGGCATGATTTGCATTAGGGAAGGAGAAATATGTGACAAATAATGACTAAGAAAAAGGTGGCATGATGGAGGACAACAACTTCAATTTTTTTAGAGTTTTGTAAATGACCCATCAAAAATAGGATCTTGTATCCACATTCTTAGTGGATTGGTTGGATAGATATAGAATATGAATTATATAAATACAATATAATCATTTGAGAAAGGGGGGATTAGAAAGACTTGTTTTGGCCTAAGGAAATAGGATAGTTTTAGTTTCATTTCCAACAATGTATTTCCAACTTTCTAGAGTAAATTTGAATTCAAGCAAGCTTTTTATTTTTAGAAAGTGTGAAGTAGTTTAGCCTTTTCAATTCTTGCAAGTGTTCCTTAGATTAATTCCCTTTCATGAAAATAGGATTTATTTATACAAGTAGAATACACTGTCAAGCAAGTTTTTTACTTTCTCTCTTTGCAGATAGCCATTGAAACGGCCTTGGATTGATAAGTTAAATGATGAGGATTACAATGACCCCATCAATTTTGACAAGTTCAAATACCTTTTCGAATTGTTTAGGAGACCTAAAGTCAAGATGAAACAAGCTTGGGACTATTTCTGTAGACACGCAAAATGTACAAGTTGACATTACGCATCTAACTCTGATCTACTAACATCATTTCTTCCTAAATCATCCCTCGGTCTACCTATTTAATCAAATTCCCTTATCTGATTAAATTCATCAATATTCGTCTCTTAATTAAATAAATTATTTTTGTCTAATTAAGTCACTTTCCCTTGTTAATTAAATCAATTCATCTGATCTAATTATCCCTATTTTAATTAAATAATTAATTTTATTTAATTAAATCTCTAAAGTCTATCTATTAAATTGAATAAATTAAAATCTTATTTAATTTAATCTTACTTCAATCTCTTTAATTAAATAATCAAAACATGTTTATTTAATTAAACTCATTAAATCATTTCCTCTCTTGTTTGATTTAAATTAATCCAAAAATCTAAGTCAAAATAAGTCAACTCACCTAATCATCATTAAACTAACATAATCATCATTTATTTAATCTAACCATGATTAAATACTAATTTCACCCACTTGCATTCTCTAGATATCTCCATTTGCACAAATAAATCAATTTATTGATTTATTAAATCTTCATTTTCCCTCAACAAAGCATCTTTTGGAAGAATATTCTTCTATTTCAAATTCAAAATTTGAATGACATGTCCTTCCAACATGTCATTTACTCTCTCTTACAAGTCCTTCTAACAAGGCATTTACTTCTTCTTACATGTCCTTGCCTTGAGCCAAGTGGCATTCAATACAATTTTCTTTCCCCCTCTTACATGTCTTTTCTCAAAATTCAAATTCAAAAATGCATTTATTGGCACATTTGTCAAAACTTGCGCATTCCTCATCCAATCACATTTGGACAAGTGGCATTTTTCCATTGGCCAAATCTTTGTCCCACATTGCTCTATTTTGGCTTTGTTTCCATTTCAACATTCTATAAATAGAATGCTTCACCATGCATTTGATCATCCACATCTCAAGCAAAGTTACCATGCTAAAATACTTAGCAATTCTCATCCATCTCATTGAATCATAGCTAGTTTTTTTGCAGATTTTAGCTTGGAGCATACATTCAAAGTCTTCATCAAGTGGATCACTCTTTTCTCATTCTTCTTCATTCGTTCATCATCAAGCTTGTAAAAGGAGTTGGGAAAGGGCCAATTTCCACATCAAATTGGCACCAACTCCCTCAAGAGATCAAGAGTTTGCTTGCATTAGATAGGATTTAATTGTTTCATTTGTGTTCTTCATTTTCATTTCTTATATTTTGCAAATTTCAAATGGATTTCTTGAGGAATCATTTGTTTCTAACCTTGTGTTTGATCTAATTGTTTGCATGTTTATTGTGTTTGTGCAAGGTCTAGATTCAAATGGTTCACATATTGGCACTAGAAGGAGGGCATATACCTCAAATCTAACACGTTTTTTATAAAATTTCATTGTTTTTTGACAGCACTATTCATTAATCCGCATATGATCACTATTTTAGTGTTTTTAGAGTCAATTTTAAAATGACCATATCTTTGTCATACGTAGGTCTTTTTTGATGTTTTTTTTTTTTTTAATAGGGTATAATTTTATAAGCTATCCAATGGTATAGGTGTTTTTTAACTATAAATTAGTTAAAATTTTCAAATTTGTATTTAAAGTAAAAACACATGATAACTTGGCTAAGTTTTAGGGTGTTTTGGTAAATGGTTTGTCTAACCCCTATATCCTTTTGTTTCTTTTGATTTCATCTAACATTTTGGTCACTTTTGTAGGTTGGAAATCAAAATCAAAAGAAAGAGGAGCATGGGGATGATATTTTATCTAATCAAAGTGTTTTTTAACACTTAAGTGTTTGTTTAACACTTCTTCAAAGAATTTGTCATCCTTCTCCTTCTTAGGACACTAGTTTTCAATTGGGCTTAAAAAGAACCTTTTTCATTTCTTGCAAAGACTAAAATGAACTTTAGGATCACAACTTACTAGATTTGGTTTATTGGATTAACAATTGAACAAGGCAATTTCTCACACTTCATTTGGTGCTTTAAAATGAAATCATCATTGCTTTGAGGGTTTAAAAAGAACAAGTGTAGTTTTGTTTGTTTGTGAGGGCTTACTTAGACTAAAGCCATTGGAAAAGGACGTATGCGCTTCTCTCGCGCTTTATAGCGATCTTGAGAATCAAAAGGTCTTTTCCATGACTTTGGGTTGAGATAAAGCAATCACCTCCACACTTCGATTTGGGCTTAAAATTGAACAAACTATTGTATGAGTGTGAGTGGGGGCTTTGTTGCGTATATTCTCTCTCCTTGTTGCCTACAAGGATTGATCGAGTTACGAATATTGTTCTTCATTCACTTTTGTTTATCCTAGAGGGCCTGCCTTAGGGAAAAAGTACTCACCCAAGGGAACGACTCAACCAGTAACACTCTAAAGCCAAGAGTATTTCCAGCCGGGATATAAATGTGGGTATTGGTTAAACACCATTATCACGCGGTTGGCTCTGACAAGATGGATCCAAAAGGGGACTCTTTCCGTATGGGTCAATCTTTACGAATGGAAAGTCCTTATTAAAACCCTTGTTTAGAAAAGGCCAAAATCCTATCTGTTTGTTGGTGCAAGAACGGTCGTTCTGAAGCCACCCCACAATTTTATGGCTTTTAGTAGAGATGGAAAGCATGCCATGGGAGTTTCATGGGTGTTGGTGCTTGGCTACCCTATATAAGTGAGTGCCGTGGAGGGGAGCCAGTGGGGTGAAGCATCCATCTGCTAAAAGTAGGTGTAGCTAGACTTGTCCAAGTGGGGACTCAACAAACATTGTCTATCACATCCATAGGATTGTACATGCTTTTGGGTTACAAAAACACATGCTTGTTCGTAAACATTGGAAAACAAACACTTAAACATGATCATGCAAATTTCAAACCCCTTTTGATAGAGAAAATACCTTTTGACAAATTTAAGTGTTGTTGCTTGCCCTTGGGATTATGTCCTTAGAGGTTTCTTAGCACTTGAATTTATATCATCATTTGCTCTAACTAGGGTTAACCTAGGAAATCCCTTTGCCTCAATTTCTTGGAACTCCCACACAACACTTTGTGGGAAGAAAAGGAATTTTGACATAGGACATCTTTAGTTTGAAACATAATCAAGAAAGTGTATTTGGTAAAAAGAAGTCATTAAAAGCAAAGATAAGCAATTGAGCCCCACACATGTCTTTTCAATGATTTCTCGCAAGGTCAAGATACAAAAACCCAAGAAAAAGAAACTTAGCCCAAAACAACATCAACAAAGACTCAAAAGGTTATATGATTTTAGAGAAAAGTTGTTGGCTAATTTCTATAGACATGCTTCAAGAGACAACCCCACTTTATATTCATTTTACTACACACGAAATCCAAGATTGTTTCAAGGGATTGGATACCTTGCTTAGGGCATAACATGTTCTTCAATACCTTGGTCTTGTTAAACAAAAGTCTAAACTAGGGTCATTCTAAGATCAAAACAAACATTCATCCATCAAAAACATCATCAACCATAAACATCTCACCAACATTTTGAGAAAATCTTGACACAACTATGCTAGGCTCCTTTGGTAGACATCAAAACCTTTCAAACATGAGACTTTGAATTCTTCAAACATCAAACATCAAACTTGTTCAACTCAAGTGTGTGAATGAATCCTTTTGCACATGCTTAGTTGAATTATCACTTTGTTCAAATTAATGGTGGATAGATGCATCCTTCTCCCATCACTAATTTGGATTATCTTTTGGTTAGCTTGTGAGTAGACACATCCTATTCTCACTCCTAAATCAAATTATCCTTTATGAGCATTAGTTATCTTTTTTAGATCATCATTCAAACATCTTGGGGATATCTCTTGCTCAAACATCAACATTCAAAAGATAGAATTCAAAGTCTAAACATCAAACAAACATCAATCAAAGCAAACCCAAAGTACCTAGCATCACATCAAGATTTTCAATACAAATTCAAAACTTCCATTCTCACCCATATATCATACACCTTTCATCTTCACATCTTTGATCTTTTACACATCCTAGTTTGCTCTTTTATGGTTCAAACAAGATCACAACACAAGAGGAACATGGAGTTAAATCAAGAAACATCAACCACAAGTGATCTAAGCCAAAACATTCCAGAAATCCAAAACACACCACTTCCAGACCTCACTATCACTACACACGATCCACAAAAAGAGGTCTTGGTGGAAGACATCACACCAACAGAACTAAGTGAGGAAGAAGTTCTTGAGATGCTCAAACAACCAAAACTACAAAAGTTTCTTCGCGCAATGACTAAAATAAATCCATCAATTCTCAACACTGTTGAGGATGCGCTTCTTGTACCAAATGACCAAAACACCCTTCCACAATCAACCACTTCCATTACCGCCATAGAACCTACTATCAATGAGGATGATACCCTCTTCAACACGCATCAAAATCCACTTTACAACCCACTTGGATTTATCGATACATCTGAGGTTCCTTACCATACCACCTCATCATTTTCCCTTGACACGCAAGTGTCTAGACCTTTGGTACAAGCAAGCTCATCCGAAATAGAGAGACCTTACGGATTTGTCTCTTCATTTGCACAAGAAAATTTTCCACCATTCAAACCATTCACACCTCCCACCACGTCAACACCATATTTTGGTTTAGGGATCTCCCCTTTACCTAAACTTCCACCTTTCCCTAACATAAATCGCCCCATCCAAATCAATTCATCCAACCAAGGGGGTACATCACATCTTTCAAACACACCATCCACATCAAACCAACGCATGATAGCTAATCAAAATACGGTCTCTCAAAGACCCACTATTTCGCTCATCTCTACCATTCCTACAACTTCACCTAGTCCCACCATTCCTATCACTTCACCAATCCCAAATGCACCTATCGCCATATTCACTCCAACCACTACATCCACTATACCTCAAACTTCCACTACCCCCATCACACCCCTTACATCGCAACCTCCCACCACCACCATCGCTCTAAGCGCATCTCAAACTCTCACCACTCCATCCAACACAATTCCAATCCCACCACCACCACCATTGCGACCAAGCCAAGTAAGCCATTACAATGCGGAATTCAAAGCATACCAACAATTGCTCCAACAATAGCAAACAATTTATCAAGCGCCTATAGCCATGCACGCTTCTCAAGCTTCATAGCAAAATCAAGCCCAAGCTTTGTTACAACAACAACAACAAGCTGCACAAGCTGCACAAGCTGCTCAAGCTGCACAAGCTACACAAGCTACTCAAGTTGCACAAGCCGCACAAGCTGCTCAAGCTACAAAAGATGCCCAAGATGCCCAAGCGCGAGTGCAAGCACAAGTGCAGTACTTTGCACAACAACAAGCAGCCCAACAACTTGCATATCAGCAAGTGTTAGAGCAATACCAAGAGCAACAAGAAGTAGCACAGCAAGCCCTAGCTGACCAACAACAAGCACAACAACAAGCTCTATTAGCACAACAACAACAAGATCAACAACAAGCGTTGTTGAAAGCATACATGGCACAACAAACAAACATTCCACCCATTCAAACACCCACTCCACCCCCCTAGAACACCTTCATTCCACCTCTTGATCCACAATTGGATGTCACCGCACAAATAAAATTTCTGTCACAACAAGTGCTTGACCTTCAATCAGGAAGGACACCAAAACCACAAAAAAACCTATGCCCTTATCCATTTGATAGGAGCGTAGAAATGAAACCATTCCCAAAAGGGTTTGAGATCCCTAAATTTGACAAATATAGCAGAACGGGTAACCCTGAAGATCACATCAGGGAATTCCAAGTACATTCCATGGAGGTGGCTTATGACGAAACATACTTAATGAGATTATTCCCAAGAAGCTTGGTTGGAAATGCTATTGATTGGTTTTCTCGACTTTCTGGAATCAAAAAATTCTAGGAAATCATAGATGCCTTCATACAAAATTATTCCTTCAACACTCCCATGGAGGTTAGCTTACAGGAATTATCAACTCTCAAACAAGGGAAAAATGAATCATTCGGTGCTTTCTTACAATCATGGCGATCCAAAGCTAATCAAGGCAAGTGGTCCATGCCTGAAGAGAAACAAGTGGGAACTATCATTGCGAATCTTGATGGGCCCTTGGCCTTCCACCTCAAAATGCAAAACATCACCACTTACGACCAGTTGATCCCTAGGGCACTCAATATCGAACGAGCCCTTGCCACACAGGGAGAAACTTCATCATATCAAGAAGGCCACTCATCATCCAGTTATCATGACAAACCTCGAACATGGGCAAAGAATCGTAATGTAACCAATGATGGTTTCGTTGACACCAAGGTTCTCAATAGTGCCCCACGGAAGAACAATCCACCATCCCAACAACAACAACACCAAAATACCAATCAAAGCAATCGACAAGTCAATACTGTGGTCCAACCATCCCGTAACCAAAACACAAACAACACTGATAATTAGGGAGGACCATAGCGAAACAAGTTCTTCCCCAAATAAAAATACACACCCCTTGGGGAACCTGCTGAAGCAATCATGAAAAGATTGGTAGATGAAAAATTGATAACGGTCCCTACACATAATAATTATCAGGAACCATCAGTCAAGCCACCATGGTATAATGAGAATTATCTTTGCAACTTCCACAAACTCAAGGGACACACGACAAACAACTACATGAGGCTCAAAAATCTAATTCAAGACCTCATAGATGACAAAATCATAGATGTGGAAGCACCATCGGGAAACAAAGATATCAAGATTTACATGAATCTGATGCCAAATCATGGCAACAAAGGAAACAAAGATCAAGACAAAGGAAAAGGGGCTTATAAAAATTTCAACCACACATACGAGGGTGTTGTCACTTGTTTAGACGAGTTTTGTGGAGTCATCACCATCAAAGGGGCCCAAGCCGATTATGGAGTCACCACAAGAGGTGGAAAGGTTACCATTGCAGCACCATCCCAACCAAGTAGAAATTCCACATCCAATCCAAGGTCTAACCCTAGTGGCTATAATGTCTTGGATCAATTAAAAAGAACCCCTGCACATATCTCCATCATTGAGTTACTCAAAATCTCATCTGCACACAAAAAGATTCTAGAAGAAGCTTTGGCATCATCTACTGTCCCTGCAGATCTAGATGCAGAACAATTCCAAGCTATGGTCGTAAGTATCACCGCACCTAAAATTCTTACATTTTATGAACAAGACTTCCCCACACAACCATCTCACAACCGTGTGCTTCATCTGGAGGTGTACGTAAATAAAAAGAAAGTCAAGAGAGTCTTGGTGGATGGAGGTGCAGGCTTAAATATTTTCTCCTTAAAGCTTCTAAAGAATTTGAACATTTCAGAGGATTCAATTGAAAAAGGAAAACGCATCACAATAAGAGCATACGATGACCAGGAAAGGCTATCCTAAGGCACCATTCAGCTTCCTTTCTAGGTTGGACCCGACATCATGCAAACCAACTGTCAAGTCTTGGACCTTGATTTACCATACAACATTCTCCTATGGCGACCATGGATACATGCAATGCAAGCTATAGCTTCAACCTTTCATCAATGTGTGAAATTCACACATGAAGTTCAAGAGGTTACTATCCATGGAGATCCTGAGCCATTTGCCTACTGCAAAAATTAAGAGGAAAAATACTACAAGATCCCGCAAGTACCCAAGAATGATGAAGGCCCATCAACACCTTATGTGGATCCCGCCATTCTCACTTCTGTGATAGAGACACCCTCCACCCCCGCCATCCCCGCCTTTTCTGATATCAAAGTCATAATACAAGATGATGGTTGTGGAAACTATTCAATGCCTAAGAATGCTTTTGTTGTAGGAGAGCTACCACAATCACAAGAAGCTTCAACATCTCAAGGCTCCTATGAATGAAACCCTACCTTCACAAGTGCAGGATATCTTGGTCATGAAACATTAG
Source organism: Sequoia sempervirens (assembly GCA_007258455.2). Lineage (NCBI taxonomy): Eukaryota > Viridiplantae > Streptophyta > Pinopsida > Cupressales > Cupressaceae > Sequoia > Sequoia sempervirens. The sequence goes on along the minus strand of VDFB02281492.1, from coordinate 1,050,223,278 downwards.
AGGGGGACCTATCTCATCTCCTCTATTGAGATGATATACCGGTAGTTGAATTTCCTATGGATGAACGAAACAAAGGTATGAAGATGATGCTCTCAATGGGCTATACTTGGAACCAAGGGTTAGGCCAAGATAATAATGGGTGTGTAATACCCATTATACTTGAGAAGCAAATAAAAAATCTTGGCATTGGTCATCCTACTCCTAAGGTAACTGTACTTGGTCGAGGTGCCCATGGTAGACAGAACCGAATGCCTCCTCACGAATCCGTAACTACTCCACAATCCTCCATGACTTTAGGAATGCCCACTGATTTAACTGAGTCACCAGAAATAGGATTACCTTTGTTGTTTGAGGATACTAACGTCCTTATGATTAGCACCGTGTCTTATGAGTCTGAAAACCAAAGCAATGAAATCCGATTAGTCTATCCCCAATTGATTGATTACGACCAACAAGGACCACCAATTCTTGACATGTTTGAAAATGATGAGGCACTCTCAGAATTCATGGGACTTAGGGATGATTCCATGTGGGGATCATAAGGCAGGTTTTATCATAGAGCTGGATACACATGCATACTATGGAGAAACGATTGAATCCCTCAGTCGCAAAAATAAAAAATTGAGAATAATCTCCAAGTCCTTGAGTGAAAACCACCTTGTGGCACTCTCCGACTCTGAAAAAGTAAAAAGAAAGGACACATCCAATGGTGAAAACCTCTTTGAGGCACCTGAGGATGGGGGATTCAATCTTCCTCTTATAGCTATACACCAAGAAAAGTTAGCTATGCTAGTAGAAAAGTGCAACCCCATCAATTTGGGAACACAAGAAACTCCTCATATTACATTCTACGCTGAGTCATTATTATGCAAAGAACAGGAGGAGTTGGCTACCTTCTTAAAGGAGAGGAAGATAAATTTTGCGTGGACCTATGCTGATATGCCAGAATTGGATCTAGAGGTAGTGGTTCATCACTTGGCAGTCTATCCTGAAGCTAAACCTGTAAAACAAAATTTGAGAAAGATGCACCCACAAATTGCTCTATTAGTCAAGATGGAACTCCAGAAACTACTAGATGCGGGATTCATACAAACGATCGCCTACCCTGAGTGGGTCTCCAATCTAGTATCGGTTTCAAAACCAACTGGGGGCATAAGAATCTGTATAGACTTTAGGGACTTGAACAAGGCTTGCCCAAAAGATGATTTTCCGTTGCCTAACATTGATATGATTGTAGACATGACCACGGGGCATGAGATTCTTTCCTTGATGGATGGATTTTCAGGCTATAATCAGATAAGAATTATAGAGGAAGACCAACATAAAACATCTTTCACTTGTCCTTGGGGAACATACTGCTGGAACGTAATGCCATTCGGCTTAAAGAACGCTGGGGCCACATACCAAAGGGCCATGACACTAATATTCCATGACATGATCCAAAAAATAGTTGAGGACTATGTCAATGACATCCTGGGAAAATCCAAAAAGAGGAAGGATCATATATCAGTCTTGAGTGCTATCTTTGATAGACTAGAAGAATACAAGGTTCGTTTGAATCCCAAGAAGTGCGTCTTTGGTGTACAATCAAGAAAGTTGTTGGGCTACATAGTGTCAATAAGAGGCATTGAGATTGATCTGGAAAAGGTGAAAGCAATACTTGAAATGGAAGCTCCTAGGACATTGAAACAACTGAGAGGTCTCCAAGGCAGGCTTCAGTCAATTTGCAGGTTCATAACACAATTAGCAGACAAACAAATCCCTTACTCTCACTTACTCCACAAGGGGGTAACATACAAATGGGATGACAAATGCAAACAAGCCTTCAAAAAAATCAAGGAATATCTATTAACACCTCTAGTACTAAGGCCTCCAATTCAGAACAAACCATTAATCCTTTATATCTTAGCAACTGTTGCAGCCCTTGGTGCTCTCCTAGCACAACATGATGAAAATGGAATAGAAAGAGCCATCTACTACATCAGCCGTACAATGGTGGGCCATGAGTTAAACTATACATTCATTGAAAAAGCTTTCCTAGCAGTGGTGTTTGCATCCCAAAAATTCAGACACTACATGTTGGCACACAAGATCAAACTCAGCCAAAATTGATCCCTTAAAGTATCTTTTTTCAAAGGCAATGCTTACAGGAAGAATGGCTAAGTGGGTAATGATATTATTAGAATATGACATTGAGTATGTGGAGCGCAAGGCAATCAAGGGACAGGTCATTGTAGACCAACTGGCAGACACACCTATTTATGCAGAGAACCCACTTGTTTCAGAATTTCCAGATGAATCCATTTTCAACATTGACATAGCTACTCATTGGAAACTATACTTTGATGGATCCTACACACACATGGGTCAGGAGCTGGTATCTTCTTCATCACTCCACAAGGGGATTGTATACCAAGATCATACAAACTAGCATTCCCTTGTACCAATAACATTGCAGAATACGAGGCTTTAACTATAGGTTTCAAGATAGCAGTACAGTGGAACATTATGACATTGAAGGTATATGGAGATTCACAACTTATCATAAATCAAGTGAACAATGAGTACCAAACAAAGGATGATAAGCTAACTCCATACAAAAGGCTGGTGGAAAATCTTAAGGAATCTTTTGTTGACATCACATTCGAGCAAGTACCAAGAACCAACAACAGAGTAGAAAACACAATGGAAACTATTGGATCACTCTTAGAGATCCCTCGAAATGTTCTGAAATATGACTTCTTAGTAGAGCAGCTTCTCGTACCAGCATTCAAGGTACCAAAGTCAGAATTTGTGGGCAAAATCGTTGGTCTGAACGATCAGTGGTACCAAGACATTTACACATACCTTAGGATAGGTATCATTCCTGCTAATTTGTGTTCAAGCCTTAGATGAACCTTTATCAAGAAAGCATATCGTTTTGTCATTTTAGGAGAAACCCTATATTGCAAAAGCATAGAAGGAACCTTACTAAGATGTCTTAACCCTGAGGAGGCTTCGGCTACCCTAACTGAGGTGCACAATGGCATCTGTGGTTCTCATTCGAGTGGCATGACCTTGTCTAAGAAATTGTTGAGGAGTGGGTATTACTGGCCTACCATGGATAGAGAGGCACATGAATACGTCAAGAAGTGTCTACAATGTCAGCAACACGGGGACCTCAGCCATGCTCCAGCTCAAGAGCTTCATCCAATCATCACACCATGGCCCTTTTCACAGTGGGGACTCGATCTCATTGGGAAAATCACACCCACCTCATCCAATGGCCACAAATTCATTATAACTACAACTGAGTACTTCACCAAGTGGGTTGAAGCCATACCTATGACCTACATAACAAGAAAGCAGATCTCAAAGTTCATCCTGAACTATCTCTTATGCCGCTATGGTGTCCCACAAGCCATTATCTCAGATAATGGGACACCATTCAAAAATTAGGAAGTCCGTGACCTATGTGATAAGTTCAAAATCCAACATCACTTTTCCACCCCATACTATCCCCAAGGCAATGGCCAAGCAGAAGCTACAAATAAAACCATCTTCAAAATCCTTAAGAAAATAGTTAATGACGTAGGTCGTGACTGGCATTTGCAACTTAATCCTGCCCTTTGGGCTTACTAAACTAGCATCCGCACACCCACTGGTGCCACACCATTTTCCTTGGTCTATGGATCAGAGGCCATCTTGCCCATTGAGATCAAGCTACCATCCCTCAGAGTATCATTGCAAAACCTAATCACGGACGAGGAGTATCGAGTTTCAAGACTGAATGAGCTAGAACTATTGGATGAGTGACGTCTAGATGCTTTAAGCCATCTGCAAGTGTATCAAAATAGAGTCAAAAGGAGCTACAACAAGAAAATCAGAAGCAAAACTTTCCAGGTTGGAGAATTGGTGCTAAAAGAGAATCAGAAGAATGTCTTGAACCCAAATGGCAAGGGCAAGTTTGAACCCAACTGGTTGGGACCCTTTGTCATCATAGCAAGCTACAAATCAGGGGCATATCAGTTATCAACAACTGAAGGGGAACCCCTACAAGAGCCAATGAATAGCTCCCATCTCAAAAAGTTTTATGCCTAAATATTTCAAGGTATAGAACCAAAAAATCTAAAGAATCATAAAAAAGTCCTAAAAAAATGGTTACTTTGGTGAAAACCTCGCAAATAGGCATCTTGTGATAACAAAAAAATCAAAAAAAAAAAAATCAAAAAATTAAGAAAACAGTAAAGAGAAAAAATCATCCTTTAGTGAAAACCACTTCGGTGGCACTTTGGGCAAGTACCTTGGTGAAAACCTGGCAAACAGGCACCTTGTGTAAATAAGCACTCTCCATCCATCTTGGTCTCCGTGACTTGCTTTGCATCATTCACTCACCCATCGCATATCATCGCATTTCACCCTTCCATCCACATCTGCACCATAGCTTGGTCTTGCGTTTGTGTCATGATTCCTCCTAGAGCTACTCGACCCACTTACAAGGTCAATTTGTCCTACCTATATCGAAGTAGTCTATCGCCTCACGCTGGGGGCACGTTCTCATCGGATTATATTCGTGTATGATCTTAAAGTTCAGAAAATCAAAAAATCCAAAAACATTCAAAAAACATCAAAATCCAAAAACATCAAAACATCAGAAAATCCAAAAACATTCAAAACATATCAAAATTCAAAAATAAGTCAAAAATTCATTCAAAAAGTCAAAAACAGAGTCATCTAGTCAAACTACGTTGTCTCTGAGCCTGAACATAGGCAAGGTTGATCTTTGATTATCCCCTGAGACATTTAGGTCAGTCCTATAGGAGTCCGTCATAATAAACTAACATTTCATCATGTATATCTTCATTTGTAAATCGGTCAAGTTGTCAGTCGAACTACGTGGTCTGTGCGTGTATAACGTAGGCAAGGCTAATATGTGGATCAGCCCCTGAGGCCCCTAGGATAGGTTTTTAGGTTAGTCTCTTGGTAAAAATCTCAGAAAATCTCAAAACATTTGAAAATCTCGAAAAAATACCAAAAATAGCCTCAAAACATGGCAAAACTCCAAAAACATCCAAATATTTGAAAAAAAAATCCATCCGCCTCATCTCGCTTACACTCGTAATAATCAATCATCCATAATAAATCGTCATCACCCTCAACCTTTGGTAAAACAGTTGGAAACAAGTCTAGCAGTCAAATGTGATAACCTAAACTGTCAAAATATCAAGTATAGGTCAGTCAGCAAGCAAGTTGGTCAATTCTTTTCTTATCAATGGCATATAAATCATAAATCAATTTCATCATCATTTGATAAAAGCATGTCCTAGCATCTGTTCCAACAATGGGCACTTTTATCAAACCAACGGCTTTGGGTAAACAAAACGACGTGTCATTAACATGTCCTAGGATCTGTTCCGACAATGGACATTATCTTTTGGCAATAAGTTTTGGCTCCCATCTTTCGAAACATCATTTCTCTTAGCTAACAGTACAAAGAACATTAGTTTGTTTGCTCACTTACTTTATCTTGTTTGATTTATCTCATTGGGCTCATTCCAGGGACCTCTCGATGATGTCTGAACGAAGGATTTAGAGAGATAGGAATGGGGCAATGATCATTATCTTTTGTCTGCTATGCTTGTTGGATATCTTTGTAATATAACCTTGGTCATGCGTGCTTTTGTTTAGTCTATAGCAAGGGTGTTTTAAGTTTCTTGTTGACCACATAGAAAGGCTCGCCTTCCTATGTTTTGGTCTAAGATATTTGAAATATTTGAACTATTTTCTGGACAGGGTTCTGTATGTCAGGTGTGAACAAGAATACTCCTATCCGATTTGTCGAGTCAAAGTCCATCACGCTAGGTACAATGCCATCCTAGTTCTCGATACCTTGATGCATCATACTGCATGTATTATCAAACATAAGGAAATCAGCACTTTGAAAATCCCAACTCCATAGCAAGTAGTCATCACCATTTGCATGATCATCTTATTCTTTCATTCTTCTATCACATTCTTCTATCTTTACTAACATTTCTATCCCAGTTGGTACATGAAGCTACCCACAGCTAATGAATGTCCATTCATCTACATCAACCACTCCTCTCTCATTTTATCGTGATTTTGATTGGCAATTGGCATTCCCATTCAACATCTCGAGGGGGAAATATACCAGTGCAATTCTTCTCACTGGGGCAATAATGGGGCATTTGAAAAATCATAATTTTTTTTATTTTGATCATGACAAGATCATTCTTTGAATCAATGCAACAAGTACATTGCTTCAAAGAGGGGCAAAATGTAGACACGCAAAATGCACAAGTTGACATTGTGCATCTAAATCTGATCTACTAACATCATTTCTTCCTAAATCATCCCTCGGTCTAACTGTTTAATCAAATTCCCTTATCTGATTAAATTCATCAATATTCATCTCTTAATTAAATAAATTATTTTTGTCTAATTAAGTCACTTTCCCTTGTTAATTAAATCAATTCATCTGATCTAATTATCCCTATTTTAATTAAATAATTAATTTTATTTAATTAAATTTCTAAAGTCTATCTATTAAATTGAATAAATTAAAATCTTATTTAATTTAATCTTACTTCAATCTCTTTAATTAAATAATCAAAACATGTTTATTTAATTAAACTCATTAAATCATTTCCTCTCTTGTTTGATTTAAATTAATCCAAAAATCTAAGTCAAAATAAGTCAACTCACCTAATCATCATTTATTTAATCTAACCATGATTAAATACTAATCTCACCCACTTGCATTCTCTAGATATCTCCATTTGCACAAATAAATCAATTTATTGATTTATTAAATCTTCATTTTCCCTCAACAAAGCATCTTTTGGAGGAATATTCTTCTATTTCAAATTCAAAATTTGAATGACATGTCCTTCCAACATGTCATTTACTCTCTCTTACAAGTCCTTCCAACAAGGCATTTACTTCTTCTTACATGTCCTTGCCTTGAGCCAAGTGGCATTCAATGCAATTTTCTTTCCCCCTCTTACATGTCTTTTCTCAAAATTCAAATTCAAAAATGCATTTATTGGCACATTTGTCAAAACTTGCTCATTCCTCATCCAATCACATTTGGACAAGTGGCATTTTTCCATTGGCCAAATCTTTGTCCCACATTGCTCTATTTTGGCTTTGTTTCCATTTCAACATTCTATAAATAGAATGCTTCACCATGCATTTGATCATCCACATCTCAAGCAAAGTTACCATGCTAAAATACTTAGCAATTCTCATCCATCTCATTGAATCATAGCTAGTTTTTTTGCAGATTTTAGCTTGGAGCATACATTCAAAGTCTTCATCAAGTGGATCACTCTCTTCTCATTCTTCTTCATTCGTTCATCATCAAGCTTGCAAAAGGAGTTGGGAAAGGGCCAATTTTTACATCAAATTGGTACCAACTCCCTCAAGAGATCAAGAGTTTGCTTGCATTAGATAGGATTTAATTGTTTCATTTGTGTTATTCATTTTCATTTCTTATCTTTTGCAAATTTCAAATGGATTTCTTGAGGAATCATTTGTTTCTAACCTTGTGTTTGATCTAATTGTTTGCATGTTTATTGTGTTTGTGCAAGGTCTAGATTCAAATGGTTCACAATTTCAAATAAGATAATGTGCAGGGATTTAAAGATACCAAACAAGGGATTTCAAGTAAGGGTTCTCATGTTGCTACACTCCATTCAAGTGGAACTTGAATCTTTTCTTTCCTTGGGAGTATGGTGTAGGGGCACCCACAGTGCTTTCATGCCTCCAAGGGGTCACAAAAGTTGATGTTTTGTTTTTTTTGGGTGTTTTTCGTGTAATAATGTCTAAGAAGTCCATTTCATGTGTATTGGAGTCTAAGTTAAGTCATTAGATGAATGGAAGTGTCTAGATGCAAAAATTATCAATGTTGCACAATGTTGTCAAAGCAACTTTTGCACTTTTTTTGTCATAGGCGGGCATAATGATGTTTTGTTAATTTTGTAATTTGAAAATTGGTTATGAACCATTGAGAAATTATTGTAAGTGTTTGAAAAGGCCTTGTACCATTAGAAGGAGGATTGGTTGATGAATTCTTGAAGTTGGAGCAATAAAATATCTCCGTTTTCTACAAATATGAACATTTCATTATTGTTCTTTGATGTAGTATGGATATGTACAATCCCATACTGACGTAACATCAATTTTGGATGATATATCATTGATTCTACTCTCACTTGGCATTTATTTCACGTGATTTCATTGCGTTTTGAGTGAGTTTTGTTGTTTTTACTCTAGACTAGTCTAAACCCTAGATAGGGTAACCAAGAAGAAATAAAAATGTAAATCTTTCCATTCCACCAATAGAAAGTCCTAAAACTAGGTGGAATGGTTTGTGTAGGATTTTTCTTTGATTTCCCAAAGTTGCAAGAATAGAAGAGTTGGTGTGCACGTGTGGAAGAAGCATGAGGGTATGATATCTTCATGTATCAGACCAAGTAACCCTAGTAGATTGGTGAAATGTGTTGTATGCAAATGGGGAATGACCTAGATGGTTGAATCCTTTGTTTAGGACCCTGAGTGATGTGTTTGGAGCATTGGAATAGAAGGATTAATTCTAGAATCTTAAAAAACCCTACTGCTACCAAACCTAATTGCAACATTAGGCCTAATTTGAGCGAGGATAGTCAAAATTTGGAGTCTTTTGTACAAAGTGACCCCACCCAAATTAAGAGAAGTTACTATGTTAGAGAAGATGTTGGTATTTATGATGAATATAATTATGGAGATGATGATGAATGCTTGTTATTAGCTATAAAAGATGAATCTAAGTTTTGTGAAGGAATGTGTTTTGAAAAAGAAGGATAAGATTGAAGGTACTTAGGTATCTACTTTTCATGCTATACATGATAAGAACTATTGGGTGGTTGATTGTGGCTGCTCTAATCACATGATCAAAGAAAAAATTAATTTTTAAAAACTTGAAAAGTATGATGGATTATTAGTTAAATTTGGAGATGATTCATGAGTGAAGATTTGTGGAATAGGTTCAATTAGTTTTGATGGAAAGCATAATACTGAAGATGTTTACTATGTTAAAGGCTTAAGGAATAATCTTTTGAGTTTTGGAAAAATGTGTAGCAAATTATATAATCTTGTGTTTAAGGATTAAAGTTCTGATATTAGAAAAGGATCTAGAACTATTATTGTTGATGGTAAGAGGATAGATGGAAATATCTATTAGCTTAAGGGTGTTGATGGTAATTGTTTTATGACTGAGATTAATGATAGTTGGTTATGGCACAAGAGGATGTGTCACATGAATTTTGACAATATGGTTAGAATCAGTTCAGTTCATGCAGTAAGAGGCCTGGAAAGAATCACAAAGCCTATCAATACCATTTGCAAAGATTGTTAATGAGGAAAATAAACAAGGAGTTATTTCAAAGGAAAGAGAAAATTGCTACCAAACTACTATAATTAATACATACATATCTTTTTGGTCCTACAACAGTGATAAGTATTCAAGGAGATAGGTATTTCATGCTTTTGATTGATGATTAATCTACAATGACATGGGTTACTTTTCTTAGAGAAAAAATTGAAGCTCTAGATAAATTTAAAGCATTTAAAGCTATGGTTGAGAATGAAATGAATTTGAAGATAAAATGTTTGAGGTTTGACATAGGTGGAGAATTAACCTCCATTGATTTTAACATGTTTTGTGAAGATTATAGAATAAAGAGGCACTTGTCTTCCCTAGAACTCCTCAGTATAATGGAGTTGTTGAAAGGAAAAATAGAACTATTCAAGAAGCTACTAGGACTATGATGACATAAGCTAACCTATTGGAAGTCTATTGGAGAGAAGAAATTCATACTATTATTTACATACTTAATAGATTTCAAGCCAAAGCTAACAACACAAAGAATCCCTATGAGTTATGATATGGAAGGAATCCTACTGTCAAGTACTTTAGAGTATTTGGAAGAAAATTCTATATCAAAAGAGATGAAGAAAACTTCAAAAATTTGATGTGAGGTCTAATGAAGGTATCTTCATTGGATATTCTACTAAAATAAAATGTTACAAATGTTACAAAAAAATGCTAAGAAATATTGTTGAGAGTGCAAATGTTAAGGTTGATGAAGATTTGCAAAATTTAGTTGCTATAGATGGATATGTATCAGATGAATCTGCTTGTGATGAAGAAGAAGAAGAAGAAGAAAAGGCTAAAGAAAAAGAAGAACAAAATGAAGAAAAAGAAGCTCTGGAAAAGACCCCTAAGACCTCTAAGTATGTGCAAAAGAATCATTCTAAAGAATAGATCATTCAAGACAATAGGAAAGGAGGATTAACGAAAACTAAAGCTACTAAAGCTGAGGTAGATATGTGTTTACTCTCTAAAGTTGAATGTAAATAGTGATTCTTGCATGTAAAGATAAAAATTGGATGAAGAAAATTAAAAAACTTCTGAAAATTGAGAAAAATTAGACTTGAGAACATGTTCCTAGATCAGAAAACAAGAACATAATCGGAACTAAGTGGGTATTTAGAAACAAGTTGAATGAGAATGGATAAGTGGTAGGAAATAGATCAAGGCTTGTGTGTAAGGGTTACTCACAAGTGGAAGGAATAGAATTTAAGGAAACATTTTCTCTAATGGCTAGGATGGAAGCTATCAGGATTTTTTTGAAATTTGTAGTGCATAAAGACTTTAAATTTTATCAGACGGATGTGAAGTTTTCTTTTCTGAATGGTGAATTGGAAGAAGAGGTTTTCATAGAAGGATTTCAGCTATTAGATCAACTAGTTATGGTGTGTATATTAAAAAAGGCATTGTATGGATTGAAGCAAGCTCCTAGAGCTTCATATGAAATATTGGACAAACATTTTATATAGAAAGAATTCAATAAAGGCACTGTAGATAGCAATATTTACTTCAAAATTGAGGAGGAAATTTTTTGATAATGGTTGTGTTTGTGGATGGCATTATCTTTAGAGGAAATGAAGATATGTGTAAGAAATTTATAGAAGAGATATAGAAAGATTTTGAGATGTCTATGTTTGGGGACATGAATTTCTTCCTTGGGCTACAAGTTAATCAGATAGATAAATGCATTTTCATTTCACAGTCAAAGTATTTCAAAGAGATGTTGAAGAAGTTTGGAATAGAAGACTCCAAACTGGTATCTACTCCTATGGTTACTGGTTGCAAATTGAGAAAGGATGATGCATCACCTAAGGATAATTAGAGAAAGTACAAATCTATGGTTGGTGGACTCCTCTATCTAATTGATACTAGATTGGATATCATGCATGTAGTTTGTCTTGTGGCTATATTTCAAGAAGATCCTAAAGAGTCACATGTTTGCACAGTGAAGAGGATATTCAAATATTTAAAAGGCACTTAAGATTATGTCTTATGGTATACTAAGGATACTAATTTCACATTAAGTGCATACACATATGCTGATTGGGATGGATGTGTTGATAGGAAAAGTACAAGTGGAGGTGCATTCTTTCTTGGATGCAGATTGGTGGCATGGCTAAGTAAGAAACACAATTTAGTTTCTTTTTCTACTGCAAAGGCTGAGTATATTGCAGTAGCATCTTGTTGCACACAAGTGTCATGGATGAGATAGAAATTGAAGGATATTAGAGTAGTGTATGATGAGCCTATATCTATTTTTAGTGATAATACAAGTGCAATTAATATTTCAAAGAATCTAGTGATGCATTCAAGGACAAAGCATATATCAATTTGGTATCACTTTTTGAGAGAGAAGGTTGTGGAGAATGAGGTGAAGATTGAATATGTACCTACAAAGGATCAAATTGTTGACATATTCACTAAGGCTCTTCCTAAGGATACTTTTGAGTATCTTTGAGAGAAGTTAGGGGTTTTTCCCCTCCTTTATTAAACTAGATGAATATGGAGATGCATCAATCTAGTGGATCTATGGATTCATTTTTTTTCTTTACTGATGGTTGTGGCTACCTCTTAGGGGGAGTAGGTAGTAACATTGTTGCAATATGAAGTTTATGTTGTCATGATCTAGAGGTTGTTGAGTTGGTTGGTGTGTACTCCTAAGGGGGGAGTATTTAGAATAGTTTTAATTATGTAAGTTCAATGTCAAAGGGGAAGAACAATGCAAAATACCTTATCCTTTTACATTGATGTCAAAGGGGGAGAGAAAGAAACATTTGAAAAAAGCTTATCTACATAGGGGGAGAGAAAGCAAAAGAAAATCATGAAAGAGAGAAGTTATAATGAGATAGGTTTGAAAGGAGGAGAAAAGAGAAAAGGAAATAAGTATGTTCAGAGCTACTGTCTTTGATGGTTTTTCACATCTTGTGTTGCCATCAATGAAAAAGAGGGAGATTGTTGCAAGTATGAAGTTGTTTTCATTGATGTCAACAATCCTCTATTGTCATTGATGTTAGTAGTATAGTTGTTGAAAATATTTTTTTTCTTTGATAAGATTTTGTTTATGGTTCAAATATCAAGGATACTAAAAAAATTGATAAAATAAGGAAAATAAGGTTTTGTAGAGGTTTTTTGGTTTATTCTAGTTTTTCTTTGCATTTCTTCTAGGTTGAAGATATTCTTTTTTGGTTTGGATATGTTGCTTAGAGATGTTTAGAGTTTCTATATCTAGAATTTTTTCTTCTAAAGAGTTGGTTAAAGGAATTTGTGTTCACCATTGTGTGAACTAGTTTTGTAGTGTTGTGTACAAAGGTGGGAGAAATGTATTCGCTCCATATTTCTCTGCAATTGTTTCTCAATACTTGTGGTTCTGGATGAGATTTGATGGTGTTCTTTTCTTTATTGTGTCAAGAGGATTCATGGTTAGGTGTATCAATAGAAAGTATTGTAAGTTACAGGGTGTTGTAAGTCTGGAAGTGTTGTCTAGATAAACAAAATGTTTATAATCTTTAGGTGAGATTTGTTGTGAAGGAATTTATTGGTTTTGAGGATATTCCTAGATCATGTTTTATTGAAGTTTGTTGTTTAGAAGTTTTGGATTGATCAAAGGAAGCATGTAATTCAAATTTTAATGTATTTTAATGGGTAATGATCAACCTGATATTTACATTAAATTCAAATATTCAAGAATTAATAAAGGCATGGCATGTCATGTGAGATTTAATCTGGGTCCCAGTTAAGTGTTTTTTTGATCCACTTTCACTCCCATCCACCATGAGAATGTTTAGTGCTGACCTAATTTGAAATTTCTAGGTATGAAGCATGTGTTGCCGACTTTGGAGAAAGTTTTTTGAGGTTGAGGATGGTATAAGTATTATTTGAGATATTGAAGTTTGTCAAGATAGAAAGGATATATGTGGATGATGCCAGTTATGCGAATTTCCAAAGAGTAGAGTGCGAGTTTGAGTAGAGCAGTGCAAACTTCAAAGTGTTGGACTACTCAATGTAGTGAGCTGAAGGTGTCTACAATCACTGATACATTTTGATCAATTATTCAACGACAGCCCGTCGAGATTTCGACGGGCCGTCATCAAAAAATTGATCAAAATGTATTAGTGAATCATTCAAGAAAGATTGTAGAAGTGTTGGAGCTATTGTGGTAGATCCTCTGTTGCATTGAGATAGTGTTCTCTATGTAACATTTCTCTTATATCTTCTTTTATTTCTATGGTTGTGATCCTTGGCTATGAGCCTCTTTGGATAGTGCATCCTTTTCTAGTAGTGAGACCTTGTACCAATTACTTATATTATAAGCTAATCCTCACCATGGATTTTTCCTCGTTAGGTTTTCCATGTAAATCTAATGTTCTCTTATGTATGGTGTTGGTTATTTTAGTTTATGTTATTTTCTTTTCATGGTTAAATATTATAATAGATTAAGGGTTTATTGAATGCATGTGGATCTGATTACTAATGAAGGTTTTGATGTTTTAACTTGGTACAACCAATTCACCCCCTCTTAGTTATCTTGTTCATTTAACATTTTTTTTGCTTCCATAAACCCTTGATGGTCATGATGATCTTTGCTTACATTCATTGTAGAGGCATGTTTTAGTTTTCCTATTAAGTTACCTTAATATCACTCAACCATGATTTAGGAGTAGGTTTTTATAGCATTTTCAATCAATGTCTTCCTTATTTCCAAGGTTGGCTTCAATCTTTGGATTTTTTTCCTGCATGTATCTACCATCTTAGAGTTTTACTTGCTTCATGTCAGTTCTTGCAAGGGAAAAATAATGTTCTTTCATCCTTTCATTGCATGGCGAAGGTGTTTTCATTAGTTTGGAGGATTCTTTTATTCTAAACACGGGCTAGGGTTTGATACATGTATTTGTGAATGTTTGATGAATGTTGAAGACTACTTTTAGACCTATGTTGAATGGGATAATATAGTAGTATGTGTTAAGAATTTTTTCAAGATTTAAACCCTTGCTAATGTAACCATTGAGTAGTGATTATATATCAGTAAACATTGAAATCATAGGGTTTCAAAGAGGAATCCAAATAGTATTATTGTAACAAGGAGAAATTTTTGTGTTCCTTGAAAGAGGTAGATCAAACATGGGTATTCATAGTCCATTCATGAAAGATCTTGCTTATTTTTAATGGAAAAAATCTCATTATAGAAATCAAATCCTTCAAGGATAACCTTCAATGACCTAAGCAGATAAATTAGGATTACTTTTAGGTTTCATTAGCATTGAAACCCTATTCATGGTAAAAGAGAAAATAATATATTACATAGGTTTGATGGTTTCTTAAGGTTGGATACATGAATAGAGCAAGGAAATCATTTTTTTATGTGATTAAGGGTGATAGTGAATCCTTTTTATTCCTTTGCATAAGATGGTATATTGCATGACTATGTTAAGAAGGATCCATAAGCAATCATTTAGGCACAATGGACAACTTAAGAAGCACATTAATCTCATTGCAATCAAGCTTTCATTGATGTAGAAACCATTGTCACAAGGTTATAAAGGTAGTAGTGTGGAGATGAATGTTAATGTTATTGTGAAAGTTTATTAAGATATGATATCATTCTAGGTGATAATGAATATGAATGATGTTAATGTCATTGTGAATTTCAATGATGTCCAAGTGACTATTAATAATGATGTCCAAGTGTTGATGATAGTCAAAATCCTTGGATGAACCATCATTTTCATGAAAGGAGGAATATGATAGTATGCTTCCTATCAAAGAAGATTCAATATTTTCATCATATCAAGCATGGAAAATGGAAGCCAGTGAAGATTAAACCCTTAGGATATCTTGTGCATTCAAACCTTGGATAGTGCAGGGTATGTAATCGTTGATAGTTTATTATATGCAAGTAAAGTCTGAAGCATGATCATATGCTCAAGGAGGTAAGGTATTCATGAGGTGTCACATGCATGACTAAAACATAGTGGTAAGCTTCTAACAATGGTTTCCAAGGCAACATTGGGCAACATTGGAGAGCACTATCATGAAATCGACCAAAGGAAACCTAAGGCAGTGATTAACCAGTCAAGTAGTGGAAAGTAAAAGGTAGCAATGTCAAATGCATGATAGTGAGCAATGAAAAGCTAACTATTGAAAAAATGGTCAAAATGTTAAACATGCATAATGTATTCCTATGGTGTAAGAAGTAAAGGCAGTCATTGTACATTGGCAATATGATCTATCATGATAAGAGCTCTCAACTATTGAAGGCAATAGGAGAATATTTTTGTTCTTTTTCATGGTATAGGTTTCATGACTAAGACAACATTATATGGCATAAGTATCATGACAATATAGCCTCCAAGGAGTTTGATAGTAAGCAATCACAAAGGGGGATCCAAAGACCTATATCATAGATAGGGTTTTCAAAATAATAGAGCCATATGATTATCCATGAAAGGTGTTGAGACATGAAACGGTCTAGAAATGACTATCATAGGATGGTCAATAGTTCAAAGGCTATTATTTGGAATTTTCACTATCATAGGATAGTCAAAGATAGTCTTATGGATTTCATGTTTTTGTAATTCAATAGGGATGTAGTCATGGCTATCAAGATCAAACTTCAAGTCTATGTCAGTCAATAAAATGTAGACATGACTAGTTTTGCAAATGGAAAACCTCGTACAAAAGGACAACCTCATACAATGTTTGAGGGTATTAATTAATGGATTCCCCATTGTGCTTAAGGGTGAAGGCACTCTAGTGTGATTGAAGAGGCATGTTTGTCTCTCTTTTTCTAATGATTGTAAATGTAGTCAAAATGTTTAGTGAATAGAGCCACATTATTAGGATTGACATCATAAAATGTCATTGAGAATTATAAATATATTGTGATAGATATTTTTGATTTTCCAGAGAGGTGTCAAATCATTAAAGCACTGGCATCTTGTGAAAAATGCAGCTAGTAGAGGGGTCTATGTAGTTTTGTATCATTTACCTTTCAATCCTTGATCAGATAGTTGTGATAGTATAGCCTCCAAGGTAAAAAAGAGGTCATATGTTTGGTTTTAAAATGATGCATTAGAACCTAAAATTTCATCAACTTGCAAACCTCTGAGTTGTAGAATGCAATATGTGCAACAAGGAGTGGATTCTTCATGATGATTAAATGAAACATATAGAAGTGGCAATCCCATCATCATTTTATTTATGCTAGGGTAGGAATTTTACTTATAGTGGTAGTGCCTTGAAGACTCATGAGATAGGGTTTAATGGCTCAGATCCAAAGACATTGTGACTGTGTAAAGTCCAAAATACAGGGATAGTCAAGTATCATTTGGAATTCTTATAAAATCATGAAAAGGTTGTATGATTTATGGAAAAGATAAGCTAAACACATCACAAACAGGGTTTCAATCCAAATAGTGAAAATGTGCATTCTTGTTCATTCTTGACAACTTGCTCATAAAACCTAAAACATGGGGGAAACAAGTTGGGTTTTTTGGTCATAAATTTCATTGTATACTTGATACTAAAAATGTAACACCTATTTGGAATACTATTTTTCCTCTTACTACACATATCTGAAAATGGAATAGGGTTACTTTGTACAAAATAGGTCAAAAATGGACTGTTACAAAGTTAGAAACCCTTTTTTTGTGCTTTCTTGAAGTGGACTGGTGAATATTACTCCCAAACGTAAGTATTTGAAGACATAAAAAAAATCCAAATCAAAATATAGATCAATACAACATTTGGAAAAAATTTCAGGAATTTTGAATGGATAGAACAAAAGTTATTACATTTTTAGTGCTTGTTGCCAACCCTAGCTAGGGTTTGGACAGTTTTCATCAAAATCACTATAACTTTCTCATTTCACCATGAAAATTCCTAAAATAAAAGCCAAAAGAAATTAGAAAAAAAAAATTTAGCATGCAAAAGGTTTCATTGCACAAACAAGTCCGTATAGGCTGTACCAAATCTAAAAACTTTCTGCAACTACATAAAACATTGCAAAATCTTATTCAAATTCTTGCATAAACACCAAAAACCACTTCCCATATTCAAAACTCGACCATTCCAGGATCCAACATGCCTTTTAAAATCAATTTTTTGAAGTTACAAGATTTTTCCCATTTCCATTAATGATTTTTCATCATTTTTTGCCAAGTTTTCAAAATGCATGACACCCAAAATAACAACTTTGACATTTTTTTTGAAAACTGCAACAAACTAAAAACCCATGCCCAAAATGGATTGAAAATGGTATAACCACATTAATCATGGTCATTAAAGAACTTATTAACCCCCTAAGACCAAAAGGACTCCAAATTTGCAAAAATGCATTATTTGAGCAAAAATTGCATATTAGGTGCTCCTACACCATACTCCCAAGGGGAAGAAAAACTCAACTCCACTTGACTGTAGGTTTTCTCTCTCTTCCTAGTCTTCCAATTCTTCAAGAATTTGTCCTTCATCTCTGAAAATTTCCCTAGATCCTTTTTATTCTTCTTGTACCATCTCTTACTGAGCATCTTCTCAACTTCAAGGTACCAAAATTTGAGTTCTCATTCATATGCCTCAGTACCACTGTCTATGTCTTGATCTTCATCATTCAAATACAATATGTCATCATATTCATCATTCATGAAATAAGAAAATGCAACCATTACCTCGGTTGGTTTTGAAACATTTTCATCACCATAGTGTGTTACATTTGTATAACAATCTTCATATACTATATGTATTTCTCCTCCCTCTTTAGACTCTTTTCCATCTTCATTTTCATTTGCTCAACCTGTAAACACATACTCACACACATTGTTAGAAATAAATATTGAGTCTTAAGGGACCCATTTTCTTCATATTTTTCCTCTTCATCAGATGGTTTTTGCTCTTCCATCATCAACAAAGACTCCCCAATGTTTGGTTCTACTGTCCTCTCTTGCCTTCTCCTCTAAATGATCTTCTTGATAGGCCACTTTATCCTTTTTTTTATTGGTAAATGTCAACCACTTTCCTAGGTTTGCTTTCTCAAGACACTATTGCATCTCAAGTTTCATTTTTTTTCCATTTCTTCCAAGGCGTGCCTCAACTCTATTATCTCTTGTTGCATGTTTATTTGTTTTACCTTCTCTTCTTTCTTCTTCATCTCACTTTTCTCTCTTCTTTTCTTTTGTTTCTTGCTTGGTAATTATATACTCTGCAAGTCTCTATGGACTATTCTCCTCAAAATTTCCATTCTCCTTTTGCAAGAAAGTATCTTTCACCTTGCTTCTTCTCAATGTTGTCTTGTCTTTGTGATACATCACCTTAGGCCCATTTCTTTTCCCTTGGCCTAGTCTTTTGGTATCTAGGCTCTTCCTTCAACCTATAAAAAGACAATACAAAACTCCAAAAAATTTCTTTCCTAGATCTTTGGGATCTGATACCAAAATTTAATGCAGAGAAAAGACAAGCTAAACACATCACAAATAGGTTTTCAATCCAAATGGCAAAAATGTGCATTCTTGTTCATTCTTGACAACTTACTCTTAAAACCTAAAATATGGGGGTAACAATTTGGATTTTTTGGTCATAAATTTGATTGTATACCTGATATTAAAAATTTAATACCTATTTAGAATACCCTTTTGGCTCTTACTACACATATCTAAAAATGGGCTATGGTTACTTTGTATAGAATAGGTCAGAAATGGACTGTTACAGAGTTAGAAACCTTTTTTTGTGCTTTCTTGAAGTAGACTAGTGAAGATTACTCCCAAAAATGAGAAATTGAAGACATAAAACCAAAGAAAAATAAAAATATAGATCAATACAGAATTTTGGACAAAATTTCAGGAATTTTGGATTGGTAGAAAAAAAAGTTATTACATTTTTAGTGCTTGCTGCCAGCCCTAGCAAGGGTTTGGATAGTTTTCACCAAAATCACTATAACTTTCTCATTTCACCATGAAAATTCCTCAAATAAAAGCCAAAAGAAATTATAGATAAATTAATTTAGCATGAAAAAGGTTTCATTTCACAAAAAAGGTCGTACGGGCTGTACCAAATCTAAAAACTTGTTGCAACTACAGAAAAAATTGGAAAATCTTATTCAAATTCTTGCATAAAAACCAAAAATCACTTCCCATCTTTAAAACTCGACCATTCTAGGCTCTATTATTCATTTTACAATCCATTTTTTGTAGTTACAAGATGTTTCCTATTTACATTAATGATTTTTCATCATTTTTTTCCAACTTGCCAAAATACATGACACCCAAAACAACAACTTTGACAATTTTTTTGAATAATGCAACAAACTAAAAAACCATGCCCAAAATGGATTGAAAATGGTATAAAAAAATTAATCATGGTCATTAAAGAAATTATTAAACCCCTAAGACCACAAGGACTCCAAAATTTCAAAAATGCATTATTTGAGCAAAAATTGCATATTAGGTTCTCCTACACCATTATATCAAGATCAAGGTGTCATAATTTTTGGAACAAGGAATAATGTGCAAGAATAATAGTCAAAAAAAGGATTAAGCATCCATCCATGTATCTATGAATACCATATGGTTTCAAATTTGTAATTTTTTTTCAAATGCACATGAAATTCTTTAAAGTGGTGGTTTTAGGGCCCAAGGACCTTCATGACAATGTTTTACACTGTGGCAATGTATAGTTTTTCAGTCAAGCAATCCTTCATAACCATGGAAATAATTCAAAAGGGTAGGGTTTTAAGGAAAAAAAATCATGAGAATATTGGTCACCAAACCTAAAACACTTTTGTCTTTAGGCTCCTCAAACTAATAGTGTATAACCACAATGATAAAGACTGTGAACATTGGTGTTAAAATTGATATGTATGGAAAATGTGATCATATTATAGAGGTTTAAGGGAAAACATGAAGTAGAACTTCCAAGTAAGGAACAAAGGGAAGATAGTTTAATCGATGAAATAGTGGCCTACTACAATCATACCAAGGAAAATGCAACCATTTCAAAATGAATGCACTCCCTTCATTATTTTCTACAAAGAAAAGGTTTAGTATGCCTATATTTGAAAAGTGGTGCCATGAAAAAACAACATAGAAGATAAGAGGCAAGTAAAGGTAGGAATATTTATTTTCTACATGTCTTTGACCAAAATAAGATAATTGGAAACAATTGTTTTTAGTCAAATTCCTGTTGAAACTAAGATGACAATCTTTTCACTTTTCAAAAGGGAAAATAATTATGAGATGCAAAGTTCCATATTTTGAGATTATTGAGGAGCAATTCAAGAATGTTATTGCCTAATTTGAAGGAATTTTTCCACATGTTTGATGTCATTACCAAATTAATCTTTCTAAATCAGCAGCACTAACAAAATGACTTGATCTTTAAGGATTTTCATAGTGATTTATAGCAGGGAAAGACTTCAAAATATAAATTGGAAACAAATCAGTTGTCTTCATCAATAAAAAAGGGAACCTAGACTAGAAAATCAGATGTTTCCTTTTGTTTAGGAGCTAATTCTAAGGATTTTGCAACATTTTGTCAGCATTTAGCAATTCCTTGTCATAGAATGTTTTGATTTTGATGTTTTCTTTATAATTTATACATCTTTTAGGTCTTTCATTCTTTAGTTCTTGCTTCTTTTGCATAGAAAAATCTTGTCTTGTAACTCATTTTCTAAGAAAATTCTTTGTAACAACAAACTCCTTTTAGATTAATAAAAAGGTAGTAGAGTTTCTTCTTTAGTTCTTTAGTTTCCCTTTGAAATGAATTATTTGATGTTGTGATTGTGATTTCATGTTTTGAATCATTTTTATGTCTCATTCATTTAATTTAGAGCAAGAGGTTTATGTTTAATGCAGGTTATATGTTGTGTTGAATGGTTTTAGTAGGTTGTTGTGAAAATCCCTATTTTTCTTTCAAGAAAAATTTGAATCCAAACCTTCATATAAATTACTTATGTTTTGCATATTTAAAACTAAGTTGTGAAAGCAAAAAGGTCTTGTATTGATGTTTATTGTGAGTTGGAGTAGCAAGTAAACCTCCATTTCTCGTGCATCAACTCCATGTTTTTATAATTTTCATTTCAAGTACCCTTCTATCCATTTTCCTTGAGGTTTTTAGTAGTTTTAGGTGATCCATGACTGGAACCAACCCACTCTATGGATTGACCCTCACTTTAAGCCACCCACAACTTGAGGATGTTTCCATTTTCATAGGATAGTTGGGTGCATACTCAACTAGAATACAATCCAAAGTGGTAATAGTTTTTGGGATTGTGAACAAGTTTTTAGTCCTTTAAAAGTCATATTTTCATTATTTTTTGGTATGATCAACAACGATTGCAACCTTTAGAGTTTTTAAAAAATTCATACTTTATGACTCTTTGCTCTTGGTTTCAATTGATCTAGTGCATGCAAGATATGAGAAGGGCTCAAACTAGGAGAAGTTCGACCCCATTTGAATATTAATAGTTTTCTCCACCTAAAATAATGGGTAGAGCAAGAGGAATGAGTCATGTCTCATCTAAAGGGACACAATCTACTCCTCCTAGCCTTAGAGTTACAAAATAAACTTTAAGTAGCCCAATTCCATCAAGATCCAATAGTGTTCCCAACAGTAATATGGCTAGACAAAATAGGTATTTTTATTTTGTTCCTTTTAATAGTGGAAGTGAACTAAATCTTGAACAACATGATATTCTAGTATTTTCTCTTAAGATTTTTCCTTATTTTACTAGAGAATATCAAACTACAGTTGTAGAACACATCAGAGATGTTGCAACTTTATGTGTAGTTCATAATATCATAGCTAAAAATGTTGTAGTGAGGTTGTTGGTGACATGTCTCAAAGGAAAATATATTCAATGGTTTAGAGGATTTTTTGTTAACTCCATTTGTACATGGGATCAGTTGGGTGATGCCTTGAATAGGTAGTTTGAAGATAAATTAGATCATCTCTCTTTGGTTGAGCAATTAACTACCAAAAAATAGCTCCACATGAACACATGGTGGATTTAAATTTTCATTTCTAGAATACTTGGAATAAGATTCTAGCCATGGTAAAGCCTTCAAATGATTATGTTTTTTTATATTATCTTAAGGCTCTTAATAGTGATATTTCAGTGATGCTACAATCTATAGATGGATACACATTACTAGTAGCCTTTGATATTGCTATAAGGGAAAAAACATTCCTTATTCGAGCTGGTAAGATAACTCCTAGAAATCCAATGCTCATCTTTCCTAAAATACAACCACCTACTCCCATACAAACCTCAACTATAGTTGATGTCCCACCTTTTCCAACATTAGACCAACAAGATTTGCCTCAAGAAACTGTTGTGCCAATCCAATCCAAAGAGTTGTAAGAGATTATGGGTGTATTGAAGACTCATACTAATGAAATAGTTAGTATAAAGAGGCAACAAGACAAGAATTTTAGGTCATATCAATCTCCTTATTAGCCAAATAGGCCTCCTAATCAAGCCGATCCTCATGCTCAAAAAAGGAATTTTAATACAAGGCCTTTTCAACCTTACAATTTGAATGTAGCTAGCTCTTATAGGGAGTTTCTCTCCTTGCAACCAACGTCATAGTCCATCAACTTGCTCAAATGGTATGCTAAATGAGGAACTTATTGTTCAGAATAATGTTGTTGCCTCACATAGTCTAGTGCAAGATACCAATAATCAACAAGGTCCTCATCCTGAGTAGAGCTATTAGGGTGTTGCTTTGATGAATTGGAAGGAGAATAATTTTATGGATTTAATCATCCACAAGGTCCAAATCAGTCCTATACTCCTATAGCAGCTGACACAAGGTCCATAAAGAGGGTTGTAGATGTTGGAAAACAACCTGATAATCTAAAATCAAGCTTTTAAAAGCCAACAAGGTAATGTTAGACCTCTTCCTACACAAAAAATTCAAATTCTTCCATGAAATTAGGCTATGACAAGCAAGGATCATCCTAAGACTCAATTACAACCACTACAAGAATAAGGAGATCCAACTATTCCAAAAGGGAAGCAAAAGGTGAGCTCAACTTCTTTCAATATATTATATCATATGAAGATATCTAACATTAGTGTTTCAATTTGGGATTCCTTAGCTCTTCCCTGGAAAAAGGATTTGTTACAAAATTCTTTGTCTAATCTTTCATTATCCAATGAGCCTCTTGGAGAGTAGTCCAAATTTTATTTTCTAGATAACCCTTGAGATAGTAATGAGTCCACAAATAAAGAGACCAAGCCTTCCCCATTTTATGTCACTTTGATTATTGGCAATATTTAATCCATAATTGCATGATATATTTAGGAGCTAGTAAATTTTTCATGCCGAAGTCAATATTAGACAAGTTAGGTTTAACCTATGAGCCTCTTTCCAAAGGAATTATCCATCTAGATGGGTCATCAATCAATATAGTTGGGATAATCAAGGGTTTGGTTCTAACATTGTATTCCTACCCAAATTTCTCCATTAATCAATATATCTACATCATAGACCTTCCAACTCACTTTTCCTTATGCCTTTCAAGAGATTTCACTACAAATTTGGGGGGATACTTATCATCTGATTGGTCACACTTGTTATTTAGAACAAGATATGGCACTAAAGTTACCATAAAAGATAAAACATTATCCAAGGACCATATTGAACCATATGTCCATAGTGTTGTAAATACAAATTTATCCTTTCATGAGCACTGAGATCAACCTATTGTAGAGCCTAAAAATCCTATTGATGGCATTCCTGATTTGGTTTTAGATAAATGGGAAGCTAAAAATCATGACAATGATCCTTACAAGTAGATAGAACAAGTTGGCTTGGGTATCTACATGTTTCATGAACCAATTTTGGTTGTCCCAAATCTGATAAAAGATGATAAACGACACTTGGAACAATATTCAAGTAAGCTTTGGTAACATTACTTTGATGTTTCAAAGTGTAAAGTTGGTTTTGGTGGAGGTGCTATGTTATTTTCTCCTGAAGGTAAGAAGTATTACTCTACTTTTCATTTTTCTTTTAGTTGTTCTAACAATATAACAACGCATGAAGAACTTTTTCATGGTTTAGAGTGGGCAAGAAAGAATAACATCAAATTCTTGCAGGTGTTTAGAAACATTGAGGTTGTGGTGAATTAGGTGAGAAACCTTAATGCCACCAAAAATGAATTTTTGAAGTTGTATAAACATAGGGTTTGGGACATTATTGAAGAGTTTGATGCCTTTAATCAATTGCTTATTCCAAGAAATCAAAATAAATAGGCTAATAAGTTGGTTGCATTGGCAGATAAGTTTGACATTCTAGTAGAGATAAATATGTTAAGGTACAACACTATGTTAATGTAGTTGTAAGACCCTCTATTACAAATAATAACATACATTAGCAAGTGTTTGATAGTGATGAGTAGATTGCAAGTTTTTTGATTAAGGAGGTTGAGTTTTTAGGTTCAGATCAACAAAAGTTGAAACAACAATATGGAGATCAGATTCTTTAGTTAAAGTCAAACAAGTTTCCAAAGGGTTTGGTGACTCTTGAGTCTATATTCAACCCAGATGATTAGGTAAGAAAGGATAAAATCACCATGTTAGACAAAGAAGAACATTATGAACCTATTGAGATATTCAAAGGTAAACTTTTGAAACTTGGAAATATATGCACTAAAGAGGAAAAACATGCTTTTTTTTTGCTTTGTAAAGAATTTGAGGATGTGTTTTCTTGGGAATATAGTGATTTGAAGGTTTTAATCTTAAGTTATCTCAACATACCATAGATTTTCAACTTGATGCAAAATTGGTAAGACAAAGGTAAAGACCTTTGAATCGTAAACTAGAACACCTAATGAAGGATGAGCTAAATAACATGATTTAAAGTAGTATCATTTTTCCAATCAAACACACATCTTTGTTGTCTAATTTGGTCCCTATGAGAAAGAAAAGTGGTGAAATAAAATTGCGTGTTGACTTTAGGGACCCAAACAAAGTTTCTCTTAAAGATCATTATCCCTTTGTCCTTAATGGAACAAATATTGCAGCTTGTATTAGGTTCTAAAAGATTCTCATTGTTAGATGTTTTTTAGGTTATAATTAGATTTTTTTCAAGGAGGAAGATCAATTCAAAATAGTATTCACAACAAAGTGGGGAACCATGTCATACAAGAAAATTCTTTTTTAGATTTTCCAATGCAAGGGAAATTTTCCAAAGAGCCATGGATATGGCCTTCAAAGGCCTCATGAGAAAGTTTGTAATCATCTATCTTGATGATATTACTATTTTTTCTAAAGATGCTAAAGATCATTTCATGCATTTGAGGCATATTTTTGAAAGGTGCAGGGAGTATGGTGTTTCATTAAATCCAAAGAAGTGCATCTTTGTTGTTCATGAAGGTAATTGTTTGGTCATATTATTTTAAAACAAGGCATTACTATAGATCCTCAGAGAGTAAGTGCAATTTTGGTTTTACCATTACTAGCTCATAAGAAAGCTCTTCAAATTTTTCTACAAAGAATCAACTTTTAAAGGAGATTTATTCCTAATATGGCATTTATTTTGAAGCCTCTAGCTCCTATTCTTAAGAAAAATGTGAGTTTCAATCGAACTAAAGAAGGTAAAAGAAATTTTTAGGAGATCTAAGAGGTCGTAGTGGCAGCTCCAACACTCATAAATTCAAATGAAGAAGGTTTAGAGCATCCCATAGCATTCTTCAATCAAGGTTGGGAAGATTATGAGAAAAGTTATTCATTTTTTGAAAAGCATGTTTTAGCTATAGTTAGAAGTATCAAGAAATTTAGAAATATTCTTTCAAATACCAAGATACATTTGTTGGTTTCTCACCCAAGTGCTAAGGAGTTTTTTGTTGAAAAAGGATCTAAATGATAAGAGGGTTGGTTGGATAATAAAAGTTATGGAATATGATGTAGAAATAAGGGTCACAAATTTTATTAGAGGTAAGGGATTATGTGAAAAACTAGCTAGTGACTTAGAAAATAATGTAATAGTTGAAAATCAGGTTGTCTTAGTGCTTAATGATGAAGATAAAAATTTGTTAGCAACCCCTCCTTCAAGTTGGATACAAGAAATGATGCATTACCTTCAGACGGGTCAGTGTCCTAGAGGTCTAAACAATGAAAAATGAAGGTTTTTCAGGCTTCAACCCATTCCTTATGTTATCATAAATGATATTTTGTTTAGAAAGTATTTTCCTAGAGTTTTTTTAAGGTGTGTCTAATCATATCAAATTGATAGGATTGTTGAGGAGTTTCATGATGGACCATCTGGTGGTCATTTTGCACCTAATACAACAACTCTTAATATTATGAGAGCTGGTTATTTTTGGCTTGATTTATATAAGGATGCATTTGCATGGGTGAGAAGGTGTGGGAAGTGTGTTTTCTTTGCAAGTAAATAAAGGTTGGAACCTCTACCCTTGCATTCTATACAAGTTGAGTAGCCCTTCATGAAATGAGGACTTGACTTAATTGGAGTCATGAACCCACCTTCCAGCTATTGAGAAAAAGATGTCTTAAACTTACTAGTGTAAAAGAAATCAGCTGAAGGTTTATCAGGTTGACAAGAATATGTCATTGGGACTTAATGCTTAGTCTCTTCAACATGTCGAAAAGGTTACACAGTTTAGGCTTTGAGTTCATTGGGTTTACAGGTGAACGTCGATGGGAATTTGTGGAAAGTCTCCTCAACATCCTAATGATTGCTTCATTAGGTTGAGAGGCACATGTCAGTAGGACTTGGTGGATAGTCTCCTCGACATCTTGATAGCTTCATCAAAGAGACATTACAATGTCAAAGGGAGCTTTTTTGTAGTCCCTTCGATATTCTAATGGATGATGGGAAGGAAATTTTCAAGGAGACAGGTGGAGATCAGTGGGACCTAAAATGTGGTCCCTTCATTATTCCAATGGAGTTGTATCAAGGAGAAAATATGATATCGATGGGACCTTGAGGCTTGTCCCTTCGATATCCTAATGGAAAGAAAGATTGCTTCATCAAAGAGATAGGTGGATGTTGTTGAGACTTTACCATATCGGAAAGAGTTGCTACAGTTTCTCTTCAACACTCCGATGGAATGATAGGTGTATCAGGGTGATAGTGAGAATTCAAGAGACATGGTTTCCTGACATAGGACTTCATTGAGGTGATGGTTAAGTTTATTTGTGACCATTTTTTTGGTATAGAAGTTGGAACTTTCATTCTATGTTAATGCTTGAGAAGTTTGTATTGATGTCATAGTGTATTGAATGGGTAATCGGATTTGAGTGAGTGAAGATCAAAGTGAATGTAACATAATGCTACTAATTTCATTCTAGAAAAGCACCCTAAATAGCATAGCTCTATACTTGTATGTAATTTATGTTTTATGGTAATATAAGAGATCTATACTTTGGTGTGTGGATTTTTTCCTGTAAGGGTTTTCCCATATAAATTCTATGTTGATGTTTTATTTTCTATTCATGTTTTAATATGTGCATCTTAAATGAACTGTAGTTGTAAAGATTTAAATGGTTTATTTTCTTCTCTCTCCCAAATATTAGCATTAGGAAGGCGTATTTCACACTCTTCTTTCCTTTTAGATGGTATCAAATTTTTTCCATATGTTTTATCCTTGTGGATAAGATGGGTTTTTTGTGTTGATCTTGTTTAGTGGGAGTTTTGCAGAGAAATATAGTTTATAACTTATTACAAATTTAATATGGCTAATACATCTAGAAGAATAGAGATTGAGAATTTCAGTGGTGGCAATTTTGAGTTGTGGAAACTCAAAATGGAAGACTTTCTTGTAGATTGAAAGTTATGGGATGTAGTGTCCTCTTACAAACCATCAGCAACCTCGTAGAATGACTGGGATGCAATGGATTGGAAATCAAAGGGTCTGATCAAATTGTGCTTGGTCAATTCAGTTCTCTTTAATGTCCATGAAGAGAATATAGTGAAACTCTTATGGAAGAAGCTTGGTGACATTTATCAGGGGAAATCCTTGGTAAATGAGTTATTCCTTAGAAATAAGTTATACTCTTTGAAGATGGAGGAAGGAGCATCCATTCCAGATCATCTAAATGTGTTTAACATGATCTTTTCTTAGTTGAGGTCTATTGGTGTGAAGATAAATGATGAGGATCATTGCATGCTCCTATTATGTTCTTTTCCTAACAAATGGGATCACCTAGTAAAGGCTATTGGGAGTACAACAACCACTTTCAAGATGGAAGATGTGGTTGCTTCACTATTGTTAGAATAAATGTGGAGGAAATCTTCTGAGATGGCTAAGGAAACTCATGTTGTTCAAGGAAAATCAAAGGAGAAAGGAAAGAAGAAGGATAAGAAGTCTAATCCAAGTTAGAGGGGAGATCAAAGTCTCCTGGTAAGAAGTCCAAGGTGAAATGCTAGAACTATGGGAAGACTAGACACATCTAGAAAAATTGTAAAGTGGAGAGGAAGAAGAAAAAGAAAAATAGTTCTTCCAAAAATGAATCTTCTCAGAGTGATGCAGATTCCTTCATAGCAGCCTTGGTAATTTTGGCATCATAAGATGTTTGGCTGATTGAATTAGGCGCATCCTTTAACATGACCTCTCATAGAGGTTGGTTCTCAAAGTATGAAAAGTATTCTAGTGGAAGGTTGTATTTGGGTGATGATTCTCACCTTGAGATTGTTGGTTGTGGAAGAGTCATAATTTAGTTTCCTGATGGAAGAGTGTAGGGAATCAGTGATGTGATGCATATACCAGGTCTGGCTCAATATTTACTTTTTGTAAGTAAGCTTAATGATGTTGGTGTGTAATTATCTTTCTCAAATTGTGTTTGAATAATGACTAGAGGCTCTATGGTGTTGGCTAAAGGTGCACAAATTGGAACTCTATATAAGCTAGATGCATGTACAATACAGTGTAATAGTGCTCTACAAAGTCAAGTAAATTTGATCATGTAGAGAAAGAACAAGTTGTTCCCACGGGTGAAAACTCTTTGGAGATGAAGCTCCTAGTAGATAAGAAAATGTTGTGGAACCACATACTTGGCCACATTGGTGAAAAGGTTTAAAACCTTGGTTGAAGGGCTTGATGATTGTAATCTTGAGTTTTATTTTTATGAACATTGCATATATGGAAAGCAACACCATGTTTCATTTTATTATAGTCCTAATAAATCTTCTAGTATTTTGGATTATATTCATGTTGATGTGTTTGGTCAAATTAATATTCCTTTGCTTTTGAAATCTATGTATTATTTTGTTCATAGATGATTATTCGAGGACATTTTTTTATTTTCTTAGAAGTAAAACTAATTTTTTCACTCGGTTTAAAGAATTTAAAACCTTGGTTGAAAATTAAATTGGTAGAAAGATTAAGTGTTTGAGGATAGATAATGGTGGTGAGTTTTTTTTCAGTAGATTTTAGTAAGTTTTGTAAGGACCATGAAATTAAAAGGAATAAAAAAACTCCTTACACTCCACTACAAAATAGAGTTGCAGAAAGGATGAATAGAATGCTGATGGAAAGGGTGAGAAGTATGTTGAGTAGTGTCAATTTGGAACAAAAGTTCTAGGCTGAGGCTGTAGCTACATGTTATTTGATTAATATATCTCCCACTTAAATGCTCATGGAAAAGACACCTATGGAAGCATGGTCTAGTAAGAAGCCCTTGTTGAGACATATTAGAGTCTTTGGTTGTGAGGCATGTTCCTATGTGCCTAGTGAAAAGAGATCTAAATTGGAGAAAAAGGTAGTGAAGTGTATCTTCATCGGTCATAGAATTGGTGTGAAAGGGTACAAGCTTTGGAACCTAGTTAAAAAGAAGGTGTTGTATAGTAGAATTGTGATCTTTCGTGAGCTGAAACCTTCCATAGTTGATCTACAACCAGAGATGAAAGGAGAAAGAAAGGAGATACTTGAATTTCCTCCTACACCTAATAAAGATGAATTACGTACTCCTGGTGGACCTGTTAATGAGGGGAGCTCAAGTAGCTCTGAAATTTTTGAACAAAATGAAGAACCTCAGCCTTAGCTTGTGAAAAGGTCAATGTGTTCTAAGTGATGACCTGAAAGTTTTGGATATTCTATGTTAGATTCTAGTTGTGCTTATGCTTTGATTGCTAACATTGATGATCCTAGGACTGTTAGAGAGGCTATGGGTATGCTTGATACAAATTCCTAGTTGGGAGCCGTGAATGCATAAATGGCATCATTGAAGAAGAATGATACATGGGATCTGGTACCTTTTCCAAAAGGACAAAATCCTATTGGATGTAAATGGGTGTTCATGAAAAAGATAGGTCTTGATGGCAGTGTTGAGAAGCATAAAGCAAGGTTGATTGTGAAAGGATATTCCAAGTGGAGGGAATTGATTATGGGGAAATATTTTCTCCTATAGCTAAGTTGGCATCTATCAAATTTTTATTGTCACTTGTAGTTGTATATGACTTAGAGATTGAGCAGATGAATGTGAAGGCAGTGTTTCTTCATGGTGATTTGAAGGAAGTGATTTACATGTCCCAACTAGAGAACTTCATTGAAAAAGGTAAAGAGAACCTAGTATGTAAGTTAAAGAAATCTTTGTATGATCTGAAGCAATCTCCTAGAATGTGGTACCAAAATTTTGATATTTATGTGTTTTTTTTTGGATTTGTGAGATCAAAGTCTAACCATTTTGTAACTATGGGAAAAATCTAGGTTAGCAGATTATAAGCTAAATAAACTAAAACCCAAAGTAATAATGAACATGGGAGGAAATAACATGAATACAAGAAATATATCACCTTAAGTCTTCAACCTCCATGATTGACCTCCAATACACCTTCTCAACTTGCTAAAATATGTTGTTTTCCCTCAGATTTTGAATGATAAACCTATTGACTATGTTAAGACCAAAGCAAATGTTGAAGGATTTGATATGACAATGCAATACTATGCAACTATGCAACTAGCAAGCAACTATGATCTATGACTAATGTATACCAAAATGCCAAATGAAAGATGAAATATGCCTAAAACAAGAGCTAAAATGACAAGATTGCAAGAAAGCATGAAGTCCATTAAAATTCCAAGAGCTAAAATGTCATGAGATTGCCTAAAACAAGATTGCATGAGATGTCAAAATGAGAAAAAAAAATCATTTTATAGAAAATACAATTTTGGATGAATGGATAAGATTGAAGATTGAAAAATTCCCTACAATCAATGGACAAGATTCAATAAGGCAACCCACAATTAGGGTTAGGGAAAAATTAGGTCAAATTCAAAATGAGTGGACAAGATTCAATTTGAGAAAATGAAATCAAGGGTTGACAATGCATATGACAAGGAGATAAGATTGGCACACAAAAAGAGGTGGCTGAAAAATAAAATAATAATAGAAATTACTTGATTTTTGGAGGAAAGAGACTATTTTGAATTAAAAATTGATTTAATTCAAAAGGTGGGGTCACATGATAGTAAATAACTAATTTGAATTATTTACTAAAAGAGGGAAAATTAGAAAGTGGGACCATTTTAAATAAATAATTTTATTTAAAATGAGGAAAATGCCAAGGTGGATAATAATTAAATAAATTAAAGAATTTATTTAATTATAAGATGTTTAAGAATTAATGACGTATTTAAATAAATAAATAAAATTTATATATTTAAATAATCAACAAGAATTAGTGGACAAAGATAATTAAATAAATTAAGAAATTTATTTAATTATGGAGACATTAGACAATTAGTGACATATTTAAATAAATAAATAAAATTTATTTATTTAAATAATCAAGAGGAATAAAAGACACGAATTAACTAAATAATTAGGAATTATTTAATTAATAGTTGAAATTGGACAAAGGACAATTAAAATATCTTAATTATGCTAGGAAGAAAATGGCGACAACAGAGCTTGCAAGCCTAGGTCATTTTTATGTGTCTACATTTTTCCTCTCTTTGTCATAATGCAGCCTGTCGCATTGTGACAAATAAAATTAAGTCAAAAACATGCCCCAGCGAAGGTACGGAGTATCTATGCCCCCTCAGGAAAATTTTCAAATTTTGCCCCGGTGATAGAAAAATTTGGAAAGTGTCCCGACAAGTTAATTTGATGACCAAAAAAGCAATGGCACAAGAAGTTTCAGATTTCAACATGTTTAAGTTGTCTAAAATATTGGTCAAAGATGGTCAAAAGAATCTCCAGTAATAACAAGGTTGAAAAATCTCACTTTGACCCTATAAATAGGTTGAAAATGGGGTAAAAGTCAATTCATTTTCACACTTGCAAATTTGGAGAGCGCAGAGCTAGGAGAGTAGATGTGAGGATGGTGATTTCCATCTTAGAGCACTGTGGTGTGATCGTCAAGACATATAGACAGCCAGAGGGTGCGGACCTGCTAGTGAGTAGCCCAAACCCACTTTGTCATTTTGTCATTTTTCATGCATTTCGAGGGTTTTAGGGTAATTAAGCGAATGCGCTGCGACGTAGATGCATGCACGTACACCGCATTCATGTTCTTGTTTGACGCATTTGATGTGTCACGATGCAGATGAAGTGAGTCCATAAGGTAGGTTATTTAGGTGCAAAACATTTGTAGAAAACTAAGACACATTTTCCAAGTCACACTGCAAATGGCAGGCATAATGCCACATTTGATAGATTGTGATGCATTCACAAACTCAGGTGACGCATTTGAATGAAGTGACATAGTTGATAAGAATCATGTTACAAGTGCCATGCCGAGACATACACACAAGAGAAAATGATGCAAACGTAGATTGAGATGCAATTGAAGTACGAAATGATGCAATTGCCTAAGTGTGATGCAAATGAAGTCAACGTGACACATTTCTCTTTGACCAAGGCTAACTTTGTTGAGGCTCAAATTTCTAAATAGCTCCGAGTAGATAGACAATATGAATGATTTGCAATAATGTGCTAATGCTTGCCTATGTCTATGCAAAGACAGTTAGCGTTGATCTATACATGGGAGAGCAAACCATCGACATATGGGTTTCAAGACCAACTTCGAGACATGGAGCGACAATGACTGATGTGACTTGGTCTATACTACATTACTTATATGCCCATTGTCTAGGAAAGTAGGGGACTGTTGACTGCACTTTGTGAGAGGTGGCATTCAGAGACATGTTCCTTTCATTTTCTGATAGGAGAGGCTACAGTGACTCTTGAGGACATGTACTGAATCCTACGCCTACCGATCCAAGGGGAGTGGATCATGTATGATCCACACTAGGGACTACAAATGTTTACAGGTTTCTATGAGGATGAGACTGGTGCTAGGAATGGGATCGAGGGATACGAGATTCGTTGGGAGTTCATGGCAAAGCACTACCCTCGGTTTGATGCCATGTTAGTGACACTGATTGCAAGAGTACTGATACCAGACTGGCGAGGACATAAACCCCCTATTGGCTAGGGAAATGTACTGGTGAGGATGCAGTGAGACAAGACTGTATATGCATGGGGACCTTTCCTTCTAGGTATTTTGTACCATTAGCTCCATGATGTGGCATACAGGGGAGCACAGAGCATCAGCTGTGGCACAACACTTCTTATGATTTGGGCTTGGGAGCATGTTGTTGTCTTCCATCTGCCGATTCAAAGGCCACAATTGGCAGATGGTATGTCGTATGTGTATTATTATGTAGGCACCCTACAGTAGACCTGGGTGGGAGAGACAGGCTAGTGGTGACATAGGATAGACATGATGGTGTCATTCATCTGGAGGCCATACAAGGATTGCAGTAAGTGGGATGATGAGGCTAATCATTTGAATTTTTGTAGACAGTTTAGATATTTGATTGGGCACACTATACAAAGCCAAATCATCATTGAGATGTACCTGCTACAATAGGTGCTTCAACAGTTTGGTGAGTAGTAGGGTGTACCTATGGGTACCACAAAGTTTTCTAGATCATAGCAGGAGCTGATGTGGGGGCCTGCCATTTTAGTGCCATTTTCTGAGTAGCAGATAGATAGTTTAGTAGCACAATAATGGGGATGGAGTGGAGGGCATGCTAATCTAAGGACGACAATAGATTTTGAATTGTGGTGGCCGACACATCACCTAGTGCCATTAACAAATCTTGACAGGCCAGCACCAGTGGATCATAGACCAGTGATATGATGAGTACAACAAGGTGGCAGGGTAGGCATGGATGGAGGCAGGGACAGAGGTAGAGGTCGGGGGAGGGATGGAGGCCAAGGGAGAGGGAGAGGTGGAGGAGATGATGGAGGAGATGAAGATGATGGTGTAGATGGTGGGAGACATGGGAGGAGAGTGAGGCAGTGCATGAAGAGAGTTCCCTTAGTACCGATCCCCGAGGTAGTAGAGGAGGAGGCAGTGGGGTAGGAGGGAGAGAGATAGCCAGATGTTACACCTGATGTCAGAGTTAGTCAGGAGGAGGGGAGACAAGAGATGGAGAGGCCAGAGGAGGGACTGCCAGAGATGGAGGTCAGGTAGGAGGGGGAGATAGAGGTAGAGATGTTGAGGGAGGAGGGGGTCAGTGGAGGTGAGGAGGATGCCATAGATGAGGAAAAGTGGTTGCTGAGGTGGTGGATGGTAGAGGGGGAGGACGACATGCTAACAGGACCACCACTACCACATGATGCAACCATAGATCATAGAGTAAGCAATCTACAGAGGAAGCTCAATGAGACTATTGCTCAAATCAGATACCTACGAGAAGAGTTAGAGGTTACATAGATTGAGAGGGATCAAATAGAGATTAGGCAACATGAGACAGAGAGTTGGTGTTCGATATTTGCAAATTTATGTGTTGTGCTAGTTGGGGATGTGGTGAGGGAGTTGACTAGAGTTAGTGAGAGCAGGGGTTAATACTAGATGCTATATGAGTGGATAGTGTCAGCCGATCAAAGAGAGCCTAGGTTATCTTGGTCATACAGCCAGACAAGTTCAAGATTAGGTAGCAGCAATAGGTCCCACCGTAGTCGTAGCCATAGCAGTTTGGGTGGTTCCATCTTGTCAGGGCACACATCAGGGCACATGTCTCACCATTCCCATAGCACTCCTCAGGGAATAGGTCCAGCCACAACCATGGTTCCACTAGGTCAAGTCACATGTCAGTGCACAACTAGCCTCTAGTTACAAATCCATCGACCTCTCAGACATAGGCAGTAGTGATGATGATGGCATCAGTTCGACTCACAGAGCATTGATCACACAGGTCTTCTCCTTGAGGGGATGAGGAGAGCACGACATAGGGAATTTCACATTGTTCTCTTATTACCATAGCATCGATCACCCAGGTCTTCTCCTCGAGGGGATGAAGAGAGCATGACATAGGGAATTTCACATTGTTCTCTTATTACCATGTTTTAGAAATTCGTTGTTATGACACTTTATGACTTTATCCTGTGACATGATTTTTGAGATTATATATATGCGATGCAGTTTTGATGTGGCCTATATGCTTAATATTATGTGATGATGCATTGTGTATTGATGATGTGTATGATATATGCTTATCTAATGATGATTATGATGATGCAGTTATGATGACTATGTGATGTGATTTATGAATTTATGAGTCCTATGATGATGTCTTTTATATGATATGCCATGTATGCATTTTATCTTATCTACTTATGATGAGATGCCATGATGATGTAATGGTCGTTGATGCTTATATGCCATGATGATGTTATGTTCTAATGATGATGATATGGATATATAATGTATGGTTGTAATTGATGCCATGTTTATATATGTTGATGCATGACTATATATGTATGGAAAATGCAATTTTATGATATGATATATATGCGTTTTAAAGATATGGATGGTGTATGCACTTACAAGTTATGTGAATGTGTTGAAACCTATTGCAATGCTTATATGATCATGTATGCACTTATGTTTTTTTTTGTATGTCATAGAATATCATCATGAGATGGACGAGATGAGATGACGAGATAGAATGAGATGAATTTTAGTGTGAAGACCAAATCCTTCAACATGTTACCACAAGCCTTAACAATTATTGCTCTTAATCATCACTGGGAAGATTATTGTAATGGCCAACAAACACCATGATATGACATAGATCAAAGTGTGCAAGGTCGTACCATCACATGAGACAAGCAGTCACAGACAAGGATGACCATGACTCATACTAAGAGCACAATTTCCATAGTCTTTTTGTCATAGCCAACCACAAGCATAAAAAGAAAATAAAGACAATAAAGACAAGTCATGAAATGTCATTGCTCCTCTAAATCCTGTTGTCAGGACATCCTTGAGGAACTAGCAACATGACTACTTGAAAAAGACAAGACAAGCCAATCGTAATGATACATTGCTACTTCTCTACATCCCATTTTTAGGACATCGTTGAGAAACTAGTAACATGCTAGTCTGAAAAGATAAGACAATTCAATCATCATGATACATCATTGCTTCTCTAAATCATGCCATCAGGATATCGTGGAGAAACTAGTAACATGATGAAAGATCAAAGGACAACATGCCAAGATAGTGTTTGCCAAGTGTTTTCCAAGTGTGTCTAAATGTCAAGTGTTTTAAATGTCAAGATGTCAGGTGTTACCAATTGTCAAGATGTCAGGTGTCGAGTGTTGATGATGCTGAGATGATGAATGCCAAATTTTTCCAAATTCATGAAGGACACATCCTGAATAATGTCGATGTCAAGAGGATCCCTCAAAATTCCAGATGAAAATGACAATGCCTAGGACACATCCTAAGGCATAAATGACAGAGGTTGTTCTTCAGAAGGACACATCTGAAGAATAACCCAAAGTTGATAGTTTGACTGTTTGTGACAATTTGACTTGTTTTGACTGAGTTTGACTACATGTCACTGTTGACATGTTGATGTGATTAACATGTTGATTAAATGATTGCCATAGTTTATTTTAGAAGTTTTTCTATTTTGAAATGACTTGTTTGACTTGAAGACATTTGACGTGTGTGTCAGAGTAGTTCCATGAACCCTAATGGACTGACCTAGTGCAGCCTCGAGGGCTTATCAACAGATGGCCTTGCCTACGTCATACACTCAAAGACCTTGTAGTTTGACATGACCAATGACTTTGTCACAATGAAAAAATATAGAGTCATGATTTTTATTTTTGACAAACCTAAAAGGACTAACCTAATGTCTCAGGGACTCAAAGATGAGCCTTACCTATGTAGCAAATGCACAGAGACAACATAGTTTGACAAATGACAAAGACTTGACTGACATGACTAACATGACAAAATGTGGCTTTGTTTTTGGGATTTTGACATGTTATTTGGATGTTTTTGTGTTTTTTCCATATTTTGATTTTTTTGGATTTCTTTAGGATATTTTAAAAAAAAAAATTAGGTCTTTTTTTAGGACATTTTATGATTTTTTTGTCTTTTTCTCAGGACATTTTATGATTTTTTGTCTTTTTTCAAGACATTTTATGATTTTTTTTTGTATTTTTTAGGAAATTTTATGAGTGACAGGACCATGTGCAATACCCACTACAGTGAGGTGATAAAGAATTTCCCCTAGTCAGGTCCAAGACTTAACCAAATTTGAAGGATGTGAAAAGGACATGCATGGGGTGACAAATGGACAGTATGTAGGACTTGATGTCAATCGTTTGTCAACCATGAAAAGGAAGGGTGTAATGTCATGGAACGTGTTGTGGTGGTGACAAAAAAGTGTGTTTTATTATAGGCCAAGGTAGATAGAGTGATAGTAGATGGCAGAGCAATGACTGACTACACATGGTGCATGTTTGCTAGGTTATGGTACTTATCCAAAGCGCCTATTTGCTAGGTTTTCACTATTGGACAAATTATTTCTAGGTTTTCATCAAGGTGACGATTTTTTTATATTTTTCATTTTTTTTGTATTTTTAAGGTTTTCAGCCCAACTTTTTGATGCTATGCATATAACCTCCAAAGATTTAGATTGTTGATGGGCTCTGTCAGTTGTTCACTGTCTAGAGTAGCTAGCTAATATGCTCTAGAACCAAAAGAGGACATGATGATGTAGGGACCTAGCCAATTTGGTTCAAACTTGCCAATTTTTTCTCTATCAACTTGATTCTTAGGATTTTGCATGAGGACTAGGTCGCCAATGTCAAACTTTCTGACCATTACTTTCTTTTTATAACTATCATAGAGATGATTCTAATATGCTTGTAAATGATTCAAGGCATTATGACATCTTTCATATAACATCTCTAGCTCATGTAGTCACATCTGTCTATACTCCCCATCATCGATCATACCCTTCATGGAGGCTAACAAATATGATATTTCAACCTTGATGGGAAAGATGGCTTCAACTCCAAAGACCAGGGAAAATGGAGTGGCTCTTGTAGGTGTGTGAATGTTGGTGCGGTAGGCCTACAGAGCAGGGTTAAGTTGGATGTGCCAGTCACGACCAGTGTCATTGACTATCTTCTTAAGAATTTTGATTATTATCTTGTTGGATGCCTCAACTTGACCATTTCCTTGTGGGTAGTATGGCATGGAGAAATGGTGTTGGATATGGAAGCATTCACATAACTCACGAATGTCTTGGTTTTTAAAAGGACACCCATTCTCTATGATGATGGAATGTGGAATACCATACCGACAAATGATGTAGTTGAGGATAAATTTGGAAAAAAAAAATTGATTATATATGTAAGGGGGATGGCTTTGATCCACTTAGTGAAATACTCAGTGGTAGTGATAATGAATTTGTGGCCATTAGATGAGGTAGGTGTTGGAAAGCAAGGACAAACAACTAAGAGGGGGGGTGAATTAGTTGTCACAAATTATTTAAAAATTTTCAAACTTAACTCAACTTAATCTCAGATCTGATGCATGAACAATAAACCATAAACAATCAACACATCAAAAACATAGAAAATACCAAGATTTTTTACGTGGAAACCTTGTTAGGGGAAAAACCATGATGGATGTTAGTCCACAATATTATACCTTGTTAAAAGTATAGAGAAGAATAATGGGAATGCACATGCATTCAAGCACACTGCCTAGAGCTCACTGCTCAAATACAAAAGGGATCACTACGCAAAGAAGAGAAATACATATTAGATCCATAGGGTATGAACTGAGAAAATAGCTTCTCCAATAGCCTGATTATAGTTCCGGTTAAGCACATAAATACTCCTTCACACTTCGCTCAAACTTCTTCACACTCTGCTTTGCAATCGAGTGATTAGAACACTATTCACACATTTGCACTTTCTCTAGCATACATTCACTCTTTTTCACTCTTCACTTTTCTCAAACAATCACTCTTATATATCTGCAACATGAATTACATCAACAACTTTATCAGCCAAAATATAAAACATATTTTCAATGTTGGCCCAAATTTACAAATAAATTTTCAATGCAAATCAAACACTGTTGGCCAAAATTATGTTCCCAAAAACAACATCCTCGAGTGTGCCAAAAATTCAAATTTTAATTTCCAAGGATCCACAACACATTGCAACCACCGTGTTAGCCAAGAACATGAAAACCCGAACACACATGAGAAAAATCTTCAACCACGAACACACCAATCAATGCGAACATGTAACAAAGATAGAGAATGATCTAGAAGCATCCACAAGAAACAAGAACCACTAGAGATACATCCATAGCAAATCAAATTACTAGAATCACATCAACTTCACTCAGGAATACTAACTTAAACCATAGAAACACTATCAAAATACAATTATTCATAACATAATCAAAACTTCATGGAAACCTTTGCAACTTCTGGTGGATAGACTAGATACTCTAAAAAATAAACCCTTTAGTCCACAAAAATTGATCATCGACATACTAAGAAAGAAACCTTCATGACCTTCACTTTTCCACTAGCAACTAGCAACTCTTTCTTTTGACAATTTTTTCAATATCCTCGACATATACAACCTTCAATACATTAATGCTAATAGTGTTGACATCAATGACAACCACATATCAGCAACACAACCACATCATCCAACAATATCCCCCTTTGGAATTGATGGCAACACATGATGTGAAAATAACCATCAATGCAACTCTCAAATTAGCACTTACTCCCCCTTAGATTCTGACTCTTCTTCCTCAACTTCTTCTACATGATCTTCACCCCACAAGGCTCTTCCCCCCAAATAATTCACAGTTTTTCACATGAATCTTCTCCCTCTTTGACATCAATGGAAAATATAAACATTATCTTCACACTTACAAGCTTTAAACCACATATCTACACATCTGACTACTCCCTCTAAGTAGCAGCCACGAAAATATCAATTTGGATCAGAATATAGCTTTAAAGCATATGGGTTTATGCAAGTAAATGCATCTCTATTTCATATCAAGAGGGGTAATCTCCCCTAGCATC
This sequence comes from Sequoia sempervirens, assembly GCA_007258455.2. NCBI lineage: Eukaryota > Viridiplantae > Streptophyta > Pinopsida > Cupressales > Cupressaceae > Sequoia > Sequoia sempervirens. The sequence continues at coordinate 1,050,182,531 of VDFB02281492.1, read as the reverse complement.
CCTCTGAGATACTCAAAAGTATCCTTTTGCAATGGCTTAGAGAAAATGTCTGCAACCTATTCTTTGGTAGGAACATACTCCAATCTAATTTCTTTCTCATTCACTTTCTCCCTTAAAAAGTGAAACTTGATTGATATATACCTGGTCTTAGAGTGTAGCACCAGATTCTTTGATATGTTTATTGCACTTGAGTTATCACAGCATATGGCAATAGGTTCATCATATACTACTATGATATATTTCAACATCTGTTTCATCCACATCACTTGAGTATGATTATTTGCAGCAACAATAAACTCTGCCTCAACAGTAGATAGGGGAATGGAAATTTTCTTTTTACTCAACCAAGACACCAGCTTCTTCCCTAGGAAGAAAGCACCACCACTAGTACTTTTCCTATCATCTACATCTCTTGCTGGAAATGGAAATTTTCTTTTTACTCAATGTAAGATCATCATCTTTAGGATACCAAAGTCCAAAATCAACTATTCCTTTTAGATATCTGAAGATTCTCTTTATAGTAGTCACATGAGATTCTTTTGGATCAGCCTGAAATCTAGAAACCATACATACAACATTCATGATGTCTGGTCTGGTCTAAGTTAAGTAGAGTAATCTTCCAATCATTCACCTATATCTTGTTTTATTTTCCTTAGGAGAATCATCATTCTGTGTTAACTTTCATCTAGTTACCATGGGTGTACCAACATGCTTTGAGTCTTCCATGCCAAACTTCTTTAGTAACTCTCACATATTTGGACTGAGATATGAAAAACCCATTTTCTAACTGAGTGACTTGCAATCCTAGAAAGAACTTCATCTCTCCAATCATACTCATTTCAAATTCACTTTTCATTTCATCAGCAAACTTCATACATAAATCATCATCTCCTCCAAAAATAATGTCATCAACAAAGACTTCAATAATCAACTCTTTATCATGATCCAACTTAAAATTCAAGTTGTTGTTAGTAGTACCTTTATTGAATCCAAGCTTTAGTAAGTATTTATCCAGAATTGTTATGTTCTTTCTCTCTACAACTCCATTCTGTTGAGGGGTTCGGGCAGCAAATAATTGTCTTTTGATTCCATGCTCTTCACAAAAAGAATTGAACTCCCTAGAGGTGAAATCACCACCTCTATCTGACCTTAGGCACTTTATCTTCAGACCTGTCTCATTCTTTTCCATAGCTTTGAAACTTTTGAACTTCTCTAATGCTTCACATTTTTCTCTTAAGAAAGCAACCCATATCATCCTTGAGTAATCATTAATAAGCAGCATAAAATACCTTTCTCCTTGTAGACTTTTGATTCTGGAGGGACCACATAGATCAGTATACACCAGCTCTAGTATTCCATTAGAATGATGCTTTTTACTCTGAAAAGAAACTCTAGTTTGTTTACCCATTTGACATTCCTTGCATATTGTATTAGTAGGCTTCACTAGCTTAGGTAGATCTCTTACTGCTTGAATGGAGCTTACCTTGACAATGTTATCAAAATTCACATTACACGGCCTCCTATGCCATAACCAGCTTTCATCTACTTGAAAAATTAAACAACTTACATTACTAGCACTTAGGTGAAAAATATTACCTCTTGTCTTTGTACCTGAAGCAATCATATTTCCAGAACTTCCAAGTATCTTACATCTTCCATCTTTGAACTAAATATCATAACCCTTTTCCACCATCTGTCCAACACTCAATAGGTTATGCTTTAATCCTTTAACATAAAGGACATCATCATTGTTATGTTTACTAGCAAGACAAATAGATCCTCTACCATGAATCACACCAGCATTGTTATCTCTGAATCTTACAACCCCACCATCATATTTCTATAGACTTACAAATTTGCTTTTGTCACCAGTCATATGATGTGAGCATCCGCTGTCAATAACCCACTCATCCTTTGCTTCAATTCAGGTTGTAAGAGCTTTCTCAACTTTAGTAGATTCAATAGCCACCAGACCGTTTTCCTTGATAGCAATGAAAACCCATTCATCTTCATTTCCATTTTCTTTATCAAATTCTTCATTAGTCACACCTTCTTCAGCAAAATAGCACTTCTTTTGAAATCTAGGTTTGTAAGGCTTAGACCTAGGAACTCTTCTAGGACACCTTGAAGCAAAATGACCTATTTTACTACAAGAAAAACATTTAATAGGAAACTTTCCTATATACTTACCTTTTCCTCTGCCTTCTTTCTTCACAATAAATGCTTCCAACTCTTTAACCTCTCTTTATTCTTCTTCAAGTTGTTTCATCTCTTCCTCATACTTGAATTTCTTTCTAGAAATTTCTCCCAGATCATATCTTTGCATGTTTCTTCTAGATACAAAAGCCTTAAATGTAGATTCAGTCTTAGGGGTAGAATCACCAAATTCACTTACCTCAAAGGAAACAAGTTTACCAATCATCATATCCCTTGTTACATTTGTTATTCATTTGAACTCTTCGATAGCATGAGCCTTTGACTTGTAGGAGGGAGGCAATGATCCGAGCACTTTAGCTACAATTTCTTGTTCATCTAGAATAGCACTAGCACATCTAATACCCATCAAAATTTCATTTACTCTTTGCATAAAAGAAGAAATATTTTCATCTTCACCCATATTCAAATTTTCATAATTTCCTTTCAAACTTTTTAGCTTAGCAACCTTCACATGTACATATCCTTCATAAAAAGTCTCCAGCTTCATCCACATTTCATGAACTATCTTTAGACCTATCACATTTGTCATTTCTGAATCCATCAAAGCACTCAGCAAAGCTTCAATAGCCCTGATATTAGTCTAAGTCTCTTTAATCTCATCAGGAGTGGAAGGACCATTCTAACAAATAGTATATCTATTCTTTGTAGTCTTCCAGAAGGGTTCACCTAAACACCTCAAATGACACTCCATTCTGGATTTCTACAAAGAGTAGTTTTTTCCATCCAATCTAGGACTAACCTTCTTGTATGATGCCATCTCAGATCACCTCAAGCTTTTAAACTTCTTAAGAGGAACCTACTCTGATACCAATTATTGGAAAAACAAGGAAAGACAACTGAGAGGGGGGGTGAATCAATTATCACATATTCTTATTTAAACTTTTTCAAACTTAACTCAGCTTAATCTTAGATCTGATGCATGAACAATAAACCATAAACAATAAGCACATCAGAAATATAGAGAACACCACAATTTTTTATGTGGAAACCCTGTTAGGGGAAAAACCATGGTGGATGTTAGTCCACAATATTATACCCTGTTAAAATTATAGAGAAGAATAATGGGAATGAACATGCATTCAGGCACACTGCCTAGAGCTCACTGCTCAAATACAAAAGGGCTCACTACCCAAAGAAGATAAATACAGATTAGATTTGCAAGGTATGAATTAAGAAAATAGCTTCTCCAAAAGCCTGATTGCTATTCCGGTTAAGCACAAAAGTACTCCTTCACACTTCGTTCAAACTTCTTCACACTATGCTCTGCAATCAAATGATTAGAACACTATTCACACATCTGCACTTTCTCTTGCATACATTCACTCTTTTTCACTCTTCACTTTGCTCAAACAATCACTCTTATATATCTTCAACATGAATTACATCAACTTCGTTGACCAAAATATAAAACATATTTTCAATGTCGGCCCAAATTTACTAATAAATTTTTAATGCGAATCAAACACCGTCAACCAAAATTATGTTGTGCCCCAAAAAAAATCCTCTAGTGTGCCAAACATTCAAATTTTAATTTCCAAGGATCCACAACATGTTACAACCACCATGTCGGCCAAGAACATGAAAACCCAAACACACATGAGAAAAATCTTTGACCATGAACACATTGATCAATGCAGACATGCAACAAAGATAGAGAATGATCTAGAAGCATCCAAAAGAAACAAGAACCAACAAAGAAACTGTGGATGCTAAATCTGCAAATGGCTAATATTCCATCATTCATCATTAGCAACAAAGTAAATATTCACATCCATATGAGATAATCCAACATGTTTTAAAATGCAAACAAATAACAAGATGACTAAAGTAAAAGCACATAAAAACGTGATGTCAATTCTATCTCATATTGGATTGGTGCTTCTATGGAAAGAAGCCCTTTCCCAATCCTTGCTAAACTCCATGATATGTTGATATGAAACTACTTTGAAGATGATATGAGGTGGGAAAAATCAGTTCTCAATTAAAGAGAGTGACTTTGCATGAGATTGTGGAGGATTTGTTGAAGAATGAAGCCTTCTATTTATAAAATGTCAAATGCTAAGAGTGCTCAAAATAGAGCAATGTGGGATAAAGATTTGACCAATGAGATGAAGCCACTTGTCAACTTGTGATAGGTTGAGTAATGAGCACATTTTGGTTAATGTGCCAAAGAGGGGGAGATTCAAATTTGAATTTGAGAGTTAAATGTTGAGTAGGGGACATGTAAGAGATAATTTATTGCCTTGTTGGATGTACATGTCAACTTGTTTTTGAATTCAAACTTGAGGGTATATTCCATTTTTATGCCAAGTTGATGAAAAATGATGATTTTAATAAATCAATAAATTGATTTATTTGTGCAAGTGGGAAAAGCTAGAGGATGTGATGGGTGATTAGATTAGGTTAATCAAGATTAGATTAAATTATATGATGATTAGTTGATTGTGACATTGAACTTAAATATTTGGGTTTATTTAAATTAAATGAGAAGAAATTGATGATTAGAGATTTAATTAAATAACTTTGATGTATTTAATTAAATGGAGATCTTTAGAAGATTAATTGATTTATTTAATAACCTTTAGGAGATTGATTAAATAAACTTGATTTATTTAATTGATGAGCGAATACGATTTAATTAAATGAGTGATGTCAATTTTGCATGTCTACATTTTTCCCCTCTTTGAAGCAATGTACTTGTTGCATTGGTTCAAAGAATAAACTTTCCGCAATCAAAATTTGAAAATTTTATGATTTTTTAGATGCCCCAGCAGAAATTACACTGGTACATTGCCCCCTCAAGAGATCAAGCGAAAAGATTCAATTTGAGGGTCGATCTCTCAGTAAAGAGGTTCAAGATGGACGTATGGATGATTATGATGATGATGCAAATGAGATGGTTGAGATGGATGAGATGGATGATGTGATATGCTATGATTATGCAAATGTATGATTCTATGCAGATGCTTAGACTAACAGATCTATATTATGATGATGAAGATGCATGTGAGATGATATGTAAAATGCTGATGGTTTGTGGATGCAAGATGGATGCATTGGTGATGTTCTGTTATAGTGGATAGAAGAAAGAAGAAATGAGATGAGGACAAGAGGATCCAATAGGTCCATGATCTGACAATACTTTATTAGAGATGATGATGATGATAGATGATGATGATTTTATTATCAAGGATTGGGACTTTAAAAGGGCTACTTACCTTATGTTTGATAATACACATAGATATGATGCATCAAGGTATAAAGAACCAGGATGGTGTTGTACCTAGTGCAATGGACTTTGACTCGACAAACAGATAGGAGTATTCTTGTTCACACTTGACATATGTAAACCTTGCTAGGACGTACCTAACAAAGCAAGTATTTTCCAAGTTATTTTACAAGAACATCCAACAAGCACAACAGACAAAAGATAATGATCATTGCCCCATTCCTATCTTTCTAAATCCTTCATTCGGATATCATCAAGAGGTCCTTAGAATGAGTGCAATAAGATAAATCAAAAGAAAAGATTAAGTACACAAACAAGCCAATGTTCTTTATACCTTGAGCCAAAGGGATGTGTTTTGATAGGATAAAAATCCAAGGTGATATCGAAAATGATGCCCATTGTCAGAATGATATATCCTAGGACATGCATTGTATAGGATGATGATGGGTTGACAAGTTGATTGATAGGCTATTGATATAAGGTTGACTGACATGTTTGAAAGTGATCAAGATTTTGATTTTGTGTTTGAAGTTTACTTCTGCCAATTGTTGTGGTTGTTTATGTTTGTGTTGCCAAAGGATGAAGGTGAGGATCACTTTATTATGGATGATTGATTATTTCGAGTGAAAGCGAGATGAGACGGATGGATTTTTTCAAATATTTGGATGTTTTTGACATTTTTGGAATGTTTTGAGGTTGTTTTTGGTATTTTCAATATTTTACAAATGTTTTGATTTTTTTTTGTTCGAATGTTTTGGGGGTTTTTTTTTAGATTTTATGAATGTTTTTGGATTTTGTGTTTTTGGATGTTTTTGGAATTTTCTTGGTTTTTTAATAGTTTTGGATTTTGATGTCTCGGGGGCTGATCAAAGATTAGCCTTGCCTACGTTTAATCCCAGAGATGACGTAGTTCAGATTCTATGTTTTTTGATGTTTTCGTTTTATGGATGTTTTTTGATATGTTTTGAATGTTTTTGGATTTTTCCCATGATTTTGACGATTTGGATATGGACATGTGTGATGATATCAGTTCTTTGTTTGGGATTTTGTTGAAAACCAAGCTAATTTTGATCAATCGGGTCGATGGATTGATGATGATAATAACATTATTGAGGATACACAACAATGGAAGGATTGATTGATCAGGATTGAGGATGATAACATTGTTGAGGATGCACAACAATGCAAGGATTGATTGACAGGATTGATGATGATAACATTGTTGAGGATGCACAACAATGCAAGGATAGTGTTAAGCAACACAAGGATTGAGATGTTGATCGGATTGATGATGATAATATTGTGGAGGATACACAACAATGCAAGGATAGTGTTAAGCAACACAAGGATATCCTGAGATGATGATTTTTTGATTGGATTTGATTGATCACGATTGATGAAGCTTGATTTGGAACAAAAGTTTTTTTGAATGATCTGATGTGATGTTGACATGCAAATTAGATGTGACTGATATCAATTCTTTGGATTGATGTTCAATGAAAGATGAAGAGTAATAAGGAACATCTTTTTGTCAAAATATGCAATGGGCTAGTGATTTGGATTTTGGATCACAAATGCTTTGACCAATTTTATTTCACATTTTCAAATGTTTAGATCACCACATAAGTTGGAGGATATAGATCAATATTTATTCCTAAAACAAGATCTAAACATCTGCCCTCAGTGTCCATCAATGTATGGAATGCGATGTGTGGATGCTCGGATATGGAAAGCATGCAAAGGATGCCAAGGATTATCTTGTGATAAGATAAGGTATTTGGATAAAGAATGCTCATTTGGATAATGCTTCATGGCTCAGATAATGCTGCATAGGATAGGATCCATGAAAATGGCCCATGTCAAGATGTTTACCATAAGCAGCTATAAAGTGTGCCCCAAAATTTGTCAAGATCAAGATGACTCGACTATGGATGCAAATATATGCGAATGGATTGGATAAATGGTTCATGGATGAATGGATTTATTATGGATAAGACTGATGGAATGTTGGATTTATTATGGATGGGATGAGATGCTTTCTCTTGGAGTGGCACATGTAGATGCTCTATTCTACACATGATACCTGTTTGCCAAGTTTTCATCATGGTACCTACCCAAAGCACCGCCTATCCAGTTTTCACTAGAGGACAATTTTTTTCTTTACTGTTTTCAATCCTTTTTCTAATTTTTTTGGATTTTCATATTTTTTGATTTTTTTGGTTTTTCTGAAAGATTCATGCTGACCCATCTAGTGGTGTTGATGTAGATGCTTTTGTCATAATGTTCCATCAATATCCTACCTGAAGAAGTTGCTTTGCTAAGATACATGCACTTGAATGTAGCTTTTCAGATTCCTGATTTGCTTTGTCAATACCAGAGTTAACTTTGTCTCTATGCGCACATTGCGATAGAGTGCCTTCAAAATCCTTATGATGAAGGGTTGTTGCCAATACATGGTCAATGTGAGAATTTGATATCATGCGTGGAGGCGTGGATGGAGTGTATTTAGGGATAAATATGGATTGGTTGATAGTTTGGAGCTTTTGACTCTCCAAACTTGGGAAGGTGAACAATGATGGGTGGATACGGAAGTGTGCATGGAATTAGGACCAACTGCTTGATACACTTTGTATGTCACTGGAAAAGCTGATTTTTTCTTTTGTGGACATCTTTGATGGATACATTTCCCTTTTTGATTTTCCCCCATAGTTTCTTTGACTGATGGAGTTTGATAGGGATAATACTTCTTTGTATTCTTTGGAATCCACTTGTATTTGATTTGTCCTTCATGCTTCTTAGCTTCTTTTGATTTGATAATGTTCATTGTGCTTTGATTCAAATCTTTCCTTTGACATTGGTCCCAATTCATGGATGGGGTGATGGGTGGATGAAGATTCATGATGTGGCTAGTTGTAGTATTGACATTGGTTTCATCAAAAGGATTCTCTGTGCTCCCTATGTTGAAGTTTTCTTGAGACATAGTTTCCCCTAGTATTTTGGTAGTGGCACCTTCGTTCCTTGATTCTGCTTGTTTTGAGGGTTCCTATTTAGAATGCATTCTCTAATGAACGACCACTGTAGATGATGTTATTTCAATTGGATGCTCTCCTGACTTTGGAATATCCTATTATATCTAACCTGTTTCCTTGAGTGGATATTGTTGGATATCCTCATACATGGTGTCTTCAATCTAGATTTTGGATATATCTGATCCTGATGTTGACAACTCTATTTGGCTGTAGGAATCAATAACCTACTCTTTTTGTTTAATAATATCAAGAGTAAAGGAATCTTATTCTGAATGAAGATCATCTACTTGTCCATCTATAGAAAGCATCTCATGGGTAGTTGGAGGAGTAAGTGCTATGTGGATATGATCATCTTGTGTGGATAGGAGAATATCCATTAGATCATTGTAGTATCTTGGAGATGCAAATTTTTTATCTTGATTAATTTTGGGATTTCTTTCAACACGCTTTGGATCAAGTTCCTGACATGGGTCAGTTTCAAAGGATGGATTGCTTACAAAGGGTTCTTGGACATTATCATTAGGCATGGTAAGTGGTTCAATATCCTCTTGATATTTGAGTGAATTTGGATCAAGTGTCAAGTTGAGGATTCTATCAGTATCTGTAACCATGAGGTCAAAGGGGGTCAACATGTCTTGGAAGGGACCATTGCTAGACCTTGGTGAAAGATTTTGATCATGCTTTGGAATAAATTCTTGAGATATGTCCTCTAACTCATAAGGTGATGTAGATAAATTTTCAACATGATCATAGGTGAATAGATCGTGCATTATGTCAATAGGATCAAATAATCCTAACACTCCTTGAAATAGATCACTAAAAAGTTTCTCTTGATGTATGGTGAGTTGATCATCGGGTGGGGTAAAAACATCTTCAAGATGCTCCTTAATTGAGAGATCTTGAACATTGTTTTTGAAAATTGTGGTGGAGAGATTATGAATGTCTTCGACCATAGAGTCAAGTGATGTTCGAATTTCTTGAATTGGATTATTGTTGGGTATTGTTGGTGGATTTGTATCATGATTGAAAAGTGATTTCTGACATATGTTGATTTGATCATTGGATGAAGTAGACATAGCTTCAAGGTGCTCAATGATGGATTTATCTTGATCCTTGTTCTCAACAGTTGTCATTTTTTGTGTTTGTGCTTGTGTTTGTTGGGTAGCTTGAGAGGCTTGGGTAGCTGGAGAGGCTTGTTGCACTTGTTGAGCTTGTCTTGCTTGTTGCATGGCTAGATATTGTTGGATGGCCTTTTGGTAGGCTTGGTGAGCTTTTAGCACAATGTTATATTATCTTGTTGCGTTTGGTTTTGGTGGTAGTGGTGGTGGATTTGGAATTGTGTTGGATGCAATGACAAGTGGTTGAGATACACTTGGAGTGATTGAGGTGGTGAGGGGTTGAGATGTGATGGGCGTGATAGTGGTGGTTGGAATAATCAAAGTGATAGGGATGGTTGGAATGACCGAGGTGATAGGTCCTTGGGAGACCATGTTTTGATTTTTTAGGATTAATGTTCTCATTTGATTAGATACCATCTGTTGGTGTGATGTCGATGGTAAATTCAAAGGTTCTGAAAATGATGGATTGATTGGTGTTAGGTGGATTGATTTGGACAGAGTGATTGGTGCTAGGTAAAGAGGGAAGCCCTAAACCAAGGAATGATGTTGATATGGGTAATGGTGGTGGGGATGTCTCTTGGCGCAATGACTCATCTATTTTGGTAAGTGTAGCAATTTGATCTTTCCAAATTTGATCTTGATTTTGATCTTGACTCTCTTGATATAGTTGATTTGGTTTTTGTTCAAGCAAATTTGGGATTCATACTTGTGATTTTTGAATGGGATCATGAACAAATTTATTTTGGACAATGTTTTGATTTGGGATGGTGTTCAGATTTGGCACTATAGGTTGAAATTGAACATAGTCTTTATTTAGGTAACTTTGATTTTGCATGGTGTCACCTTGTCTTGGAGTCATTAACATCTTGTTTGGACTCTAAACAACATTTGTGTGATTCACAAACATATCTATCCAAAAATTTTCCAAGTTTGGATTCAAAATGTTCATGTTTGGTAAAGTTGTACTTGGTATATTCGCATTTGGCATGTAGGGATTTGATGGGATGATGTTGTTCGTTTGAAGGCTCAAGCATTGATTGTTTGGTTGACAGACTTGTAGGTTTGGATTTAGATCTACCATCGGGAAATGTGTTCCAATATTTGATTTGGGCATACTCACACTTGTTGTACCATTGACATTTTTAGAAGGTAATGATCCCATGTATGGATTGTATAAGTGTGAGTTTTGATAATCAATTGGAATTGTAAGGTTTTGAAAGTTCAATTGATTTGGATTACTCATGATGTATAGATCAAGTTTGTATTACATGTTCTTCTTGTGTTTTGACCTTGTTGCAAAAGTGACCTCTAAGGTGTTTAGGATCAATGATGAGATGAATGATGAAAGGGGTGAATGATATGAGTGTTGAATGTTTAGGGACTTTGGATCAATGCTAGACTTAGGGTTTGATTTTGATTGGTTTGATTTGGATAATGAACTTGTAAACCCTAATATGTTAGATGTGATCTTTGGATGAACTTGTTCAAAGGGGTGCTAATTTAAGTAGAGGTATGAGAAAGGGTACATTCCCATACTCCTAACTAAACAAGGTGATATTGATTTTGACGATCTACCCAAGTCTAGAATGATGTTTCCAAAGCTCTAAAGTTGTTTGGTGGGATGGATTTTGATAAATGTTTGGGATGGGTGAAATGCTTGATTTGATCCTAAATGAACCTAGGAAGGACTTGTTTCCAAGACTAAGATAGTGAAGAACATGTCTTTCTCTAAAAGTAATTCAAAATAAAAAGATCAATGCTTACATGAAAACCATACGACCAAAAGATGCCAAGCACATATGTGGGGTCCAATTGATTTAATCTTTGCTTAATGGATTCTTTTTACCACAAACACTTCTTGATTAGCTTTTTAAACTAGATGTCCAATGTCCTAATTCTCTTTCATCCCATGAAGTGCATTATGTGGAAATCAAGGAAATCAAGACAAAGGTTACCTAAAGTTGACTTTAGTAGGAGCAAATTGAGATGAAATTCAAATGCTTAGAAGCCTCTAAGGATACGAATCCCAAGGGTAAGCAATAACATGTGAATTTTTTCAAGGATATTTTCTTCTCCTAAAGGGTTTGAGATTTGATGCTCATGTTGAATGTTGGTTTTCCAATGTTTTCAATCAAAGCACTGTGTTTTCAAACTGACTCACAAGCAATATAACATCCTAGCTCAATTGGTACATTTTTCTTAGTGGGCTTGCCTCATGCCCTTGATAGTAGAAGAGATGATTTTACATGAAACCAAGGAAAAAAATAAATGTATGTTAACAATGAAGTCTTAACCTCTATATTTTAACCAAGATTAGACATGGCAAGTAACTTCTTGGAATCTAAGTTCCAATGCACCACTTTGATAAACTCATTGGATGGGTTGGTTGGTTACTACAAACAAGGGTTTTTAGTTCAGACTTTCCGTTCGTGGAGATTGACCCATACGATGAGAGTCCCTTTTCAGATCCATCTTGTCAGAGCCAACCACGTGATATTGTCGTTTACTCTAATACCCACATGTATATCCCTATGGGAAATACTCTTGGCTTTAGAGTGTTACCAGTTGGTCGTTCCCTTGGGTGAGTACTTTTCCCTCAAGTCAGGCCCTCTAAGATAGACAAAAGCGAGCAAAATTATTCATAGTTCGATCAACCTTCATTTAGAAACAAAGGGAGAACACATGCAATAAGTTTACTCACACTCGCAAAGTGTTTTGTTTAATTTTTAAACCCAAAATGAAGTTTGGAGGCAATCTTTTATGCAACTTAATATCATCAAAAAGACTTTTGGTTCTCAAGATTGCCGTGAAGCATGAGAGAAGTGCATACTCCTTTTTAGATGAGATTACTTTGAATAAGAAATTACAAAACACGAAAAAAACATGTTCATTTTAAGCCTCAAAGAAATGATTTTTGTTCCTTTTAGTGCACCAAAACAAAATGTAGAATCTGCTTTGTTTAATTCTTAGCCTCAAAAAAAATCTAGTCAATTTGTTTAAAGTTCATTTTAACCCCTTTCACAATGATAATTGTAAGCTTTTGAAGTGTTCGTTTTAAAGCCCAAAAACAAATGAGTTAGTCTAAAATAGAAAATTAAATCATGCGACAGAAGCTCAAAGCATTTAAAAACGATTTATGAATTTTAAATTTCAATGCCCAAATCCTTAACTCCAATCTTGCTTTTGTTTTGGCTTGACTCCAACACTAGATTCCAATGTCAACCTTTTCTACTTTGTATAAGTGTGAGCCTTACTCAAAAACCAAGAAGTCAAAGTCCATTAACCATATTTCCCATCAATGAATGTTGTATAGTCTTTGTTTATTTCCATTTAATGGAACAATGTTTTTAGATTGAGAGAAAATATACAGTTGCCTTTTCCTTTCAAACGCTACTTAACTCAAATCAAACATCCTTTCAAAAGTGTCACCCTGTAGAATTTTTCTCCCATCCTCATGCATGCCACACTCCCTTTGACCATATATTCCACATCGACCCTCTCACCGTATGCACCAGCCCACAAGGGATTCACTAAAAGGATCAAGAGATTTTTAATCTAACGCAGATAGTAGGTGAAAACAAAAATTGTGCTCAATAACCATTCAAGCAACTTTCAATCTGATGCGATTGGTAGGTGTAAAATCCGCACCCAATGACTGTAGCATCATACTCCCAGCCTACAAAAAAAAGACTGAGAAACTTTCAAAGTAATGTTCTTGGCATGTGTAAAGCCAAAATCCACAACATTTGACTGCGCCCCTAGTTGTGCACAGAAAGGGAGCCTTGAAAATAGATATAATCACTTCATATAATGCAATAAGAAAATAGATATGATTAATGAATATCAATCAATCAAAAGACAATAGATTCCATGTCAAGATTCCATTAAAGACTGTTTTAAATGTAGGGATGAAGCATTGAAGACTAATCAACTAAAAAGATCTTCCTGAAGATTTGATTAGGCACAAGATTTGATCTCGAACGCATACTCTATCTCTAGAATGAGAAAAAGGGTAACAAGGTGTACCACAACTCAATACAGATTCATGCAAATAATATCATATTGCAAATAGCCAAGATCAATGTAGCTTATTGCACATTTAAAAAGAAGTTTATGCAAATGTCTCCATACCAACACATCGATCCCAAGCTCATAATGGATCATGCGGTTATCCCCAGACAAGAAGCTTTGACCTGTGCAAAAGAAGCTTAAACTTGGTTTAGAGGAGGTTTAGCGTAATGCAAGTCACTTTTGAAAGGAAAAAAGAAATGGCAAAATGGCCCCTGGAATAACAGTTATGGTGTAAAGTGCATAGAAATGGGATTTTTTCAAAGTCTTTAGAAACTTCCAAGTGAAGGGGACAACAGGTGTAACGCCAAAATTCTCAACCTTTATTAGTGTCCACACTATTTGAGGAAGACTGCTGGCCTTTATTTGACCAATGGGAGGACATCAACTCACAAATATTCACAAGCCTTCCTGCGAATGACTCTCTAAGCTAGTTTTCCATCTGTAGTCTAAAGACGAAGGAGCTCTGAACCACACTAGTTTGAAGACAAGCCTTCATGTATCCAATCATAATGTATCTCCACAGTAGACTCCATTAGCTCATTCTATTCGTCAGTTAATATATCATCACATAATGCATTTCAAACATCTTTTAAGCTGACAAAAACATTAAAAAATGTAAGAACTGCGTCAAAATACAATGAGTGGGCTTAATGGAAACATCGCCAGAAAAACAAGCATAATCAATTTATGGAATTGATATGAAGTAGTGTTATTATGTGGTCACATTTTATATGCTTTTCTCCTCCCAGCAAAGTCAAGCCACTTAATTTTGTTTGCAGGTTCCCTAATTACACTAGCCGTGGTTTGTTGTTATACATATGAGATTTGACATTCTATTGACCTCTTATTCATGAATTTAATGAATCCTAAACAATTCAAATAATAGGTGATCGAATAAATGGGGAAATGGAAAGAAAAGAAAGGCCCGCCTCAAAAATAAGATTCCACGACAGAAAGAGTCAGAGTGACTACTCCCCAAAGCTTGTAGTTTATAGAGACTTCACCCCCTATCAAATGCATTTTAATTAGTATTGAATAGTGTGCAATGAGTGCTAGCACCTGAAGGCTGAAGTTTATCTATGGCAGAAAATACAATGCATAGATAATATATATTTTTGAATGATAATAATTAATTTTAGATCAATGTATGACTGTTCTATCAGTGCTTACTGACTGACTCTTAGAGAAAGAGCAATAAAATAGAAGTTAGGCCACTTTTATAAACACAAACACAATTTTGCAGCAAATTTAAACTGTATATTCATGATTGCATCAGATATGAAAGTATAAAGCAAACATGTATCCAAAAACCAAAACAGATGTTAAGACTCAAACAGGTGCCCTCCTAGCACCATTATGTGGATGCTAAATTTGCAAATGGCTAATATTCCATCATTCATCATTAGCAACAAAGAAAATATTCACATCCATATGAGATAATCCAACATGTTTTAAAATGCAAACAAATAACAAGATGACTAAATCAAAAGCACATAAAAACATGATGTCAATTCTATCTCATATTGGATTGGTGCTTCTATGGAAAGAAGCCCTTTCCCAATCCTTGTGAAACTCCATGATATGTTGATATGAAACTGCTTTGAAGATGATATGAGGTGGGAAAATTTAGTTCTCAAATGAAGAGAGTGACTTTGCATGAGATTGTGGAGGATTTGTTGAAGAATGAAGCCTTCTATTTATAAAATGTCAAATGCTAAGAGTGCTCAAAATAGAGCAATGTGGGATAAAGATTTGACCAGTGAGATGAAGCCACTTGTCAACTTGTGATAGGTTGAGGAATAAGCACATTTTGGTCAATGTGCCAGAGAGGGGGAGATTCAAATTTGAATTTGAGAGTTAAATGTTGAGTGGGGGACATGTAAGAGATAATTTATTGCCATGTTGGATGTACAAGTCAACTTGTTTTTGAATTCTTGAGGGAATATTCCATTTTTATGCTAAGTTGATGAAAAATGATGATTTTAATAAATCAATAAATTGATTTATTTGTGCAAGTGGGAAAAGCTAGAGGATGTGATGGGTGATTAGATTAGGTTAATTAGGATTAGATTAAATTATATGATGATTAGTTGATTGTGACATTCAACTTAAATATTTGGGTTTATTTAAATTAAATGAGAAGAAATTGATCATTAGAGATTTAATTAAATGGAGATCTTTAGAAGATTAATTGATTTATTTAATAACCTTTAGGAGATTGATTAAATAAACTTGATTTATTTAATTGATGAGCGAATATGATTTAATTAAATGAGTGATGTCAATTTTGCATGTCTACAGAAACATCCACAACAATTGAAATTACTAGAATCGCATCAACTTCACTCAGGAATACTAACTAAAACCATAGAAACATTGTCAGAATAGAATTGTTCATAACATGATCAAAACTGCATGTGAACCTCTAAAACTTCTGGTGGATAAACTAGATACTCTCAACAATAAACCCTTTAGTCCACAACAATTGATCATCGACGTATTGATCAAGACACCTTCATGACCTTCACTGTTCCACTGGCAACCTACAACTCTTTCTTTTGAAAATTTTCACAATATCCTCGACATATACAACCGTCAATACATTAATGCTAATAGTGTTGAAATCAATGAAAACCACATATCAGCAACACAACCACAACATCCAATAGTAGGATGTATTTTTCCCATGAGGTTGATTCCCCATTGTGTGAAGGGCCAAGGAGAAGTAATCGACTGAAGTTCATGTGTTGGTGCATGAATCAAATCACTGTATATTTGAAATTGGTGACACATTCTGACAAATTCAAGTCCATCTTTCTCTATTGTGAGCCAGTAATACCCGAGTCTCATTATTTTCTTGGCTAAGGTAGGTCCACTCAAATGGGATCTACATATACCCTCATGTACACCTCTTAAGTTCGTTCTTGCTTCGTCAGTGTTGAGACATCAAAGAAGGGTGTTGTTGAAGCTATGGTAATAAAGGGTGTCACTGACAATGGTGTATCAGGTGGCTTTTTGGATAAAGGACTTTCATTTGTTATTGGATAGGTTGGGAGGAAGGGTTTGGGACCTGAGATATCCATAGATATCTTCATACCATGGAGAATTGGGACCAAAAAGCTTGCAAACCATCTCTGATTTAGGTATGTCATATGCAGGGAACAACAATTGTTCTACAAAGAATTCAAATTGAGGCACATTACTTGGAATGTTTAGGAGAGAGCCAATTGTCACCATTACATCTGCTACCTTATTTTGTGTTCTCAGAACTTGCTCAAAAGTCAACATGTGAAAATATGTTTGGAAGTTGTCAATCATTCATTTGTAAGGAATGAATTTTTTATCCTTGGTGTCATAGTCATCATTGACTTGGTTAATGACCAACTGAGAATCTCCATAGACATGAAGTGTTTTAATTTTCCATTTTATGGCCATTTTGAGTCCCGTGACAAGTTCCTCATATTCTGCAACATTATTTGTACATGGAAAAGCAATGCAAAATGACCTAGGGATGGAATCTCCTTGTGGAGTGATCAATAGTATTCCTACTCCTGAGCCATGATTGGTATGAGATCCATCAAAATATAGTCTCCAAGGTGAGTTAGGTTCTGTATGAAATATTGATTCATCTGGAAAGTCTGCTACTAGTGGATGATCACCTTGTATAGGTGTGTCGGCCAGTTGGTTTGCTATGACTTGTCCTTTTATAGCCTTTCATTCCACATACTGAATATCATACTCACTCAAGATCATGACCCACTTTGTCAAGTGACTTGCCAATGCTACGCGGTTGAGGAGATATTTCAAGGGATCAATCTTTGCTACTAGGTGTTTCTGGCGATTCAACATGTAGTGTCTTACTTTTTGAGCAACAAAGACAACTGCAAGACAAGCACGTTCACTGAATGTATAGTTTAGCTCATATTCGACCAGTGTTCGACTGATGTAGTATATTTCCCTCTCCTTCTTGTCATGGTCATTTTATGCCAATAATGCCCCTAGTGCTAAAGTTTTTGCAGAAATGTATAGAATCAAAGGTTTCCCTTTGATTGGTGGCATTAAAATAAGTGGTTTCAATAGATAATCTTTTATTTGTTGAAAGGCCTCTTGAAATTTATTAGTCCACACAAAGGGAATATCCTTGTGCAAAAGATACTAAAATGGATGATACTTGTCTTCCAGTTGTGCTATGAAACGTCAAATAGATTGTAACCTACCATGTAATGTCCTAAGTTCACTTATCCCTTTTGGAGGAGGCATGTCTAATATTGCTTTCACCTTGGCAGGATCAACTTCAATGCCTCTACGAGGACCAATGTACCCCAAAATTTTACCTAATGTCACACCAAAGACACATTTATTCAAATTCAAGTAGACCTTGTATTCTTCCAGTCTCTTGAAGATTTTTTCTAACACATTGAAGTGATATTTTTGTGTCAAATATTTTTCCAAAAGGTCATCTACATAATATTCCATTATTTTTTGCATCATGTCATGGAATATTGTTGTCATATATTGTTGTCATAGCTCTCTGATACATGGCGCCTGCATTCTTAAGACCAAAAGGCATGACATTCCAACTATATGTACCCCAAGGACATGTGAATGTTGTTTTATGTTTATCTTCAGGGGCAATACGAATCTGATTATAACTTGAGAAACTGTACATGAGGGACATCATCTCATATCCTGTCATAAGGTACACTATGATGTCTATGTTTGGTAGCAAAAATTAATCCTTTGGACATGCTTTATTTAGGTCCCAAAAATTTGTGCAAATGCAGATTTGATAGTTTGGCTTTGTGACTAGTACAAGATTGGATATCCATTCAACATAATCTATGGACTGTATGAATCCCACATTTATAAATTCTTAAGTTTTGTTTTGACTAACAAGGCAATCTGTGGGTGCATCTTCCAGAGCTTTTGTTTCACTGGCTTGACATCTGGAAATAATGCCAAATGGTGCAAGACAAGTTTTGGATCCAACCTGGGCATATCGACATAAGACCATGCAAAGTTAATTTTACACTCTGAGAAGAATTTATGGAATTCAGATTTCTCCTCTTCTATCAAGGATGCTGCAAAAAGGACAATCTTAGGATCTTCTACTATGGATATGTTGACTTCCATAGTGTCCAAAATGAGCATGGCCAATTTTTCCTGAGTTATAGGAAGAAAGTCCAGTCCTCCATCTTTGGGTGCCTCAAAGAGGTTTTCACCCATAGATACATCCTTTATTTTTACTTTTCGTTAGAAGGTGCCTTTCAATTTTCACCTAAAGACGTGTCATTTTTTGTTTTAGTTTTATTTTTCATTTTGCAACTATAGGATGGAGTAGTCTCCCCAAATTAAGTTGCACAATCTAGGTCAATAGCAAATCTGGCTTTATCGTCTCCACTTGGTATGCCCTCACATAGTCCCATGAATTCTACAATGGCCTCATCATTCTAAAATATGTCCATAGTAGGCGAGCCTTGTTGATCCCAATCAATTAGTTGCGGGTAGACTAAGGAGATACCATTTTCAGTATTGGTGAATGGTGGGGAGGACGTGGAAAGCATGTAGATGGATTCAAAGACATTGAAAATGAAGTTGTCATCATCAACCTCCCAATCAGACTCTATCCAATATTGTCCTTCACTTGTTTCATACTCATTAGCAAAGTAGGGGATGAAGGGATCTGAATCATGGTTTGTAGTGTCCTTTGGTGATTTAGATGAATCTAACTAATGGTCATTAGGTTCAGATGGATGGACAGGTATGTTGGGGTTATAGCCAATAAGATTGGAAGATGATTCAGGTTTTTTATTATTCCTTGGGCAAAAGAGTCTATCCCAGTATTCCCATTTCCTTGGGATTTTAGGATTTTCATTATTCAATGCTTGATAAATTTTTAAAAAATTCCAAAATATTTGTTCAGAGGTAAGTTCTATAGGTTCAAGGAACAATTCATCAATAAAATAATCACTTAGGGATCATTGGGAACCAAATTCCCACTCATGGGAGTCAGTTTTGATAAGGGATTCATCAATAGTCCTGACACTTTCCAAAGCATTCACGCTCTCACTCAAAAGTCCATTGGTACTTGGATCACCAGTTTCAAGTGTACCTAACCTAACCCAAGACGTTTTGGTCTTCCAGAAGGCATTAAAGTTTCTCACCTCCTTGTTTTATTCTTGCCAAGGCCACTAGTACCATCATAGCCCTTTTCCTTCATTATTTCATAGCCTTTGTCGTATATTTGGATTGGTAATTGTTGATGTGTACGATGGCAAAGCAACGTGTAAATAGAATATTGCTACTATGTTTCTCCTGAAAGAGAAAGACAACACATGGATGTCTTAGCTCCCAAGGTCTTTGTAGTTGGTTCCCAACTGTGTTGATGTTGCTCAATGATTAATGTAATTGTAATGTTCAAGGGGCCTATTGGTGTTGAGCTTCTAAATTGTTCTGAGATCAAACATAAACTTTAAACCTACTCTAACCAGGGTTTTTAAAGAAACAGGAAAATATAGATCAAAGCTTTGGAACAAAAAAGAATGTTAATTCATCCAACTTAACCAAACTCATTACCTTTCAAGGAATTCCTAACTAAAACTGCAGAACAAAATTAACTTGTGACTAACACATAGTTTCATTCATTCGCAGTGCTAATTTCAATAACAGATTGCAAGTTACCATTTAAACAAAACATAAGACTTGAATCCTTGAAAGTTTCTCAAATCAAATGATTAAACCAAGATAAACAACATTCTAAAACACAATCTAAAGTAGATTTTAATTTGGTTGCTTCTACTATTAGTGAAATAGATAAGAAACATTTACAAATCTGGCACAATCACCAATGTATAGAAAATCCATGACTCCAAATTGTTTCCATCTATACTAATAAAAATTGAAAAATACATTACCGACTTCTGTTGAATCTAACTCCTAACTAAGAAGGAAAAAGAAGCTCCTATTACAAAGAATCAGGATGCAATTTTGTCTCCTCTATCTTTTCTAAACTTCCTATTCTTAAGAATCTATTTCTAGACCTGTCTACTCTATTATCTCCTCTATTTCTGCTAACTTCCTCTAACCCTTTACAAAGAGGCAAGAATGAAATATATACAAAGTGTATCAAAAAGAATGTGTTGGCCCCTATTTTAGGGTTTACAAAATATCTCACTTGGTTGCCGGAGGGTCGGCCCTCAGATATTTTGAATATAGTTAATGCTGCATTGAGTTGCATCCTCACTGTCCATGTTGGTGAAATATTTTTTTGGGGATGATTTGTAGATCTTTTGCAGCTACAACATTAACTCTAGCCTTCGTGTCCATCTTTGAACTCCTTCGCAAGGCTGCCTTGAATGCTCTAAAGCATTGTCATTAATACCGATCTGCCTTTCGCCAACAGACCTCATAGCTGTCCTTGTGACTTGTGGCTGCTTCTTTCCTTCGACTTCCTTCCTGCTCTAGACCCTTCTGTACGTTGACCATCTCTGGAAGTAGCATTGGGCCTCCCTTTAGATCTAAACAACATTGTTCCCGATTCGATCCATCGCCTTGATCTTAGAATGAGTCCATGTATTTTGTATTCTGTCAAACTTCTTCACAGGGGTAGTTAGTCAAAGGGCCAATGGGCCACTCCTTTAGCTTCTTCTGATTGGTGGGACATAGGCCATGTAAGATTCTCGGGCAGTCAAAGGTCATTCAAATGGAATCACATGTTGGTGAGACACTAATTGTGTCTCCCTGATGTGATTATACCTCATAGCAGCCATCAGCGTAACATATGACAGTCGATGAGACCTTTTAGTGAGTTGCAGAAGTCATATCAATGCCACAAAACCTATCGGCAAGATAGCATTCCCTCAGCAAGACCCCTCAGTGAGCCTTTCTTTCTTTGGCGAGCACACCTACATTCGGAAAGACATTAGAGGGTCGACAATATGCTACCCTAAAGTCTCTCCATCTCGGTGAGACCATCGCACTCGGGAAGACATCTCCTCGAGCCCTAATCATCTGCTCGGAGCTTCTCCGAGCTCATTCTTATTCCCCGAGCTTAAGCCCCTTTTACTTCGGCAAGACTTCTTCAAGTCAGTGGGACATTTTTTTGAGTTCAAAACCTTTCGGCGAGCTCATCTTATGTTGGGGAGACCTTTTCATGTCAGGAAGACCTCACCCCGAACTCACGCCCTGTCACCGAGATATCTTTGGGTCGGCAAGACATTTCATCAAGTGCATTCCATTACACCAAAGGGAGAAAACATGTCAGTGAGACCATCGCTAGTCAACATGACCTTATGTTGAACCCTAAATCTTTCAGCAAACTCATCTCACCTTGGTGAGATTTCATTCTGTCGGCAAGACCCTTCATGGTTGGGGAGACCTTATGCCGAATCTACCTCTCTATCATCGAGACTTCTATTTGTCAGGGAGACGTCTCCCCGAACCCAAATCCTTTCACTGAGACCAACAACCATCGGCGAGACCTTTCACTGAAGACACTTTCTTTCACCGAGGTATCTTGCAGTCGCCAAGACATCACGCCGAAGGGAGAACCTTTTGGCAAGACCTTTATTTCATGTCGGTGAGACTCCCCCTTGGTCGGTGAGACCTGATGGCGAAACCACAACCCTATATCGAAGGGACAACCTTTCGGTGAGACTTCTTGCCGAGATCACCATCCTCTCGCTGAGCACAGACATCATTTTAGTGGGACTAATAACCATCAGGGAGACATCTCACCAATGACGCCTCCTTTTGTTGAGACTCTTCAAGTCAGCAAGACTTCATGCTGAAAGTAAATCTTTCCTAGCAAGATCCCCTGATGACATCCTTCCTTGGTGTGACTTCCCATGTCAACGAGACATTTTTCCGATGTCATTCCATGTTGGTGAGATTTTTTTCCATTAGCTGAGACCCTACGCGGAATGTAAAACCTTCTCTGAGAGCCCCTGTGAAAAATTGTCAGCAAGAGGTTCATCTGTCGGTGAGACCTCTCAATGATGCAAACCTCCTTTCACTGAGAATTCTTCCTGAGTGGAGAGACATATAAAACCCTATGGTGATTGAGATGTCATGGCGACTGGTGGATCCCAAATGAATAATACACCCCACTAGTTGGAAAGACACCTGAAAGGTCTCAGGGACTTTCTTCTTGAGGAGTTTTATGTTGAATGTAATTGAGGCATGCCTTCAATTGACTTCCCTGAGAGATATCCTTAGATGAGCAATTCAATCCTATCAAAAAAATGCTTCCATTAGTCCCCAAAGCATATAAAATACACTATTGTTTGTCATGCCTTCAATTTTTAGACAAAAGAAACCCAACCTTGGTGGGAGTGGAACCAAAACTGAACCGGAAACAACACCCCCCTTCAAAACTAGCGGGGGCGGGGCCCAAAAAGAAATCGAAACCGAGACCGGAGAAAAACAAAGAAATGAACCAGGTGGAACTGGGACCAAAACCAAACCTGAACCAGAAACTTTCCCAAGTTTCAGGTTTAGATTCCATTCCGAACCCGCCTCTGACGACACCAAAAAAAATGCTGAGGATAGACGAAGGAAGAAAAATAAAAGGGGGAAAACACCCCAAGACATAGGACACAAAAGGGAAAGGAAAATGAACAACCATAGAAAGAGACCAAGGGAAAGGCAGAGTCAGGGCCGAGATGGAACACGAATCAGAAACCTCGAAGAGTTCAACGTTCTGATTTAGGTCCGAACCTGGATCCGATAGAACAAAACACACTATAATAAAGGAATTGTCGGAACCAGAATTGAGAACGGGGCAAAACCAAAAAATTTTGGATGCAATTCCAAGCTTGATATTGGTCCCAGTTCCGCATCTGACAGAACAAAATAAAAAAATCCTAAGGTAGAAAACCAAAGGCCAAAGGAAAACAAAAGAACAAGGGGGACCCATTTTTTTCCACAGCAAATTGGGGTGGTTATGCAAGGCATAACAAATGGTGACTTGGATGGGAAAATGGTTTAACCATTTTCAAGAGACTAAATAATTTAGCTACCTAGAACTCTTGGTTTATGAACATCACAATTCCAGTTAGGTCAGTTTTAACAACCAAGGTTGAGCTAGAATCTCAAATGTAAACCAACAATGGCTACCCTTGAATCTATGTGTGTGCTTGATTGTGCATCACTCTTTTATAAAGTTTCTTCATATTTCAAACAATAATGTGCAAGATTTTAGCTACATGAGTTGATTCCCTTTAGCTGTTGTGCAATGATATTTTGGGCATTGCTCTGCTGCCAGTCAGGCGTCCATAGCCCCGACAGAGATACCTCTAGTTTTCTCAAAGCATTGCTCTACTGCCAACCAGGCATCCATAGCCCCGATAGAGATACTGGAATCACCCATTCATATTAAGTCCTATTTTCTTTTAGATCATTCTTTTCCTTTTTTCTTGGAGTTTCAAATATTTCATTCATTTTTTTCTCAATATGTCAGATGTTTAACATCTGTTGTGGGTTGAAAACTACCATGGACCTCATAGGGAGATCTTATTTTTCACTCAAATCTTACAACACTATCATCTTGATACAAATATACCATTACAAGAGGATATTATCTTGATGATTTGTGATAGATTCAGAGGGATTCAATGAAGGTTATTTACTTTGTACCTTGTTTTCAAGACTTTCCACAACTCATGTTGACAATGGGCATAAAGCAAAGAATTTAGGACAAAATCATCCAATCAGAAAATGTGAAAATATCTAAACCACTTCTCTCCTAATAACCAAAGTACACTTCAAATAACAACCCACTATTTAAAGATGGAAAAAATAGATGAACCCCAAAGAACAAAACAAGACAGAAACCAAACATCAAAGGAAACAAAAGGACAAAAGGAAAGATCAAACAAGCAACAACAAAACTATTTACACACACAGAAAAATAAACTATTTACAAATAGGAGAAACAAATTATTTACATAAAGAAAACAAATGCAGAACAAAAAATTAGCAAGCTTTATGACTCGAAATAATGATTAAGAAACTATCCATTGACAGGCAAGGGAACAGGTTCTCCAGTTAAACTACTCAGTCTGAAAGTATTTTCTCCTAGGATCTCAACAATCTCATAGGGACCCAACTAGAGCTTGTCGAATTTCTGGTGACTGCCCTTCTTTTCACTAGCTTTATCCCATAACAACACAAGGTCTGATATCCTAAAAGCCTTGATTTTGGCTCTTTTTTCAAACCATCGCTTGACAATAGCATGGTGTCTAAAGAATTGTTGCAAGGCAGTATCTCTCTGCTCTTCTAATTTCAACAAAGCAACTAATCTTACTTCTATCCTATCATCACTAGAGTAGAATTTCTGCATGAACTCAAGGATAGGTATTTGGAGGTGGATAGGGAACACAGGCTCATACCCATACACTAGCTTGAATGGTGAGGTCTTTAAAGAAGCCTTGATCCTAGTTCTATCTGCCCATAATGCAAATATCAGTTGGGTATGCTAGTCTCTAGGATTGTTTTCTAATAGTTTCTTAATTACCCCTAAGAGATTCTTGTTGGTTGATTCTGCAACTCCATTGCCTTGTGTGTAATAGTTTGAAGAATACTTTAAAACAATTTTGTGATCATAAGCCCATGAAATAAACTCAGCCGAAGAGAAGGAAGAGCCATTGTCATATACCAAAGCAAAGGGTATCCCAAACCTAGTGGTGATGCATTCGGTGAGGAACTTGATCACTACCTCTGTTGCATTGTTCTTGCAGGGTATAGCCTCTATCCATCTTGTACAGTAATCAATGGTAGTCAAAATGAATTTGTGTCTTGCAGAAGAATTTGGGTTAATTACCCCAATAAAATCCAATGCCCACTGGGCAAATGGCCTTACCTCATAGATGGGTTGTAGTGCCATGGCTGAATGGCATTCTTTTGACACAGAGATATGAAATATGTGACATGTTCTCACATGCTGATGGGAATATTTGAACACACATGGCTAGTAATAACTAGATCTAAGGATCTGGTGTGCTAATGAGTCTGCAGAACCATGACTTGTGTCATTTTTCCCATGAAATTCAGTGATCACATGCTTAGCCTCTTGCTGATCAAGGCATCGTAGGTACACTCCTTCAAAATTCTTCCAGTATAGTAACCATCCTTTAAGCATATAATGAGAGATATTCATTCTCAGTGCTCTCCTCTGAGTGGTGTTCATTCCCTCTAGACATTGATTGTTGAGAATGAAACTGATGATATCCGCATACCAAGGGTCATTAGAGAAGGACTGGGTTGTGTATTGCTGACAAATGATGTTGTCACCAGCATCCGCCATGGACTTAGACAGGCTTGTGCCTCTAACAAGTTTCATAGGGCGTATCTCCAGATCAAACTCTTGCAAGATGGCCATCCATTTCCCTCTTCTTTATCCCAACTCGCTCTCCATGAGTAGGGACTTCATAGCTGCATCAGGGACTACAACAATAATCTAAATTCATAGAATGTAGTGTCTAAACTTTTTGATAGCTCTGACTAGCGCAAAAGCTTTCTTTTCAAGGGGTGGGTACTTAAATTCAACATTTTTGAATGGAGAGCTCATGAAAGCGATTGGCCTCTCCTCTGACTCTCCTTTTCGTTGAGTTAGGACAGCTAGACATGAATGTTCAGAAGCAAAGGAATAAATATAGAATGGTTTTAAATAGTCAAGGCTGGTGAGGACTGACGCTTCTGAAATGGATCACTTGATCTATGAAAATGCGACCTTTTCCTCCTCACTCCATTCTGTTTTGGCATCTTTCTTCATCATTTCGTTCAATGGTTTCACAATTTCTGCAAAACTCGTGATGAATTTTCTCACAAAGTTGATCTTTTCGAAGAAATATCTCATCCCTTTCTTGCTTCCTAGCATAGCTATCTTTAGAATGGACTCAACTCAGTCTGGATTGATCAATATCCCTCTTTCTGAGATTATGTGTCCCAAGAGCTTCCCTTCAGAAACTCTGAACATGCACTTTTTAGGATTCAAAGAGATGCCATATTGGATATATCATTCAAGAACCTTAGCCAAGTCTGTAGCATGGTTCAGTCTATCCCTGGAGAACACTATCAGGTCATCCATGTAAACAATAATGCATTTACTAATTAAGTCCTTGAATGCTATGTCCATGGCACGTTGAAAAGTTGCTCCAACATTTATCAGACTGAATGGCATCCTTCTGTATGCAAATGTTCCCACTTTGAAGTGAAAGATGTCTTCATTTTGTCTTCATAGTTAACCATTACCTAATTGTATCCAGAGTAACCATCCAAGAATGATATCATCTGAGATCCATTGACAGTCTGCAAGACTTCATCTAGAGAAGGAAGTGGGTAGTTATCTTTTTTTGAAGCTCTATTCAGATTTCTAAAGTCTACACATAGCTTGATCTCTCCATTTTTCTTACGGACTCGAACTAAGTTAGCCACCCATGTTGAATGGTGTACAGGGAAGATTATCCTTGCAGAAAGAAATTTTTGAACTTCTTTAAATATCAATGGTTCAATCAAGGCATTGATAGGGCACTGTTTCTGTCGAAATGGCTTAACTTCAGGCTTCAAAGGAATAGTATGAGTCATTATAGAAGCATCAAAAGTCTTTAGGTCTTCATATACCCAAGCTATTTCAGCAATATCTTTCTTTAAGTGCCATCAATATGTCTTTTCTGATTGCTTCAGGGCAGGCTTTCCCTATGTAGACATTCCTTTCAAGGCCAAAATCAGCTAGGTTAATAATTTCATATTCACCTCCTTTATCTCTAGCTGATATCTTCTCTCGAGCCCTGGGGTCTGAATCAAAAATTATTTCCAAAGCCACCATTCCCCTAGGAATGTTGTTACTTCTTAAATTGAGGACTCCTTCCCTATCACAATCTTTAGGGTTCCAATCTCCTTGATCCTTGTTGGACTCATCAATGATCTATCCTTCTAAAACATTTGAGCTTGCTAGAAAAGAAAGAATATGTCGATCATCATCGAAGAATTGAAAGTTCCTAACACTGTCAGGAACTACAGGGGTGGAAATTAATTCCAACAAGAATTTCTTAAGCTTGGAGCCTTGCATAGGTTCTAGGGTGCTTCCAGCAATAGCTAATGAATCAATTATCTGATTTTCTTCTCTAGGGATTAAACTAATCCCGAAAGCATCAAAATCTTCAATCAGGTTCCACACCCGATTCCTATATGCTTCCAACCTTTTATTGTGACATGTATATTGGTTGCACACCTGCCTGATAACTATTTTTGAGTCTCCCTTGACCATCAAGGCTGTGACTTTCTTCTTATGTGCAAACATTAGTCCCCGTGCTAGAGCTTCATATTCTGCTACTTTGTTAGTGCATCCAAATTGCAACCTGTAAGAAGCAAGGAAAGTTTTCTCTTTCAGGCTGGTTAACTCAATCCCAACATCACAGCCTGTTTTGGGCTTAGATCCATCAAACGTGAGGGTCCATAGCTGATTGTGAGCTGGGGTTGGTCCTTGGGGGGCTATTGTGGGCATTTGGATAGAATGAGCCAAGGGTGGGGCTACTTGATCTTTTGTATTAGATATAGGGAATGGGTGTTCAACTGGTTCCTCAGGTGTAATTTCCAATTCCTCCAAAAATATGTCATATAATATGTGGCTATCCTTCTGATAGTCACTTGTTCCTTTGGTTAACCCCTTGGGTTTTGGTATATTCGTGAATGCAGGGGTGTTGAACAAACCTTGGGGTTGCTCCTCATTAATATGCTGATTTAGAAATGTGTCTGGGGTAGGTTCATTTTGAGAAGGAACTTCCTTTGAAGGCATCTTATCCCTAGTTAACATTATTGCTTCTTTGGCTTCAAGTGAGAAGTGATCTGCAACAGTCTCAGGGTGACTTAAGCTAGCTTCCCTACCTTGGGAAACATGATTTAAAATGCTAATGCAGGGTTGGAAAGTCAATTCAGAATGATTTTCGTAATGCACCCTACACCAATTAGGGAGTAGAAGATTTTGCAGATTGGTATCTTCCCCTAAGACTAGCTGATCCTGTTGTAGCTTCTTCATCAATGCTTGTTGGTTTTCATTAATCATAGAATCAGAGAACTTTTGTATTGGCAGTTCTTTAGGATCAAGAACAGAAAAGGTTAAAATTTCCTCTCTTTTATAAACCCCTATCCTAGTTTTGAAATAGGCTACCTCATTGGGGAAATCATATTCAGTGATGATATGCTTGAGGCGGTGTTCACTTTCAATCCTAATCCGCGTGGGAATTCCCCTCCATGGTAACCACATATGTGAAAAGTCGAGGGAGAGATATCCCCCTATACCTTTCATCAAATCTCTACTCAACAGCGTACCATAGGTCTCAGGAATGTCTGCTACTTGAATGTCTATGTTGGTTTGAACCCTAGGGTCTGACCCTACTTGCACATGTATGTTTCTCAACTCTCCCACTACATTAACCTCTATTTTTTCAAGTTGGATGACCTTCTTGTTTGTTTGAACAAGGTTCAATCCCAACTTCTTGCATATGGAAAATGGCATAACATTGTTTGAAGCCCCTAAATCTAATAGACAATTATGTAGGTTCTTCCCACAAATTCTTAAACTCAAAAGAAGTGGTGGAGTACCTACCTTATTTCTATACAAGGTTGCGTTCATGTCCCTAGCAGGTACCGACTTGTTTTTCCCTTTTGATTTATCAACTTGCTCCAAGGTTTTCAACACTATCTCCCATTGGGCAAGGAACCACTTTAGGATGTCAAAATATGACAAAGAGGTTTTTTGTTTCTGCATCTCAGAAACAATATCAAATTTTGTATTATAACTTGCATTACTTTTGACAACCCCAAGAAAATTACCTCTATTATGGAAGTCAAGCGGGCCTTTTGGTGGAGGAGGGTTATTATCAGCAGTTTGATTTGGAGGCACCATGTGATTAGGTGGCACTGATGAGGTGAATGGACCCTTATTCTGATTTCTCAGGAAGTGTCCTCCCTTTGTCTGAAAAGCTTGGGCGTCGTATGAATCTTCCTCTGGTTCATTCTCACTCTGCATTGGGAATGAGGGTTCTTCTTCAAAGAGGTCATAAGTCATAGCTGTATCCACTGAGCCACCTTCTTTGTTTGAATTCCCTTGGAATTTTTGGGCATCTACTTGTGCCATCTTGACAACTTTCTCCATTTCAAGGCAATTTACCTTAGAATGAGTTGCAGTATCATGCATCCTGCACTAGTTAGTCATAAAGTTGAGGCTGGCCATGTTTGCAGTATGTGATCTCTCCTCATTAGCTTGATAGTAGTGAGAAACTCCACCATTATTGGGCCCTGTATTCCATTGTCGGTTGCTATTTGGCCTTTGGTTATATCCTCTATTCTGATTTTGATAGCCTTGGTTAGAGGAGTTTTGGCCTTGATAACCCCTTTGGTTGTAATTGTTGTTATTCTGATAAGTACCCTGATTGTTGTTGTTTTGATTAGGGTAGTTACCTTGGTTTTGGGAGGGGTTCAATCGAAGTTGAGCCATGTCATTTGTAACTTGAGACAATGTTTTCTTCAAGGTCTCTACCTCATTTGTTAGTTGAACTATCTTTTCACTTTCCACACTCTTAGCAATAGGTGGCTAACCACCATGATTTGGTGTTCCAATTTGGTTATGATGACCATGGGAACTTTGAGGAACATGTGGTTGTTGGAAGAAGTCAAGAGTTCCATTAGCAAAGAATGGAACAGGAGGTTGAGTCTGCAACTCAAACATAGGTCCATAATGGGAAGGAGACATTCTAAGGATAGTATTGAATAGAGGGGTTGGGCTATGCATCTAATATCCTATTGAAGGGAAACCTCCTCCCAGACTTCCTTGTTTAGAACTAATTTGTTGTTGCAGCTTGATAGCCAAACGATAAACTTTGGATAGAGAATCACTATCAGCTGGTTGATAAGTCCTTTGCAGGAACAAGCCAAGCAAGGGGTCTATAACTCTAAGGTAAGCTTGAATGGCACTATTCTCAGCAACTAGATAGGGGTCTTGCAATCTCCTATACATTCGTTGGAACCTGGTATTAAACAAAGGAAAAGGTTCACTTGGATCCTTCCTGATAGTAGCAAATTGGTGGAACAAAATGGCGGGATCCATGTAGATTTTGAACTGATTAATGAAAGCATTCTCCAAGTCTGTCCAGATTAGAATAGAACATTGAGGAAGATTAAGGTACCAATTGTATAAAATATCCCCTAAGGAGTAAGGGAACAACCTACAAACTACATCATGGTAAGCTATCTGAGCTTTGGTACAAGCATCCTTAAAAGCTTGTATGTGCTCTTCAGCGCTCTTTGATTCGCCATGAATGTACTTGGGGTAAAATTTCTCAGGGTTCTTAGGCATATCATGAAAACCTCCAGGAATAGTCCCCAATGGAGAGGGATTATTCTGAAAGAACGCCATTGGTGGGGGTGGTGGTTGAGCCAGCTGTGATGACAATTGAGATGGGTGTGGTGGTGGATTGATAGGTATCCACTAGAGCATTCGTGAAAATCCTGGTGGAGTGAGTGAATCTGACAAGGGTGGTATGATGGTTGCCCCAGTTCTACGAACCTTGTGTCTTGTTGGGGTCTTAAGTTCTATCAAAGGTGGTGGATTTTCAGCTGATTGAAGGACTCTATGGGACCTTTCTGGTGAAAAAAACCCTATATTATCCAGCTTGCCCTTCTATGCCCTCCCTCTAGCACCAGATCTGTTGATGTGTACGATGGCACAACAACATGTAAACAGAATATTGCTACTCTGTTTCTCCTAAAAGAGAAAGACAACACATGGATGTCTTAGCTCCCAAGGTCTTTGTAGTTGGTTCCCAACTATGTTGATGTTGCTCAGAGGTCAATGTAACAGTAATGTTCAAGGGGTCTGCTGGTGTTGAGCTTCTGAATTGTTCTGAGATCAAACATAAACTTTAAACCTACTCTAACCAGGGTTTTTAAAGAAACAGAAAATGATAGATCAAAGCTTTTGAATAGAAAAGAATGTTAATTCATCCAACTTAACCAAACTCGTTACCTTTCAAGGAATTCCTAACTAAAACTGTATAACAAAATTAACTTGTGACTAACACACAGTTTCATTCATTCGCAGTGCTAATTTCAATAAAAAAATTGCAAGTTACCATTTAAACAAAACATAAAATAAGACTTGAATCCTCGAAAGTTTCTCAAATCAAATGATTAAACCAAGATAAACAACATTCTGAAACACAATCTGAAGTAGATTTTAATCTGGTTGCTTCTACTGTTAGTGAAACAGATAAGTGACATTTATAAATTTGGCACAATCACCAGTGTGCAGAAAATCCATGACTCCAAATTGTTTCTATCTATACTAATAAAACTTGAAAAATACATTACCAGCTTCTGCTGAATCTAACTCCTAACTAAGAAGGAAAACAAAGCTCCTATTACAAATAATTAGGATGCAGTTCTGTCTCCTCTATCTTTTCTAAAATTCCTATTCTTAAGAATCTATTTCTAGACCTGTCTACTCTATTATCTCCTCTATTTACGCTAACTTCCTCTAACCCTTTACAAAGAGGCAAGAATGCAATATATACTGAGTGTATCAAAAAGAATGTGCGGGCCCTTGTTTTAGGGTTTACAAAATATCTCACTTAGTTGCCAAAGGGTTGGCTCTCATATCTTTTGAATATAGTTAATGTTGCATTGAATTGCATCCTTGCTATCCATGTTGGTGAAAGATTTTTCCGGGGATGATATGTAGATCTTTTTCAGCTACAACATTAACTCTAGCCTTCATGTCCATCTTTGAACTCCTTCGCAGGGCTGCCTTGAATGCTCTAAAGCATTGTCATTAATACTGATCTTCCTTTCACCGACAGACCTCATAGCTGTCCCTGTGACTTGTGGTTGTTTCTTTCCTTCGGCTTCCTTCCTGCTCTAGACCCTTCTGCATGTTGACCATCTTTGGAAGTAGCATCGGGCCTCCCTTTAGATCTGAACACCATCGTTCCTGAGTTGATCCATCACCTTGATCTCAGAATGAGTCTATGTCATTTGCATTCTATCAAAATTCTTCATAGGGGTAGTCAGTCAAAGGGCCAATGGGCCACTCCTTTAGCTTCTTCTGATTAGTGGGACATAGGCCACATAAGATTCTTGGGCAGTCAAAGGTCATTCGAATGGAATCGCATGTCGATGAGACACTAATTGTGTCTCCTCGATGCAATTATACCTCATAGTAGTCATCGGCGTAACATATGATAGTCGGCGAGACCTTTTAGCGAGCTACAGAAGTCATATCAATGCCAAAAAACCTATCAGCAAGACAACATTCCCTCGACAAGAACTCTCAGCGAGCCTTTCTTTCTTTGGCAAGCACACCTACATTCGGCAAGACATTAGAGGGTTAGCAATACGCTACCCTGAAGTCTCTCTATCTTGGTGAGACCATCACACTCGGGAAGACATCTCCCTGATCCCTAATCATCTGCTTAGAGCTTCTCTGAGCTCATTCTTATTCCCCGAGCTTAAGCCCCTTTTACTTCGGCAAGACTTCTTCAAGTTGGTGGGACATTTTGCTGAGTTCAAAATCTTTCGGCGAGCTCAACTTATGTCGAGGAGACCTTTTCATGTCGGGAAGACCTCAGCCCAAGCTCACGCCCTGTTGTTGAGATATCTCTGGGTTGATGAGACCTTTCATTGAGTGCATTCCATTACACCAAAGGGAGAAAACATGTCAGCGAGACCATCGCTAGTCGGCATGACCTTATGTGAAACCCTAAATCTTTCAGCAAACTCATCTTGCCTCGGTGAGATTTCATTCTGTTGGCAAGACCCTCTGTGGTCAGGGAAACCTTATGCTAAATCTACCCCACTGTCACTGAGACTTCTGTTTGTCGAGGAGACCTCTCCTCCAACCCAAATCCTTTCACCGAGACTAGCAACCATCGGCGAGACCTTTCACCGAAGACACTTTCTTTCGCTGAGATATCTTGTAGTCATGTAGACATCACACCAAATGGAGAACCTTTTGGCGAGACCTTTATTTCATATCGGCGAGACTCCCCCTTGGTCGGTGAGACCTCACGGCAAAACCAAAACCCTATACTAAAGGGACCACCTTTCGGTGAGACTTCTTGCTGAGATCACTATTCTCTCACCAAGCTCAAACCTCATTTTGGTGGGACTCATAACCATCGGGGAGACATCTCCTCGATGATGCCTCCTTTTGCGAGACTCTTCAGGTCAGCAAGACTTCGTGCCAAAAGTAAATCTTTACCAGCGAGATCCCCTAATGACATCCTTCCTTGGTGTGACTTCCCATATCGGCCAAACCTTTTTCCGATGTCATTCCATGTCGGTGAGACATTTTTCCATTAGCCGAGACCCTATGCGGAATGTAAAACCTTCTTTGAGAGCCCCTGTGAACAATTGTTGGCAAGAGGTTCATCTGTCGGTACGACCTCTCAATGATGCAAACCTCCTTTTTTCGAGACTTCTTCCTGAGTGGAGAGACATATAAAACCCTACGGCGACTGAGATTTCATGGCGACCGATGGATCCCAAATGAATAATACACCTCACCAGTCGGCAAGACACCTGAAAGGTCTCAGTGACTTTCTTCTTGAGGAGTTTTATGTTGAATGTGATTGAGGCATGCTTTCAATTGACTTCCCTAAGAGATATCCTCAGATGAGTGATTCAATCCTATAAAAAACATTCCTCCATTAGTCCCCAAAGCATATAAAATACACTATTGTTCATCATGCATTCAATTTTTGGACAAAAGAAACCCATCCTTGGTAGGGGTAGAACCAAAACAGAATTGGAAACAACACCCCTCTTCAAAACTAGCAGGGGTAGGGCCCGAAAAGAAATTAGAACCGGGACCGGAGAAAAACGAAGTAACGAACTAGGCGAACCCGGGACCGAAACCAAACCCAAACTAGAAACTTTCCCAAGTTTTAGGTTCAGATTCCATTTTGAACCCACCTCCGACGACACCAAAATAAACGTCAAGGACAAACGAAGGAAGAAAAAGAAAGGGAGGAAAACACCCCAAGACATAGGACACAAAATGGAAAGGAAAACAACCAACCATAGAAAGAGACCAAGGGAAAGGTGGAGTCAGGGCCGGGATGGAACACGGATCAGAAAAATGAAAGAGTTCAACGTTTCAATTTAGGTCCGGACCCTGATCTGATAGAACAAAAGACACTATAATAAAGGAACTATCAGAACCGGAACTGGGAATGGCACAAAACTAGAAACTTTTGGATGCAATTCCAAGCTCAATATTGGTCCTGGTTTTGCATCTGATAGAACAAAAGAAAAAATGCCTAAGGTAGAAAACCAAAGGCCAAAGGAAAACAAAAGAACAAGGGGGGCCCATTTTGTTCCACAACAAACTGGGGTGGTTATGCAAGGCATAATAGTAATGGGGGTAGATTATTTAGGTCTCTATAAACCCAAGATAATACTTCTTCGATATCTTCTTTGTTCATGTCACCCCATTTTATGAATTTCATTGTAGGAAGAACCTTGAAAATCTCGTTAGTCTCCATTCTGAAGCAAGGTTTCCCATAAGCCTTAGGAGACTTGGGTATTTTGGTGATGCAGTATGTTGTGTGCAATTTAAATTTTCCACAAGCTAAGTCCTGGATCTTGACACTTGGATCGGCCTTTAGGGTAGTGGACATGGATGAGGTGGTGGATGTCAAAGAAGTGGACATGGAGGTCGAAGAAGTGGACATGGTCATGGAAGGTTTAGTGAGTGTGGATGGGCCAATGAATTAGGAAGAAGAGGAATTCAAAGCTTTATGGCTTATGGGAACTTGATGTTCTGAAGTACCCCTTAGATTGGTACAATATTGAAAGGGATCAGGGTCTCCATATATGGTGATTTTGGTGCCATCAAAAGGAAACTTTAGGCATTGGTGATAGGTGGATGGAACAGCCTTAAGAGCATGGATCCAAGGTCGACCAAGAAAGATGTTATAAGGTAATTCAAGATCTAGTACTTTTCATGTTGTGTCTACAATGACCAGCCCAACTCTAATAGGAAGAGTGATGAAACCTCGGGAGGAATGTTCTTCATCATCATATGCCTTTATAAAAATGATCTTTGTAGCATCTACACAAGCATCAAAAAATCCTAGAGGCTTAACCAATTTTAAGGAAAAAATGTTTAGTCCTGCTCCACCATCTACTAAAACTCATCTGACCTTATGTTTATGGATAAAGACTTCAATGTGTAAGGCATCGTTATGATTGGATTTTGGTGATGACTAATATTGGTCTGAAAATGTTATGTGATGGGGTGTAGTGAGGTATCCCACCATGGCCTCAAATTGGTTGACATCAATATCCTTAGGGACATATGACTCTTGCAAGGTTTTTTCAAGTATAGCCTTATGTACGAGAGAAATGTGAAACAGCTCAAGTATGGAAATATGTGCAGGGGTTTTCCTAGTTGGACGATAAGGTTAAACTAACTCTTAGGTTGTGACTGCTTTACGAATGAGCCTGATTGTGATTTCCTAGTGGATGGACTGGGTATTATAATTTTCAACTTCCTAGGAGGAGGAGGATGAGCTATGGTGAATTTTCCACCATAGGTAGTGACGTTGCATTCAGGTGCTCTTTTGATGGTGATGGTATTGATGTATTCATTAGTAGCTCGTAAGTGATTAATAATAGGTCCACCAGAATAATCAAAGGTAGCGCAAGCATAATTGACTTGATTATTATTAGTCTTGGAACTTGATGTGGAGGATTTATTAGAACCATGGTCTTGAGTGGGTTCTTGTGAATTGTATGGTCTACATTTGCTGCAAATTATTGTCCACCTAGTTGAATTGTGTTATTTTCAATGAGGTCTTGAACCAAATTGTTTAATTGCTGACAAGAAGAGGTCTTATGCCCTTTAGCGCAGTGGTAATAAAATAATGGATTATCATCCCACCAAGATGGCTTAAACTATCCTAGGTCATATGGCTTAGGTTCTTGTAAAGTGATGACACCATTTTGAAGGAGCTTCTTAAGGATGTCCTCGATTGGTTCACCCAAAGGGGTGTATGTGCAACTTTTTAGAAATTGTCTAGGTTGACAAGGCTGCCCTTGGTTTTGATTGTTTTGACTATTTTGAATATTTTGAATGGCATTAGCAGTGAGTGTCAGTGTGATTATTTGTGTGTTTTATGGTTGAGCTCCTTTGAGAGTGAGCACAGGACCCATCGTGTTAACCACCTTAGCGTCAACAACGCCATCATTTGTTATGTGTTTATTCTTGACCTAGTATTTTTTTTTGTCTAAAGGCGGGTTTGTGTTTGTGTTATTAGGGCCATATTTAAGTTCTCCTTTAGCAATAAGGGCCTTTTCTAGTTGGACTCCTCTTTCGACTAAGTCTGTAAAGGTTTTGCAATAGTGGACTTGTAAGCCGTATTTCAATGGTCCTAGGAGAGTTTGAACAAACATGTCAACCTTTTCTTTCTCAGGTATGTCAATATGGCAATGACTTGCTCGGATTCTCCATCTTTGGAAGAATGGGATAAACTTTTCACCAGCGTCTTCTTTTGTAAGTGTGTATAAGCTAGTGATGGAGGTGTCAGTGTCAATGTTATAGACATAATTTTTACAACTTTGTCTACAAGTTCATCCCATGGTTTTATTCCCTTTAAAGTGGGGAACCATTCAAGTGTGGGTCCTGTAAGACTCTTGGAGAAGAGTCTCATCAAGTAAGTGTGTTCATAGGAAATTTCCATGCAGTTGGTAGTGAATTCTCAAACGTGTTCAATAAGATTTGTCTTGCCCTTATACTTGGTGAAGTTTGGTGCCACATACCCAGGAGGAAATGGTGGCATGTATAGACTCATGTCAAAAGGATATGGACATAGGTCATATGACATGTGTGACTTTTTGTCGGACATTTTCATAGTCTCTATGGTCTTTTGCAAGTTCATCACTTGAGCTTGCAAGGCATCAATTATAGGATTGTTTGTTGCATCACACATGGGAGTGATGGGTATCCCATGTGTCCCCATTTTTTGTGAAGAGACATTATGATTTTGTCATGAGATGTGTTGTTGTGAGATGTATGACATGTTTTGATTTGAATATTATTGGTATTGCAAGTTTTGGTTAGGGACATGTTGATGGGTATGAATGTTTGATGCATATGTAGGTATGTGTCCTCCAACCATTTGAGTCAATATTTTTTGGGTATGTTGACCATGAATATTTTGGTGTCCAAATGAGGTCATATGTTGTGTATTCTGATTTCCCTATCCAAATTGTTGGAATTGTCCATAGGGACTATTCATGTTTTTCCCTTGGAAAGTATTGGTATTAAATTGTGATGACATGTTAACATTTTTTTATGATCCTCGAATAAAGATACGTTGTTTACTTCCTCTAAAAGGATTGAATGAGGTACCAATGTAAGGATTTGATGATGATGCACCCATGGCAATAGATGAAGCCCCAAATATAGGATTTGAGGAATTTTCCCCCATTGATGAGGATCCAAAGGTAGTTCCAACTAATTGTGAGGATGTTGTTGACATTGTTGGCATTGATTGTGACATGGCCTATGGAATAGTTGGTGTTCCTCCGATGGATGTTGCATTGATTGTATTGGAATTTTTTTTATAGGAGGTGTAATTGGAGGTGGCATTAATAGTGCTTGTGGAAATTTGCAAGGTGGCACCAACGAAAGCATTGCTTGTATTGTTTTGAGGTTGACTAGTGTTGGGCATGTTGTTTGTATTGTGATGGGGTGAGGTTGGTCTCAAAGTGTCAGTGTAAAATCCGTGTGGTAACTTAACCCCTTGGTCCAAAAGCATGGCTAGATATCTTTGAGGGTCTTGTAAGACTAAATCTTCCAGGAAGTTTGCTACATCACGATTTTGTGCTACGGCTTCTAAGTCTTCTGCATATACTTTTCCATGTTGGTCTCTTTGTATGAATGGTTCGAGAGGTTATGTGATGAAGATGTCATGTTCATGTCACTAAAAGGATTGATAAAAGATGTGTCTTGGTTCATAATTTGGTTCATGTCATTGGAAAAGATATGATTGTTGGTGTCTTGTCCAAAATTAGCCATTTGTCTTCTTTTCCTTTGAAGCCTAGTTTCAACCATATAAGGAGTTACTCAAATTAGGAAGAAGGATGAAAATGAAAACTAGATAATGACACTATGTTTTTTGGATTTTTCAAATAAGAAATGAAAATGTAAACTATGTTTTTTGGTTTCTGACAATAAGGGATGCAATATGACAATGTTGTCAAAAGGGAATGACTAATGCCAAAGGACAATGAAGACTAAGATGACAAGTTATGACACTATTTTTTTTGTATTTTTGGAATAAGGTATGCAAAATGAGACTAAGATGACTTGAATGTTTTAATGTATGCAACTGCAAAGGTTTAAATGATTTGGAAGAAGGTTGCTCAACCACCCTAAGCTTGATCTATGTCTCAATTTTGGAATATCAAAGGACTTGTTTGGAGGACTAAATGACAATGACAAGATGACTAAGTGAGGTTTCCTAACTTGACTTATGAGTTGGAAAGATATCACAAAATGACAATGAGTAAAGGAGATAATTATGACTAAGTCCAATGATAATCTCCTTTTGAAGGAAAAGATTTTTACAAAGTCTGGTAAGGTTTTCTTAATCCAAAATATGCAAATGAAATGAGGACCTAAGAATTGGTTTATGACTGAAAATGAAGATGATGAAGTCTAAGGATGAAACTAAAATTTGCAAGAATGAACCTATGGGTAAAATGCAAACTAAAGTGTGCAAGAAATGGAAGATTTGAGAAATTTTATTTTTGGTTTTTGAGAAAAGTTGCTAGAAAAAAGATGTTTGATGACAGATTGGATCAGTTTTCTCTTGAATTTTAGTCTATAACAGTGTTTTAATTTTTGTCAGGAAAATGTGTCATTCTAGGTTTCAAATGTGTCTCAGTTTAGCAGTTGCATCACGGTTTCAGCTAATGTGGTTTTCCAGATAACAAATACGACTCATAAAAGAAAATGCAGTAGTCTCTAAAGTGAATGTGATTCAGACCAGGCATATGCATCACCAAAAATGACAAATGTGGCTTAGCAGAATGATTTCATTACAAAAAATGTCAAATGTGACTCAGGTAAGCGAATGTGTTACAGAAAGCAGAAAGTGCACTATAGCAAAGTGAATGTGACTCAGAAAGATTCAAATGCAGTTCAACTAAACACATACGATTCAGATAGCAACAAATGCATTTTATCAAAGTGATTGTGGCACAAAAAGTATCAAATGTAGTTCAAAAGAGAAAATGTGTTGTAGAGGATAGCGAATGCATTGCAGGTAGAATGAATACCTAGTTTGTTTGCAAGTTTGACTGAATTTTGAAGTTTTCTCAAGTTGAATGTTTTTTTCCAAATTTGTGAGATGGTGTTTGTTTGTTTAAATGTTTTAGAAAACACTTGGAAAACACAATATTTTGTCTTTTAAAACAAGTACAATCCCAGGTTAGGCAAGGACAATATTTGCTAGATTCCACATGGGTTTCCCCAACCATACTTATTCTTAATGTGTGAATCCAGAAGCTTGTCTGTACGGGCTCCCTCTTATAGTGTACTACTTCTTAGGCCAACAAAGCTTCCAACCCCCATAAAACTCCCATGGTAGGTTTGATCACCTCTACTAAGAACTGCAAGAATGTGGATGCCTTCACAACGACCGTTGCTACACTAGCAAATAGAAAGGATTTTGGAAACTACAAAAAAGTTTTTAGTTCGGGACCCCCATTCAAGTGGCCACACATGGGGCAAGATTAGCTTCAATAAGGAGGAACTCAAGCCTAAAGAGGTTATTCTCAATAGGGTTTTGGGGAATTCACTTGTCCATGTGACACATCCGCACTTGTAATCCTAATTTTTCCATTAGGATTCACATTTATATACCGGTCGGGGGTAGCTCGGCCAAAGAGCTCCATTGCAGGTTTGTCACCTTGGGGTGAGTACTTTTTCCCACCAACGAAGGCCCAATTCCTAGAGTCAATAACTATTTCTCTTGCACCCAAGATCACACAAATGTGCAAGGGGAGATGATACTTCGATTATTAAATCAAGGTAACACAAAAATAGATGGGTCTGATTTTCTGATCACCTAGTTTGCACAAGATGAGAGAATTTAATCACCTACCATCTTGAAGCACAATCAAGAAAATGACAAGAAAATGTTCTTTTTAAAGCACCAATTGAAGTGTTTTCTACTCTAAAAAGAAACAAACACAATGGTTTCAAAATCAAAATATTGGACAATCAAACCTACAAAACCACTTGTTAGTAGTTTCAAAAAGATGCCTTGGACCCACGAAAATTTAATGCCACATGTTGTAACAACCCATTAGTAAATAAAACCCCCTAAGCTATTAACTTGCAATGAAAAATCTAGAAAATTCTATAAAAAAATGAACATAAAAGTTTACCAGACAAATGTGTCATGGCAAAGTGAATGCGTCACTCTGCACAATAAATGCGGCTCAGGTCTACAAGTTGGAATCTGACATGCAAATGTGTCGACCTACGAAGAAAATGTGTTGCGGCTAATCAAATGCATCATTCTGCAAGTCACATGTGTCACAACAGAGCGTATGCATCATTTGAGAAAGAAAATGCGTCACGAAATATTGAATGTGTCATCTTGCAAAATAAATGTGTCATGGTCGTACCTATACCTACAAAAAATAGGAATTTTGTATGGAAAAAATAAAAAGTCATGATTTTGGCATTGGGTTCACCAATGTAACTATGGGAAAAATATAGGTTAGCAGATTATAAGCTAAATAAACTAAAACCCAAAGTAATAATTAAGAACATGGGAGGAAATAACATGAAAACAAGAAAGATATCACCTTAAGTCTTCAACCTCTATGATTGACCTCCATTACACCTTCTCAACTCATTGCAATATGTTGTTTTCCCTCAAATTTTGAGTGAGCAACCTATTGACTATGCTAAGACAAAGAAAATGTTGAAGTATTTGATATGACAATGCAATACTATGCAACTAGCAAGCAACTATGATCTATGACTAATGTATGCCAAAATTCCAAATGAAAGATGAAATATGCCTAAAACAAGAGCTAAAATGACAAGATTGCAAAAAAGCATGAAGTCAAGTAAAATTACAAGAGCTAAAATGTCATGAGATTTCCTAAAACAAGATTGCATGAGTTGTCAAAATGAGAACAAAATTGCCATTTTATAGAAAATGCAATTTTCAATGAATGGCCAAGATTGAAGATTGACAAATGCCCTAGAATCAATGGACAAGATTCAATAAGAAAACCCACAATTAGGGTTAGGGAAACATTAAGTCAAATTCAAAATGAGTGGACAAGATTAAATTTGATAAAATCAAATCAAAGGTTGACAATGCATATGACAAGGAGATAAGATTGGCACATAAAAAGAGGTGGTTGGAAAATCAAATAATAATAGAAACTACTTGATTTTTGGAGGAAAGAGACTATTTTGAATTAAGAATTGATTTAATTCAAAAGGTGGGGTCACATGACAGTAAATAATTAATTTGAATTATTTACTAAAATAGGGAAAATTAGAAAGTGAGACCATTTTAAATAAATAATTTTATTTAAAATGAGGAAAAATGCCAAGGTGGATAATAATTAAATAAATTAAAGAATTTATTTGATTATAAGAAGATGTTTAAGAATTAATGATGTATTTAAATAAATAAATAAAATTTATCTATTTAAATTATTAGGGGGAATTAGTGGACAAAGATAATTAAATAAATTAAGAAATGTACTTAATTATGGAGACATTGGACAATTAGTGACATTTAAATAAATAAATAAAATTTATTTATTTAAAAATCAAGAGGAATAAAAGACATGAATTAACTAAATAATTATGAATTATTTAATTAATAGTTGAAATTGGACAAAGGACATAATTAAAATATCT
This sequence comes from Sequoia sempervirens, assembly GCA_007258455.2. NCBI lineage: Eukaryota > Viridiplantae > Streptophyta > Pinopsida > Cupressales > Cupressaceae > Sequoia > Sequoia sempervirens. The sequence goes on along the minus strand of VDFB02281492.1, from coordinate 1,050,139,907 downwards.
TAATTATGCTAGGAAGAAAATGGTGACAATAGAGCTTGCAGACCTAGGTCATTTTTATGTGTCTACACATTTTATTTATTTTAAGACTGAAAATGGTCATCTTCTTATTATCTCCCTATATGTGGATGACATGTTGTTCATTGGGAATAGTAAGGGTATGATTTCTGAATTAAAATCGCAATTATCAACACAATTTGAGATGAAAGATCTAGGTTTAGCTAGGTATATTCTAGGGATGGAAATTGAAAGGGATAAGGGAAATAGAAAAATTTGGCTCAGCTAGAGAAAGTATATAAATTTTTTCCTAGAGAGGTTTAATATGGTGGATTGCAAGCATTTAGTTGTTTTAGTGTTGCAAGGAGTGAAACTTTCTTTTGAAGATTGTCCAAAATCTCCTACTGAGATGGAGGATATAACCAGGTAGCTTATGCAAGTGTAGTTGGAAGTTTAATGTATGCAATGGTTTGTAGTAGGCCAAACATTTCCCAAGCAATGGGAGTGCTTAGTTTGTTTATGGATAATCTAAGAAGGCTGCATTGGGATGTTGTGAAGAGAGTTTTCAGGTTTTGAAGGGTACTTCTGATTACACCTTATGTTATTGTGGTTACTCTTCTAGATATCAGAGTTCAGTTAGCATTCATGGATATGTGGATTCTAATTGGGCAGGTGGACATTGATAGCAAATGATCTACCAGTGGATATGTATTCATGTTGTTTGGTTATGCAGTTAGCTGGATGAGCAAGCGGTAGGTTGTAATCACTTTATCCACTACTTAGGTTGAGTACATGGCAACAACTCATACCTACAAGAAATCCATTTGGCTTAGAATATTGTGTTCAAATGTTGGTTTTGGTGTAGGGTAGATTGTTATTTGTTGTGATAGTTAGAGTGCCATTTTTTTGGTGAAAAATCCAAACTTCCATCCCAGGACAAAACATATTGATGTACAATACCACTTTGTTCATGATATGGTGGAGCATGGAAAGGTTAGTCTAGAAAATTTTGATACTCTAGCATGTTTTGTTGATGCATTGATGAATCCTTTGAGCATGGATAAGTTCAAATGGTGTGCTAGTTTAACAAGCCTTGGGTCCTAGAATATTCAGTGACCAAGCATTGATCAAAAGCTAGTAAGTTCTTTGTCAAGTGGGAGAATGCTGAGAAAAATATTTTTCAAAATTACTAGTGTAAAAGGCATCGACTAAAGGTTTATCGGGTTGATAGGAACATGTAGGCAGGACTTAATGCTTAGTCTCTTCGACATGCCAATAAGGCTATAGAGTTTGGGCTTTGAGCTCATTGGGTTGATAGGTGAATGCTGATGGGACTTTGTGGTGGGTCTCCCCGACATCCCAATAAGTGCTTCATTGGGTTGAAAGGCACATATCAGTGGGACTTACTGCATAGTCTCTTGACATCCTGATAGCTTCATCAAAGAGACATTACAATGTAGAAGGGATATAATTTTCAATCCCTTCACATTTCGATGAATGACAAGAAGGGAATTTTTGAGGAGACAGGTGGATATTGGCGAGACCTGAAATGTAGTCCCTTCAATATTTCAATGGAGTTGTATTGAGGAGACAATACGATATCAATAGGACCTTGACGCTTGTCCCTTCGATATCCCAATGGAAGGTAGGATCACATCATCAAAGAGATAGGTGGATGTTAGCAAAACTTCACCATATCGAAAGAAGTTTCTATAGTTTCTCTTTGACACTCCAATAGAATGATAGCTGTATTGGGTGATAGTGAGAATTTGAGAGACATGGTTTCATGACATATGACTTCATCAAGGTGATGGTTAAGTTCTTTTGTGACCATTTTTTTAGTATTGAAGTTGGAATGTTGGTTCTCTGGAAATGCTTGAGAAGTTTGTATTGAATGTTGTAGTGCATTGAATGGGTAATCGGATTTGAGTGAGTGAAGATCATAGTGAATGTAACATAATGCTACTTATTTCATTTTGGAAAAGCACCTAAATGAGCATAGCTTTGTACTTGTATGTATTTAAATTTTATGGCAATACAAGATATCTCTACTTTGTTGTGTGGGTTTTTTCCCATGTAAATCACGTGTTGATGTTTTATTTTCTATTTGTGTTTTAATATGTGCATCTTAAATGAACTATAATTGAAAAGATATAAATGGTTTGTTTGCTTCTCTATCCTAAATATTAGCATTAGGAAGGTGTATTTCGCACACTGCATTCCTTTCACCAGCTCAGGAAACAAGTTGATATTGACTTTAACTAATTATTTCACCAAATGGACAGAAGGTGTAGCATTGAAAGATGCTAATGAGAGAGTTTTCCTCAACTTTTATTAGGATTTAGTTACAAGGTTGGAGTTCCTAATTTAATTGTTTCATTATCCCAAAGTGTCATAAAGTTTTCCTCTTGTAGTATTTCATGTGGTCTCTAAGGTTTAATCATTTATCATAAGCCTCTAGGTTTGGATAGGGGATATTTTTTCCATTAAAGTTCATTTCATTAATCTTTTCTAAGTCTTAAATGAGAGGTTTGGGTCATATATTATACAATTTCAAAGTCTAAATGGGTTTTATTTTATGTCACAACATTATAAAATGAATTTTAATCCCTTTAAAAGCCCATTTTTCATGAAATTCATGGGCAAGATGGAAAATATAAAGTTTCAACTTTTATTTTTTGAAGTTGGAGAGGGAAACTTACATGAGTTTCCTTGCATGCAAGTGGTTTAACTTTTTTTTTGGGAAAAATACTGGAAAGAGCATGAGTTCTTAAAGGAAACTATAATTTTGAAAGAGGAAACCCTATTTTTTCTTTCATAATCCCTTTATGGCCACCATAATCATTTCTTACTTCATTGCAAAGGCATGTTTCATTGTTCGTATCAAGTTACCTAAATATCACTTAGCCATGATGAAGGAGCATCTTTTGACATCATTTTCAATCATTTTCTTCCTTATTTCTAAGTTAGCTTCATTCTTTGTCTTTTTCTAGAATGTATTAGCCTTCTTGGAGTTGTTCTTACCACATTTCAGTGTTTGCAAAGGAAAAAGAGAATTCTTTCATCCATTCATTGCATGGTGAAGGTTTTTTCATTAGTTTGGAGGCTTCTTTTCTTTTAAACATGGGCTAGGGTTTTATACATGTGTTTGTGAATGTTTGATGAATGTTTAAGACTACTTTTAGACCTCTATTGAATGTTATAATGCAAGAGTAGGCGTTAAGAGAGTTTTCAAGATTTAAACCCTTGCTAATGTAACCATTGAGTAGTGATTGTAAATAACTAAACATTGAAACCATAGGGTTTCAAAGAGGCAACAAAAGAGTAGTATTGTAATGGGGAGAAATATTTTTGTGTCTTGGAAGAGGCATATCAAATATGGCTATTCACAGTCCATTCATGAAAGAGCTTGTTGCTTTTAAATGGTAGTCTATTCATTATAGTCATTAAAGCCTTCAAGGAAAACCTTCAAATACCTAAGAAGATTACTTAGGATTGCTTTCAGGTTTCATTGGAATTGAAACCCTATTCATGGTAAAGGAAACAATAAGATTAAACACAAGTTTGATTCTTTTTAATGTTGGCTACATGAATAGAGCAAGAAAATAATTCTTTTATGTGATTAAGGGTGATGGTGAAGCCTTTTTTATGCCTTTCCATGAGATGGTATATTGCATGAATGTGCTAAGGAGGATCCATAAGCAATCATTTAACCACAATGGAAAGCTTAGAAAGGAAATTAATCTCATTGTGATCAGGGTTCCATTGATGTAGAAACCATTGTTGTGGGGTTATAAAGGAAGTGGTGAAGAGATGAATGTTAATATCATTATGCAAGTTTATGAAGATATGATCTCATTCTAGGTGATAGGGAATATGAATCATGTTAATGCGACTGTGAATGTTAATGGTGTCCAAGTGATGATGAAATTCCAAGCCTAGGATTAACCATCACTACAATTAAAGGGGGAATACAAGCTTATGTTGCATATTCAAAGAAGATCAAGACATACATCATATCAAGCATGGAAAATGGAAGCTAGTGAAGATTAAACAATTAGGGTTTCTTGTCCATTCAAACCTTGGATAGTGTAGGATATGTAATGGTTGATAGTTCAATATATGCAATTAAAGTATAGAGCATGATATTATGCTTAAGGAGGTAGGGTATTTATGAGGTGTCACATGCATGACTAAAAAATAGTGGAAAGTGGTAGAACCCTTAAAAAAAATTGTGTTTCCCTAATTTTCAGTCCATCTTTAGCTAACCTGTCCATGGGTAAGGTTTATGCTACAGTGACTAGGGCTTATAAATCCTTTAAGAGAAGACTTAATGTATTTTACCCTTGTACTTTTTGTCTACTTCCTCATTGACCTATCATAGCTATTTCGTGATCATTCAAGTTACACTTAAGTCATTGGATCTATGTGTTAACCGACCCCTATGCCTAGGGTTACCAATTTGTTCCTTGCATGAATAATCCTTTTATTTTAAGTCTAAGGGTTTTAATTTTTCCCTATGGTTGAAGATCTTGGAATATTTCCCTCATTATCCTAAGTTTTTCCTATGCCTTAGGTTTCCTTTTGTCTTATTTATTCATGTTACCTAGGTAGCCCCCTTTTAGAACAACTTGTGTGTCCATGCTCAATAAAATCACTTAAGTTCTTTCACATCACAACTTTCCTTTGCATCATGCTTTGTCTCTATATAGGTGCCTTTGTGTGATATATGATTCCTTTGCATCACACACTCCCAATGCATCACATTTATGCTAGCACATGCTTACCCCTTTTGTGCAATATGCAATGGCTCTTTGTAAATCCATTGCATCATATGGTGCCTTAACATTTTCAATTGAACCTTACCCACTTTTCACCAAATTGTAATATGTGATAAGCTTATTTTTTCCATCACTGAATTCCTATAAATTGCAGCTTACATCCTCACTTGCTTAACATTATGAGCAATATGTGTTGGCACATATTTCCTTTGCATCACAGAAATAGTCATGTCACCTCAACACCAAAGTGTGATGTGTGATGGAAGTTTTAAAGATACTTTATCACTTCACTTCAATGCATCATGATTATAAGCTTCAAGGATAAATGGCTATTTGTGATATGTGATGGATTGGTTTTCTTTGCATTGCATTGACTCTTCATATCATGATTTCAAATTTTTTATCCAATGGATAAAATGTGATACACAATGGCCTGTAGAAAAGGAGCAAGTAGCAGGTAGCTATGCGTCAGCTGTACAAAGCATCACATCAATTGTTCACATTGTGACTTCATGACAAAGTACCAAAAGGTAAAAGGAAATGTTCGAAGAATATAGAAACCCATTGATCATGTTTTTAAAACAAATCGATTAATGGAAAAAATTAAAACTAGAATGGCTTAGTGTTAGAGCAGTCATGTTCGCTCATGCTAGCCATATCTCCCCATTAATGGAATATTTGCTCGATTTTGAAGATCATAAAGGGGTGAATTATGCATTTTTGCATTATCTTTGTAAGAAACTAAAGGAAAAAGAGCAAGAAAAACCTTAGACAAGAAAATTCAAAGAGCAGAAAGCTATGGTTCCCAGGTAAGTTGATTTTTCTACTTCTCTATGTAGAATTTCTAGTAGGGGTAGAATTGAAAGAAAAAAATGGTATTAGAAAAAGGGATTGTGATTTAGGGTTTTTTACGAATTCTATTTTCAATTGTAAAAGGTCAATTATAAGCCCAAGTTTGTTTTAAAAAGAAAAATACTAGTAGGATTACTTACAAAATCATTAGTTGAAGTCTGCAAGGTAGAACCCTACCATTTGAATTCAAATTTGTAAAACCTAGTTTTGCTAAATTTTCAAAATGAGTCAAGCTGGTGAGCCATCTAAAACATAGCCTATACCTAATAGAAAACCTAAAGTTGAGAAAAGAAACTAGAGGCATCTAAGTTTTTTGAGAAGTTTGTGAAGACAAAGGGAGTTAAAAAGGATTTTTCTCACTTTATAGAAGATGACCTATTGGAGTTGTTCCCGGGAGCAAGGGTAGTGGTTAAAAGAGCTACTGGGGAAGGCGTTCTTACAGATCATTTGTAGGATTGGACTAGGGGTATTGGAGACATTGTAACACCACATAATGGTTTGAAGTTGTTCTTATATGCATCTAGGCATAGATTTGCTCCTCATCCAACATGCCATTTGTTGAATTTTGACCTTCAGAAAATTATTTTCCCTAATGTATTTGTGGAGGTGGATTTGATTAAAGAGATAGATAATTGCTATGATCCTAAAGAAAAGGTTATCAAAACTGACAAAGGAACCCCATTACTTGATATCACACATAGTCAAATTTTGGAGGTATTTGGGTTGAATCCTTCTTCCACTATTTCCATTCATTTAACTGCATTGTATCAGGAGTATGAAAGAGATAAGTATGGCTATATGAGGCATGCATTTCCAAGACATAGAAGGAGGGACTTGGGGAAAAGAGATGTGTGATTCACACCAAAGGAGGTAGAACATTTTGATTGTGATGAATTTGAAGATTATTTTAAGAATACATACTTTGGTGTATGTAAGTGCTTGGAAGGAAGTATGATTTGAAAATGAAAATTCCTCTGATGGTTCTATATATGGAAATTAAAAATAGGGATTCTAATAGAGGATTTTATTATGCTGCATATATTATAGAGGAAATTCATAAACAATTGATTGATTTGAAGGATTTCAAACCTCCATTGTGTTTCAAACACTATTATGTGCTTATGCACATGCTGCTATATATTGGTCGTAAGACATGGAGAAATTTCATGAGGTTTAGAATGGTTGATAAGGAAGGAAATGATTTTCTTGTATAGATGTGGACCCATATCTAGGATCAAAACTTCCCCAATTCAAATTATAGTTCCTTTTGTGATGGGATGAAGATGGGGATATTGGAAAATTTGGGTGTAAAACTAGCATATGGAATTTCTACAAACATTAAAGAAATTTTGAGGTCATTGGAATTCAAGGGAAGGTACTAAGGTTGACCATTATTGGGGAGACTAGTACCTCCATATGTATTATACTTTGATTATAGTTTATGGAGCTTTTGTGAAGCCTCACTACTTCCCAATATATGTTTCTCATAGATTGGCCTTCATGGAGATTATGTGGCAGTTGGATGCCATGGAAAAATAACATTTTAGAGGGTCAAACAAGGGATCCTTTATCCCTGCACAATTTTCCTACTCTCATTTTATAGTCACCTCAAAGGAGGGACTTGAAAATTATGTAAAAATATTGATAAATTATAGGATGAAGCTAGAAAGGGTGAGAAACTCTGACCTTGAGGGTTTCATTAATGAAGAGAGAAAAGATAGGGGTAGGTCTATATTCTGCCATCATTCCTTATTTATAGAAGATGCCATAAGAAATTTTTCTTTGAATGTTGTGTTAGGGGAGAGGAAAAATAAATGGATGAACATATGTGATATTGAAGAGCAAAGGGTGAAGGTTAATCCTCTCTATTTCAGCCCTTATGCACAAATAGAGGACCCTTTTAAAAGGGAAATGTCAATGATTGATGGATACAAGGATGTGTCTTTCTTCAACAAAGTAAATAAGGTTAAGGAAGTTGCTAAGGTTTCCAAGAAGCAAGAAGCTAAACTCAAGATCCACCCAACTCAATCATCTACTCAAGGCTCCCCTACTTAGTTAATGGAAATAGAAGAGAGGCATGATGTCAACCCACTTGACTATTCCATGGAAATAGAGGGAGGAGGAGATACAATAGAGGTTGAAACTATAGAGCATATACTTAGTGATGAATAAGTGAAATAGATATATCCCTCCCTAGTGGTTAATGATGGCATGGATCCTCTTGTCCCCAATGAAGAAAATTCCATAATTGTTTATGATGATAATGTTGAGTATGAGGGAGATGTGAGGATTAGGTCCTATAAAGAATTCATGGATGATGATTCCTTTGTGTAGACAAAGGAATTCAAGGAATTTTTCATTTAGGTCAAGATCTAGGACATAAAGGATAGAATTGAGAAAGTGAAAGAAGAGGTTGATCCTTCACTACATGATGAAATTAAGAAGAAAGATGAAGAAATGATAATGTAGGAAATTGTTGCAATCACTCCCGTTGAGATCAAGAAATTGGTCAAATAAAGTGGCATTATTTTATTTCTTGGATGTAATATTACCTCAACTATTACATTGGATACAATAAGGAATGATCTTGAGGCTTTTATAGTTGAGTAATAATATGATGATAAGGTTTTTTGGCTCTAGTTTTAGTCCAAGATTGCATACTCTAGGAATATGGTTAATGTCACCCAATATAGGAAAACCAAAACTTATTAGATCAATGGAAAATATTATTGGAGATGTGGTAGTCAAGAGAGCCTCAAAGATCACACCAACACAAGCAATGAAACTCACTATGCATGTAGCTATGCTAAGCGTTGACACTACAAATATATCAAATGAGAGGTTTGATAAGTTGTTGGACAAGTATAATAGACTATTGGATGAATATAATAAGCTAAGGGAAACCATTGTAGCTTGAGGGAAACCATCAAATGTGCCCCTATCACCTACTTCCACACAAGAGCTCTCTACATAGGATAGAGAAACATTGTCTCTGAGAATTCAAATTTTTAAGAGAGAGCTAAAAACGGCTAAAGAGGAAGCTAAGAAGGCTATGACATATGTTATAGATGATACTCTGTGTCACGTAATTTCATGTATTTTGCATAAATTATACAATATATGGAATGTTTACAAAAAACATTCATGAAGCTTATAAGAAGCATGCACATGTTCAAGAAGCCTTTTAGAATACTTGGATTAAGTGGAGCACAAGGGAAGGAACAGCAAAGGAAATGGAGACAGCTATGGAAGGTGATCCAAAAGTCTCCACTAATGTGCCACAATTGATCAAATTAATTGGATTTCTTGGGGATATTTTTTCTTTCTAAAGTAATCTTGATCTATAGTTCAAGGGTAAGCTCAAGTTGTTCAGAGACATGGAGGAGAATAAATTTCCAAAGATTCTAAATGATGTAGGAGAAGTGAAAGAGTTCATTGAATGAAAGAATGAATTTGGTAAAATTTTCCCATCAATGTCAGCATTCATATACAAAGATGGAAAATCAGAGTTTTCTCAGTTAAATAATTCCTTAGATGAGTTATTTAAGATGGAGATAAATTTGGATGTCTTTTTCAAGGAATCCAAGGCTATCATGGATGCAAGGTATAATATACACAACACTAAGGTGCAGAAACTATTTGAATTCTAATGGAAAAGTGAAGAGGAGTACAATGCATGGATTGAAAAGTTTATAGATTAAGCCTATGTTATATCAACATTTAAAAAATTTCTCCTTAGTTCACAAGTTATTGTTATGATATACTAGTGTGGGAGCCTTTCTTTGTCTTTTCCCATTTTGTGCTTTATGTCCTAAAATTTTGGAAGCACATGAAAATAATATTTTGCTTGTAGAACAACTATCTTCTTTGACCGAATATATCGCAAGTGTCAATTAGCCCGAAGCTTGTTTTCTCCCTCATTTTTATAAAAGGGAATTCAAGGCCATTGACAAGGTTGTCGATTGATCTCTAAGGGAATTTGTAAATGTAAGCACAAAGCATTTATTTTGAGTCATGTTTTAGGTTATAGAGTCTGTAATTTATGCAAGATTTAATGTTGTATGATATTACTAACATATTCTAAATAGAATGGAAAAGTTTTGAAGCCACTTCTCTCCAATGTATTATTCATAAGTTTTCAATGAATAAGATGAAAGATCTTTCATTGTGTTTCCAATGGTGTGTGTTCTTTATTAAGGTTATGATTCAAAAAATTAGTTAAATTACCTTAATAGAAGCATGGATTTGTGCAATTAATGTTTGGATTTGATAAGTAGTTTTGGATTCGGAATGTTAAGTGTTAAAATTGTAATGCAATATTGTAGTAGCTTTTAAATGTTAGAATTAAATATTGTCATGCATCATGGTTTGTAGTAAGTTCAACTCCATGCCTTGAGATAAGGCACTGGCTATGAATTAGTGTTTGAATTTATAAGTTCTAGGGTCATTCACAGTCAAAAGAACAATTATAAAATTTCCAATTCAATTGAAGTTCTATTTCATGAAGTTTATGTTGAAACTCACATTCCCTTGCTTTGACTATTAAATGCCTTAAATATCTTCCAATTCTTTAGGAATTCTTATCTATTAGGTAGTGATTATGGGAATGGATCTATTATTTGCAATGTATTAGATTATGTTGCAAGTATGAGTAAGCTTGGTGGTGTTTTCATTGATGTTATCATTGATGTCAACATAGTATAGGATGTTGTAGGTTGTGCATTTTTAGTTGAGATGTTGTGAGTATATGGAGCTATCTATGTGGTGTTGCAGGTGTGTTGATATGTTGATTTGCTAAGTGCTTTTTAAAAATAGTGAAGACAAAGTTGTATGTGTTTAGAATGTGCTACAGTATGTGCTTTTCATTTCTTCTATGTTGATCCTATGCTTATGTAGATTTGAAGTGTTGGTTATGGGCATCTTTTGATGATATATCCTAGATTATAGCTTCTGGTTTGATGGAGTGTAAAAGTTGTGTTCACTGATGTGTGAACTGGCTTGGCAGAGTTGTTTATCTATGGATTGGGAGAAAAGTTTATGCTTTGCAGTCCTCTACTAATTTTTTTTAGGTCTTGTGGATCTGGTAGAAGGATTTTAATGGTGTTTTATGTGTTCTAGCAAAGGTGTTTGTAATTTGGTGCTTCGAAAGTCAAGTTTCAGTGTTGTTGTGTGTGTCTATACAGTCTCGATGGACTGATGGAGAGTATTTTGTGCATTAAGGTTGTTGCATTTGATGTCGATGAATCTAAAGGCATTTGTGATGTGATCTAGTGTATGGTGAAGCATGTTGTGTCATCTACATGTTATCTTCTTATTGTGGAAGAGTGCACTTCAAAGTTCACTTATGTTTTCATTAGGTTTGGCTGACCTAGTATTTACACTTCATGCGAAGAATAAGTTTCAAATTGAGGAAGTGTGTGATTGATCCAAGACATTGTTTTGGGTCTTGGTTAAGTATTGATTTTGTCCACTCTCATTCCTTTCCACCATGAGAATGTTGAGTTTTCAACCTAATTTGAATTGGTAAATTGAAGTGTGTGTAGCTGACCTTGGAGGAAGTTTCTAAGGTTGATGATGGTATAAATACAAGTTGAAATATTATGAAATGTGATCAATCAAGTATGCCACAAGAGTGAGAAGTAGGGTGTGTGAAAATGAGTTGAGGCAACAATACTTTAATGTGTTACATTCCTGAAAGTAGTGAGCTGATGGTGTCTACAATTATTTTGATCAGGTTGCGAATGTGTGTAATTTGTTGTGATGGATCTTTCGGTTATTTTTGTAATTTTAGGTAGTGAGCCTCCTTATTGGACAATGAGTCCTTTTCTGTAGGAAGTGAGCCCTTGGTAGTGAGCCTCTTTGTATTCGGTTTTTGAATTACTTTATATTGTGAGTTAATCCTCCCATGGTTTTTCCCTTATTGGGTTTTCCATGTAAATCTAGTGTTTATTGTGTTGATATTTCTTTCTATTATTTGCATTTCATGTTCATACTTAATAATAGAATAAAGTGGTTGTGAAGTTGATAATTTTTTGAGTTTTGAGATTGATTTTGGTGACAACTGATTCACCCCCCCCTCTGAGTTGTCTTGCACCTTTCAAAAATTGGTATCAGATCTTTGGTTCCTTGGTGAAGAGCTTAACCTCTTGAGGTAGATCCAATGGCACATAAATTAGCAATCCCTATGTTTGATGGATTTGACTACAGTGACTAGAAAGTGCAGATAAGAGGTTACATAATCTCTTTTGGTTACAAGTCCTAGAAGGTTGTTGAGACAAAGTATGTTACACTAGCAAGTGGCCCTTCTTCTGTAGATGAGATTTCTACCTATGAGGAAAATGAAAAATCAAGGTAGGCAATCTATAGTGCTTTATCTAAGATTGAGTAAACAAAAGTTATTTCTTTGGGCACTGCTTATGAAGTTTGGAAAAAATTGGAAGATATCTATGAAGGAAATGATAGAATGAAATTTTCAAAGAAGCTAATAGCAAAGCACAAATATGAGAATTTAAAAATGGAAGAAGGTGAAGATATTGCAAGCTATTTCTAGAGGGTTGATATTGTAGTGAATGAAGTGAAAATTCAAGGTGGTACCTTGACTGATGAAGATGTGACGAAGAAGATTGTGATGACTCTATCAGAGAGTTATAGTGATAAGGTTTTAGCTATTGAGGAAGTGTATGATCCTAAGAAGTTTACTAAAGAATAGTTATTTGGCACCTTGATTTCATTTGAGATGAGAAATTTTGGAAAGAAAGAGAAGTTAGAATCAACATTTGAAGCTACTAAGACAGAGGATGATCTAGATAGTGATAATTTAGATGAGTTGGAAGCAAACTTTACAAGGAAGTTGAAGAAAGGTGATAGTAAGTACAAAGGTATGTTTCCTTTTCAATGTTTCAGTTGTGGAAATATTGGTCACTATTATTCAAGATGTCCAAATAGATTTGTACACAAAAAGAACAAAGATAATAATAAAGACAAAAAGGATAGAAAGTTCAAGAAGTTGTATTATGTCAAAGAAGATGCTGGATGATGAATATGATTTTGAGGATAATGATGATGAATGCTTGTTTCTAGCATTGGAATAAATCTGTGTCTACTAACTTTGGAATATGTGTAAGGGAAAGTCATCTGGAGAACAAGAAGGAAGAGATGGAAGGTACTCTAGTTATTGCATTTCATGCTAGACAAGATGAAGACTATTGGGTGATTGATAGTGGATGCTCAAATCATATGACTAGAGATAAAAGTAAGTTCACTAAACTTGAAAAGTATGATGGTGGATTAGTCATGTTTGGAGATGATTTAGGAGAAAATATTATTGGGAAAGGAATAATTAGTTTTGATGGAAAACACAATACTGATGATGTATATTGTTTTAAGGGCTTAAGGCATAGTATTTTGAGTGTTGGAAAAATGTGTAGCAAAGGATTCAAGTTTGTGTTTTAGGATAACACTTGTGAGATTAGAAAATGGTCTGAAACTATGGTTGTTGTAGGAAGGATAACATATGGAAACATTTATTAGCTTAAGGGTGTTGATGGTCAATGCCTTGTATCTCTAGTTAATGAAAGTTGGCTATGGCACCAGAGGATGGGACATGTAAACTTTGATAATCTGATCAAGATTAGTTCAAGAGAGGTTTTTTGGGATCTACCTAAACTCACAAAGCCTACCAATACTATGTGTAGAATTTGTCAATTGGGAAAGGAAACAAGATGCAATTTTAAAGGAAAAGAGAAATATACTACTAGAATACTGGAATTGGTTCATACTAACCTTTGTGGTCCTACAAGAATAGGAAGTCTAAATGGTGACAAGTATTTCATGCTTTTGATCGATGATTATTCAAGAATGACATGGGTTACTTTTCTTAGGGAGAAATATCAAGCTCTGGATAGATTTAAAGTGTTTAAGGCGCAAGTATAGAATGAAGTGAATCTGAGAATGAAATGTTTAAGGTCTGATAGAGGTGGAGAATTCACTTCCAGTGAGCTTAATACATTTTGTGAAGAGCATGGCATAAAGAGACATTTTTCTACTCCTGGAACTCCTCAACAAAATGGAGTTGTTGAGAGAAAGAACTAGACTATTCAAGAGGTTGCAAGAACTATGATGAAAGAAGAAAATGTACTTGATGTATACTAGAGAGGCAATCCACACTGTTGTTTACATTCTTAACAGAGTTTAGATCAGAGGTAACAACACAAAGACTCCTTATGAGTTGTGGATTGGAAAGATTCCTACTATGAAGTACTTTAAGGCATTTAGAAGCAAATGTTACATTAAAAGAGATGATGTGAATCTTGGGAAGTTTTATGTAAGATGTGATGAAGGGGTTTTCCTTGGATATTAAACTAATAGTAAAGCTTATAGATGCTTCAATAAAATATTGAGGAAGATTGTTGAGAGTGCAAATGTGAAGGTTGATGAAGATATGCATAGACCAGTTGAGATAAGTGAAGTTGAACCGGATGAGCCTATCTGTGGACCAGTCCTTGAAGAGAATAAGGAAGAAGAAGAAGAAGAACAAATTGAAGAAGAAGAAGAGACTCCAGAACCTGCTCCTAAGACTCCTAAGTATGTAAAGGAGAATCATCCTGAAGAATGGGTAATTGAAGATAGAGTGAAAGTGTGAAGACAATAAGTAAAGTGGTATAAGGTGAGGTAAATTTGTGTTTACTTTCAAAGGTAGAACCTAGGTCTATGTGTGAAGCATGTAAAGATGAGAGTTGGGTTAGAGAAACGAAAGAGGAATTGCAGTAGATAGAGAAGAATCAAACATGGGAACTAGTTCCTAGACCTATAAATAAGAATGTTATTGGTTCAAAGTGGGTGTTTAGGAATAAGCTAAATGAAAATGGTGAAGTGGTGAGAAAAAAAGCTAGACTTGCATGCAAGGGTTATTCACAGGTTGAAGGCATAGACTTTGAGGATACATTTTCCCCAGTGGAAAAAATGGAAGATATTAGGATGTTTTTGGCATTCTTTGTACATAAATATTTTAAGGAATATCAGATGGATGTTAAGTATGCATTTTTGAATGGAGAATTGGAAGAAGAGGTGTACATGGAATAAACAAAGGTTTTTTCATTATCAAATAAACTGGATATGGTCTGTAATTTGAAGAAGGAACTGTATGGATTGAAACAAGCTCCCAGAGCATGGTATGCAAGGTTGGACAAATATTTGACACAATAAAGATTCAGCAAAGGCTCTGCAAACAACAATATCTATTTCAAAGTTGAAGGAAATTAGATGTTGATAGTGGTAGTGTATGTGGATAATATCATCTTTGGAGGAAATGAAGGTGTGTAAGAGATTTACAAAGGAGATGCAAAAATAATTTGAGATGTCCATGATTGGTGAGCTAAATTTCTTTCTTGGTCTTTCTTGGTTTCCAGATGCAAGCTGAGCAAGAATGATGAATCTTCTCATGTTGATCAGAGCATGTATAGATCTATGATTGGTGGATTGTTGTATCATATTACTACTAGATCGAATATCATGCATGTAGTATGTTTGGTTTCCAGATTTCAAGCAGAACCTAAAGAGGCATATGTTATAGTTGTGAAGAGGATATTCATATATCTTAAAGGCACTCCAAATTATGGCTTGTGGTATCGTAAGGATATTGATTTTGCTTTGAGTGATTTATTAATGCAAATTGGGCTAGTTGTGTAGATGACCAGAAGAGTACAAGTGGTGGTGCATTCTTTCTTGGAGGAAGATTGGTTTCATGGCTAAGCAAGAAACAAGATGCAATTTTTTTATCCACTACAAAAGCAGAGTATATTGTAGCAACATCTTGTTGTACACAATTTTTGTGGATGAAGCAAAAATTGAAGGACATATGAGTGATATGTGATGAGCCTATCCCTATCTTATGTGATAATAAAAGTGCTATAAACATTTCAAAGAATCTAGTAATGTACTCAAGGACAAAACATATATTTATCAAATATCATTTCTTGAGAGAAAAATTATTGGAGAATGAAGTCAGGTTGGAGTATGTGTCTACAAAGGATTATATTGCAAATATATTTATTAAGGCTCTTCCAAAGGATACTTTTGAGTATCTTAGGGATAATTTGGGTGTCATTGGCCCTCCTTTCAACTAGGTGCACATGGAGGTGCATCAGTCTAGTGAATCTATAGATTCTTTATTTGTCTAGACTGATGAATGGGTCTACTCTATATGGGGAGTAGGAAGTTTCATTGTTGCAGTATGAGATGTGTGGGTGCACTCCTAAGGGGGACTGATCAGAGCTTTTGGTCTTTTCCATTGATTTCAAAGGTAGAGAGAGTCATGTGAAAAAAATTATAAGGGGGAGAGAAAAAGAAGAAGCTCAAAGAGAGAGAGTATTGATAGTACCAAAATGTTGTGTAGGTTGTCTAATCTAAAAGATAAATGAGTATGCAAGAATGGAATGGATGTTGTCTTTGATAGTTTTTCACATCATATGTTTCCATCAATGACAAAGGGGGAGATTGTTGCAATTATGAGTAAGTTTGGTGGTGTTGTCATTGATGTCAAAATAGTACAGGATGTTGTACATTGTGCATGTGTAGTTGAGATGTTGTGAATACATGGAGCTATCTTTGTGGTGTTGCAGGTGTGCTGATATACTGAGTTACTAAGTGATTTTTGAGAAATAGTGAAGAAAAATTTGTATGTGTTCAGAATGTGCTCTGGTATGTGCTCCACATTTCTTCTATGTTTATCCTATTCTTGTCTAGATCTGAACAATTGGTTATGGGAATTTGTTGATGATATCTCCTAAACTGTAGCTTCTGGTATGATGAAGAGTGAAAGTTGTGTTCATTGGTGTGTGAACTAGCTTAGAAAATTTGTTTGTCTATGGACTGGGAGAAATGTTTCTAATTTTTAGTCCTTTTTTGGTTTTTTTTAGGTCTTGTAGACCTGGTAGAAGGCTTGTAATGGTTTTTTCTATGTTCTAGCAAAGGAGTTCATGTTTTGGTGCTCTGGAAGTCAAGTTTCAGTGTTGTTGTGTGTGTTTGTACAGTCTGGATGTGCTAATGGAGATTATTTTGTGTGTGAAGGTTGTTGAATTTGATGTGGATGAATCTGAAGGCATCTGAGATATGCTCCAGTGTATGGTGAAGCATGTCATGTTGTTCATATCTTAACTTCTTGTTGCATAAGTGCGTACTTCAAAGTTCATTTGTGTTTTCATTAGGTTTAGCCGACTTAGTGTTTACACTTCATGCAAAGAATAAGTTTCAAATTGAGGAAGTGTGTGATTGATCCAAGATGTTATTTTGGGTCTTGGTTAGGTATTGATTTGGTGCACTGTCATTCCTTTCCACTACAAGAATGTTGAGTTTCTAACCTAATTTAAATTTGTAAATTGAAGTGTGTATAGCTAACCTTGGAGAAAGTTTCTAAGGTTGATGATGGTATAAAAACAAGTTGAGATATTAATATGCAATCAATCATGTATTCCACAAGAGTGAGAAGCAGAGTGTGTGAAATTGAATTGAGGCCATAGTACTTTAATGAGTTAGATTCGTGAAAGAAATGAGCTCACGGTGTCTACAATTATTCTGATCAAGCTACAGATGTGTGTAATTTGTTGTAGTGGATCTTTCTATTATTTTTGTAACTGTAGGCAGTGAGCCTCCTTTTTGGGTAGTTAGTCCTTTCTGTAGGTAGTGAGCCTTGTATCTTGGGCAGTGAGCCCTTGGCAGTGAGCCTCTTTGTATTCAGTTTTGGAATTACTTTATAGTGTGAGTTAATCCTCACCATGGTTTTTCCCTTATTGGGTTTTCCACGTAAATCTAAGTTTTGAGAGTTTTAGGGGTTAAATTTATCTTTTTACATTGTTTTGATTAGTGGTGAAATATAGGTTTTGAATGGACCCTAAACCATTTACAAACAATTTTTGAATAGACCCAAAACCTTATCAAAGATGAGCATGCTTCTAAAAGATGAGACATATACAACTAGTAGCTAAACAATGATAAGCCTCTAAAGGATTAGCAAGACTACCAAAACATACAAAAAAAGGTTTTGAAGGGAACATTATACCCTATACAACATGGTCAAATAAAGACCAAAAGACTATCTAACAAGAGACACTACCTATAACATCCAGGTGACAAAAAATAAATTGCTTAGAAACAACAATTTATGAGCCTGAAAGAACAACATTCTTGAATGATGCAGGAAAACCACACCATCCTCTTAGACTCATCACCTCTATATGAGAATATACCAAGATCAACCTTACCACGACAACTAGATCTCTCTAGCAAACCAAACCTCAACCTCAATAGGAGTTGCAAGAAGGAAATTTGGTTGAAGAAAAATAAGCAATCCACCACACATGTAAAACCTATCTCCACCTCAAAAGGTGTATCCTCCACCACAGTAGGATACACTATCTATAGGAACAAAGAGAAAGAAAACATTCTTGTAGAAAGGGAAAACTTAGCAACCAAAGGAACCAAAAACCCCTAGGTCCTCAAGATCAACATTGAAAACAACCCAACCAAAAATAAAGTAGAAATGGAAGAATTTGTAACCTTAGGAAACATAAGCATCTAGGCCTTCAAGACGAACATTAAATGTTTCCTAGCTAATTGCAAACTATTAGCAACTAGGACAACCATATCACCCTTGAGAACCAACAACCAAAGGATTTCCACTAAACAAAACTACACCATCTTCATCACCAAAAGAGAAAGCACTCTAGAAGAGGGGAAGAAAAGATCTCCTTAGGCCATAAATTCATTAGAGATAAAAAATAAAATTTTATGCACAACCCAAACAATAGCATCAAATCTAAAACAAGGGCAACATAAGCTCCCTTTAGCTCCAAGAAACTTTGGGGCTTGAATAAACACAATCCATCCATTAAACAAAAATCTAGGAGCAACCCAAACAATGCATCCTCCAAAAGAAAGACAACGCCCATTAATAATAAAAATAACATAGACCATAGGGGGTCCATGAACTCGCGGTCATCCAACAACACCATCTCAACAATAGAACATGGGGTAGGAGGAACACCTTCTACAACTAGGCAAACACCCACAGTAGCATCATGGAGGGAAAACCACCACACCATCACAGTGTTAATAGTAAAGTAGTCTTTAAGCACAACCCTCTTAAGACCCAAAAAACCCATGACCTCCTCAAATGGCAAAAGGAGCTACTTGGATTCAACACCAGAGGAAGAAGGCAACAACCCACCCCCCATTGTGAAACAAAACCCTTGAGGGATAAAAATAACTCATTAAACAAGCACTAGGGGAATGCCAATATCCAAAGTTGGCCCAAAAAAGGAGAACCTGCACCCTTGAGGTAAAAAGATCCTTCACAAGTGCCCAAACAACTAGAAGAAGCAGAAATATGCAACAAAGCAATCTCGAAACCAGTGCTAGAAGATAGTAGGAACACCATAGCTTCCCAATATGACAATAATAGTGTTGTGTATGTTTTGCACACATACCCCGCCGAAGCAAAGGACCCCCTCTTTTTGCTCCTGGGGGGTCATTTTCACTCTCGATGGACTACTTTTCTCTTGTTTCACATTTATTGCCCCTACTTTTGAGCTCGAGTTGGCCACAAGCCTCAAAACAATCAAAATCCCCTTCGCCAGATTCACCCCTCAAGGTTTCACCAATTTGTTTCCTCTCATGGGCTAGGTCCCACTAGCTTCCCTTATCTTCTCACCCGACATTCGTTAACCTTTGCAGATCCACATTTGCAGGTTTCCTCTTGTCATCTACCATTGCACTCCGTCATTCACCTATGGCCAAGCCTCCACATTTTCTCGACGTGTAGACCTCGTGTTCACTTTCGCCACTACATCCTTTAGGCTTCGCAGACCCACCATTGCAGGTCTTCATTTCCATTTCACCACTATGAAATGGTTGATCTTCACTACCTCCCCACAATGTGGACCCACAACCAACCAGAGCCGTCATATTTTTATGGGTTTCCCCACAATGGTTGTTGTTCACCATTCCGTTGTTGCAAAATGATGCTCATACATGGCACCTGTGCATCTCACTTGCATTCACCCATTCATCACACCATTCCCGAATGATAATTTTAACATCTTCAAGTTGGTTCTTCACAAGGTTGTAGGATACTTTGTTATTCATAACATCCCACCTAATGACTTTTTCGTAGCTGGCATGCTTTTGTGTATCCAAACATGTAATGTTTGTAAACAAGGAATTTTGTGCCAATGTTGATTATTAAGGAGCAATGCCACACACTTGAGCCTTTGCATTACAAATGGTGGCATTTGAGATTGGCACCAATGTCCATCAATTATGTGGGACCTACAATGTGGGCCTCTATTTGTCTTTTTTCATTTCCTTGATGACCTCTATCAAAAATTCTCCTGCATTTGACTTCTTGTATCCTCAAGGAGGCATTCTTGCATGACAAACCCATGTTCTCCTACAACTGAGCAATGTTCTTATGAATTGGTTCTCTAGGATATGGTTGGCTAATGTGCTCCTCCACACAAAATAAAGGGAGTCCAAGGAAGTCATGATAATTAGTTACTAGGTGAGGTACAGTGTCGTGCATTAAAACTTTCCACTCCAGTTGCCTCCCCTCTCCACATTGTGAATGATGACCTCACGGGGTCCGCACCTTCTCCATTTGGCAGGGGATTGATTGCAGAGTTACACTTTGTCGAAGTCATCTCTTAGTGATTGTCCACACATGCATCCCTAATGGAGTTCTCTCCTAGGGATTTCATAGATTCAATGGATGTTTATCTTGATGATATTTTCCTCACTGGCTCCCACATGTCTTTGGGCTTTGTCAATCCCAACATTCTCAAAGAGATTGAGATTATTACATTTGAAAAGTTGCCATGCTTAGTGAGGGAGTCTTAATTGAGCTTACAATAGAACAATGATGAGATGGAGCCATCACTACAGTCGATTAATATTAGAATTATGCATCGCACAGGTAGCATCCATGAGAGGATTTCTCCCATGTGGAGTCTGCTACCTTAGATGTTGTTTGAGTGGCCTTCTCTAAGCCTCCACCCACTCTATTCCCTCCACACAACATTTCAATAACAGCCACCCACATACACTTTTTTTCACACATTTTTGGAGGCGGGATTGTCACCTCCTCAGCTGGTGTCAAACAAAAGAGGAGACAATCTAGGATATAGAGGTATCACATAGTATGTCAACATTCCTGTAAGGATTCCTAATTTTAATGAAATTGAAGCACCACCGAAGTATGAGGCTATTTTGATTCCAACAGAATTACGGGTGATGTCAGCCTCCTTTCAAAATGAAGAGAGCTTGATGGACTTGAAGACCATCAATTCAAATGAACTCACGAAGTAATACACTCTCATCATGTTCTTTGGCCAACACATTACTCACTCATAGGAATGTATCAGATGATGGTGGCCTTTGATGTGGCCATATTAGACATTTATTTGTTGTATCTAGGATGGCATAAGCTCGCATCTCAGGCATATTTGCATGAATTTGTGAACTGATGAAGATGATTCGTTTGATCTTGGCCTGAGAGGAACCTTCAACCTTGTAGACTGACGAAGGTTATGGCATAGGTAGCCTTGCTTCTGATAACGTCTCCTGCAATGTTCACACAATTACCATCCACACTTACCATTAGTTATAGATGTTCTAGGTGACATCCCCATTATCATCACTACCACTAACTACGGTCGGCCTACCATGGCCTCCCACATTCCTACACCTGCAGTCTCAAATGAAATTCTCTAAGTGTGGGTTCCGCTTGTGTGGATGCTGGAAACCCCATCATCATTATCATAGTAGCCATCGCTTGGCCTTTCCCTATGCCTCCTCACTTGTGGAAATCATCCATGTGGGCCCACATACTTCTTGATGATCATCTAGGCTCAGCAACAAGGACATTATCTATGGATGGTGCATGATACTTATAAGCCTATGAGGAAGTTAAAAGTATATCTTGGAGACAAGGAAAATGTGGATGCTATTTTAGATAGCCCCCAATTTCATGCATTGGTTGAGCACCACCCTATGGGAAACAAGGCATTGAGCTTTATTGATGAGAATAACGTATGGGGTGGGTGCTCTACTGTTGGAAGTGAAACTCATCCTATCAATTGAAATGCGATGTCCCACCTCAACTAGCTCTTACAAGGTGGATATAAGCAACTCATAGGGTGGCACTATGTAGTGATCATTTAAACGTACTTTGTTGATTTCCTACAATGTCGATGATGAGGAGTATTATTGTTATCAACAACTCCCATCTATGGGGGAACTAAAATATGGGGTTGTTGTATCCTCATTCCATGAACTCACGTCTCGAGGTTATACGGAAGCATTGGAGGATGCATTGGCTATACTTCACTCCTTTAAATATCTTGATGAAGATGTAGCAAGGGCACATTTGCAAGCCATTCTGGGTAGAACTTTGTGTGTTTTGAATGATGATATTCACATAACAAAGTATTTAAGCTGCATAGGATGATGAATGTATGAGAATTTGATAAAGAATTGTTGCCTTGGTTTGGTATTGAGCATTGTCACCTCCGCTTGACCAAGGGGGACAGATGGTGGCTTGGATTACATGGCCATGGGAAATTTTGGGACTCGCGAGTTCCACACTAGCATTGGTCGTTATTCTTTGCCATCATTTTAATGGCATCACACCCACATCCTCCCACATCCCTTTACCTGCAATTGCTACAATGGACTTCAACGATGTGGGGTACGCTCATCTCATTGCCTCATCTCTTCAAAAGTCATTAATGATGATGTCATCATCTTGGCACCCCACACTCTTTCTCGCACTAACATTCAAGGGTGGCTCATATGATTGATCATGTATTGAGTGATAAAAATTTGATCTAAAGAGTATGATAGCTTCAAAGGAGTTGTGGGTGAGACCTTTAAATTATAACAACACCCCATTAAGGTAGGATGGGGACATGCACCACATGATGGTTAAAGGTAAAGCGGGAAAATTCAAGTTTGACAGAGTATAGTAGAACAATCTCCCATAGTAGACGCCTCTACTCACAAGAGTGCATTAGAAAATAGTGCTATCATTCTCAACACCAACTCTTGTGCAATCATGAGTGTATTTTTTATGGGGCCCATTATCTTGTCTACTACCAAAATGACCTTTTCTATACTGTTTCCCCACATCCTTTTTCCTGCAAATAGTAGAGGGAACCTTCAAACCTGCATGTTACTTAAGGTGTATTTTGGGTGTCGTGAGATAAGCAAGGCTAGTGAGTGTCTTCTCATTGCACTCAGTTTCTAAACATCATGAACAAACCATGTAAATCTTGTGAGTGGAGTGGTGGAAGGCACAAGTTGTCTGTGGCTAGGTTTCTAGCACATTACGTGGGTCCTGTTATTTCACTCAAAATGGAGAGCACACTCTGTTTATGGGATAAGTGAGGTCATGTGAACTTAATGGGAGGGGTCCTTCTTTATCATGAGGAATCAATGGAAAATGGGTTCCCATGCATCATCTTTACACTTTAATGAAGAGTCAGTGAATGGTCTTGGATCAAATGATGGATCTCTTAAAGGTTGAGTAGGAAAGTTGCCCAACTCTATGAGTAAAAGATATGTTGTATCTGATTTTGAGTTGATCGAGAGTGTCAAGGGTCCCAGGAGTCATTAGTATTGCTCTCACTATGGTGATGGTTTTGAACAAGTCTAGGCCACAGTTATAAAGTGTTTTAATACCAATTCCTATTAGGCTACCAACATGAACATAGTTAATATCTAATTTTAATCCTCTAAAAGGGTTTATTCCTGTGCAAGTCGCCTGGTGAAATGAAGATATTATAAGATTTAGTAGTGCCTATGGTGAAATCTTATAAAAGGTTACTAATTGCTTTGCATGTATTACAAGGAAATGGTTATCAAAAGAAGTTCATCCAAAAGACAAAACTAAAGGAGGAGACTTTCACGTGGTCACAAGGGAATTTTGATTCAAATATGATCACGAGGCTCGTGTAGGTCATCCAAGGGGGACCTATTCGTAAGAAGGAAATACCAAAGGAGCTTGTTTCATGAGGATATTGCACATGATGAATCCACCCATGATTTTTCTTCCACATGGTCATCTATGAGAATGAGCTAGGGTTGACGAGGATTGCCAACAAAAATAATGTTTACATAAACAATGATTAACTCATCAAAAAAACTATTAAACAAGTGGTTGCATGATAAGGGAAGTCGAGACCAAGAAATTAGAAGGTTGTTTACTAAAATCATAAATGGAAAGGAGTTTTTTTTCCAAATGATCATGATCCGTCAGGGGTTGTCCTGTCGAATCAAGGACAATTAATCTATTTCACAAAGATGAAAATCTACAAACAAGATACATTTGATCAACTCAAGAATGTTGCAAATCCATCAATCAAAGGGAAACCTTCAAATAGTTTTAGCTACAACAAAAGGACAATCGACTAGAAGACAAATTGCTATAGTAACAGGTCACTAGAGGAAAAAATAAGGAAAATGACCAAACTATTTTTTTTTTTGCTGAATATTGAGGGGTAGATGAAACCCTAACTTGAATCAAATCTAGTACAATCATTTGGGATTTGGAAAACTATAAATAGGGGCTTGTCCCTCATTTGTAAATGTTTGGAGAACTAATGTAAAAGGAATTTGCACCAATAAAAGACAACATTGCATGATTTTATGGATGTTCTCTTTGAGTTTGCTCATCTTGCATCCATGGTTCTACTGCCATGTTAGTTTTAGCTTGTAGTTTATTGGATGAATTTAGTGGTGTTAGTTGTTATAGTATTTGATGAAATTACATCTCATTCTTTTTGTGGTTTGTTGATGATGAATCACTTTGTAAAGCTAGTCTGAGCTAAGTTATTTTCTGCAACCTAGTTCAAGTGTATGTTCATGAGGTGAATGTATAATTTGAAAATATGTAGTCCTTAGAAGATTACACTAATTTTGTGTATTGTAGGTCTTTCTTGGTCAAGAAAAATCTTTTTTGTGGGAGTCTATCTACTGTAGAACCCTCCATTGTTACTATTCATTCATAGCTTAGGATTAGAAAAATTTCTCTTACCCTTTCCATTTTTCTATTTCTTTTAGTCCTTGGTTAGAGTAGGATCTTAAGCATCACCATAAAGCTAAATCAGATGAATTTGGTGATTTTTAGCTTGCTCTGAGTGGGAATCCACTATTTATTCACTTCCAACACTCTTGAAACTCCATTTGCAGACCCAACTTCCCATGCTTTGTAAACCATAAAGGCCTCCATGTGATTACCAACAAAACACATCAACCAACTAAGATATTCAAAGCATTGTCATGACCTAACACCTGAGAGAACTTGGTGTAGTGATTTGTAACTCATTTGTAGATTTCTACCTTTCAAGAGAGGTAGTGCACTTGTGCATTACCTGTGTTGAGAACTGCAAAAGCACCCATCAACAAAACTAGTGCTAGAAGGAGGGAATGACTAAGATTAAGGCTATAAAACTAAAAATTGGAAGTTGAAAAGAACCCTCAAGTAAAAATCTAAGATAGGAAGATCTCATCATTTACTGGAATTTTAAAATCAGAAAATTTTGAAGGAAAACAAGAGCTAAGCTGAGATGAAACACCAACTACAAGTCAACATCACTCAACAACATGCAAATTTGAATAGGAGATTGAGGAGACCATTGCAGCAATTTTCATTGGCAGATAAGTGTAGGATCTATTGCACTTGAAGGAATAATGAGTTAGGATGTCTAACATTCTTAAGTAGAATTGGAAGGGCCTTGCAAGGAGAAATTCCCTTTTGGGGAATATACTAGCCCTGGGCTCTTGCAGATCTGGAAGAGGAATTTGCTAACATGGAAGCCAAGGCACTCAAAGAGTTTATCCAAGAAAAATTGAGTAGCAAGGATGGACTAAGATTGGAAGAAGTGTTGATGTCTAGTTGGTGTAGATTTCATAATGTGCCTCCCTTAGGATTTACTTGTATGTGCAAACATCATCACTCAAGTTGAGGGTTGTTTAGGAAAGGTAGAGCAGCCATCTCATAATGAAGGAGAGTCATCCCATGGGGTAGGAGAGCTGTAAATATTTGGAGGATAACACATTCAAGTTGAACCAAGAATTTTGATGCAAGTTAGTGTTGGGATAGCAGACACTAAGGCTGAAATTCAAGAGGAAGGAGTTGATTTCCTTGGGACAACACGAATCTTTGGTGAAAGTTCACTTAGAAGGGAATTAGAAATCCTCTCCTTCATTGGTAAATGGCAGCCTTCCACTCAAGGAGAGGAACCATTGGCAGTTGAAGATGAATTGACGGAGTTTGCAGCAACATATGCTGGGACAACCAATGTAGATGCTGAAAACTAGAAGGAAGAAGAGTCAGAATTCCTTGGGGCAATAGAAAACGATGAGGAAAGTGTAACAAAAATCAGATTAGAAGACCTTTCCTTCATGAATGACAGTGACCAAGCATCTAAAAATGAAGATTTGGAAGAATGGGAACAACCACATGCCACAGCTATTTACTATCAAGCTTCCTTCCTAACTAATAATGAGGACCCAATAATGGAAAGATACAATGAGATCATCTCGAGACTAGAAAGGGATTGGTCAGAGCTAAGATTCCAAGTGGAATTGGAAGTGTTATTGTTGTTAGGATGGTGTAGGATCCCTTATTCAGTGCATTTTGAGTTCACATGTGATTTATGCCAAAATACCATTGAGCAAGTTAAAGAACAAGTGGGACAACCAAGTCCATTGCTTTCTGTAGTTATTTCTAGGATTGAACTAAAGGACCAAGAGCCAGAACCAAGTAATGATTTAGCTGAAGGTAGTTCTCATGAAGGTGTTGGAACAACAATAGAAGAAGGAAAACAACATAGTCCCAAGCTTCTGAATGATGAAGTGGATCAAACAGGGAGGCTATCCAACATAAATCAAGAGTCCTGCCCTCTAGTAGAGCATTTGCATGCAATGAATGATGGGATTTATGAAAGGCTTTTGGAGGTGGACCGCTTGTCATATCTTGACCTTCTTGACAAACCTGTGTCACTTGTTGATTTCTTCCCACTTGAAATTGTGCCACAAGGGCATAGCGACACTGAAGAAGAGTACATCTCAAAGGTTGGAAACGATGAAGGCATACTACTTGAACCTATAGGCAGTGAACAAGAGGAGAATAGTGAGTGTAGTGATGAGGTACATGAACTAAAAAGAGAAGAAGACAAAGGTAGGGGTGTCTTGATGCTTGCCAACAAGTATGACATACCTAGCCAACTACAAGATGCAACTAGAACTCCTTTTGCCTCAACCATTGCAAATCTTCTTTCATTTTTAGAGAGCTACAATAGGACAGATTTGTCCATGGCATCATCCTATGGCATTGAACATCATAAAATTAAGGTCAATGCAAGAGAACTAAAAAGGGGCAACACAATGCCTTTTAAGGACAACAATCAAGCAGAATCCCAGACTATGGAGGGCCTATGTAATGAAGTGTTTCTCCTTGAAGAACAACTGATAGGGGTTACGAGTCCCACCTATAGCTTGGAAGAGGTGCTTGCTACTTTTTTCCCTCCACCTTGTGTAATCCTAAGATCAAGGATGTTGCACCATCCAGAGCCTTCACCCAGGGTTGTCGATGCAAAGATCAATGATGCAATGCTCACTCTCAACTGTCAAACGCTGCCACTTTCACATGACAACATCTAGGTTCTATCTTTCCTTTCTCCTATGAATACTTGCAGCCATGTTTATCATTTTGATTATGGGGATGAAGGAAAAAAAATGTGTTTATAGATCAACCATGGCTTTAATGAATCAACTCAGTTGCTGATTTTTCCTGAATGTGTGATTAAATTTGAATGTTGCAATGTTGAACTTCATTTTTCTAAATATAAAGATGAATTTGCATGGTTAAGAACTATAAGTATTTCCCGTCTACTTGTGCATGCATTACAAATTTCAACGGGTGTGAATGTCAATTTTCATTGCCGGAAAATGGTGCTTTGTAAATATCTTTGTACATAATCCATTTTGAGTAGTGTAGGTTTCTTGTATATACCTCACTTTCCTGCTTTCGATAGGTTAGTTGGTTTGCTATAGGTTAGTTTGCTTTAGATTAGTTTCCTTTCCATTTGTTTTCACTTTCCTACTTTGGTTAGTGTAGGTGTTTTCTTTCTATCTACTTTCATTTTGCTACCACTTTGCTACTACTTTGCGTGGGGTCCCTCTAATTTTATCTAGGCACATTTTCGCACGCAACAACCATTTTATTGCCTAGGAGTTGTTCTATGTATTTCCTCAATAAACTTTAATAAAGTTTTCAGAGTGGAAGGTGAGGGTCTTCTGTTAGTGACAAGTGACTTGGATGTTTGGTCTAAAGGGGATAAGTCATTGGTTGGTTTGATTCTGATGTATTCTGAAATCTTAAATCTCTTACACATCTTAAGAATCTAGCAGTTGTTGTAGGTCCTATTGTGAAGTCTAGTTAAGTGAAAAATCTAAAAATTTTCTTCAGTGCCACTATGATTCTCAGCCCTAAGCACAAGCTTCACTGCTTGCAGGTTGAAGTGAAAAGAATGGAAAAGAGAAGAAAATAAAAAGAAACAAAATGGAAAAGAAATGTACTAAAAATCAAAAGAAAGAAATTCAGCTTTTCAGGGGGATCCAAACAACTCTATCGGGGCTATGGATGCCCGACTGGTAATAGAGCAATGTTTGGGAGAATCACAGTGACAACCTCGTCGAGGCTATGGACGCCTGACTGGAAGTGAGGCAATGTCCCAAATTCTTTTGGAGTTAGAATAAAATGCATAGCTTAACTTGACAGAGCTTGGGTCATGTGGCAATCGAAGGATGGGAATTAACGCATATGCACACACTTGGATTTTCAGCATACTGAAGGTTGGGTTAACTCATGGTTTTGATCCTTCGATTGAGCATCTAGTTTGTTTTCCCTAGTGTGAGGATCAAAACCAGAGATTTTAGGTTTGTGATTCCAGTTTGTCATCAAAATGCTCTAGAGCATTTCCCTAGTGAGTTGCCATTTTTTGCGCATGTTTTTCACATACACCCTGCCGAAGGAAAGGACCCACTCTTTTCGCTCCTAACGAGTCATTTTCACTACCTGCGGGCTATTTTTCTCTCATTTCACATTGCTCACCCCTGTTTCTAAGCCTAAGTTGGCCACAAGGCTCAAAACAATCAAAATCCCCTTGGCCTGATTCACCACTCAAGGTTTCACCAAGTCGTTTCCTCTTGTGGGCTGGGTCCCGCAAACTTCCCTTAGCTTCTTTCCTGGCCTTTGTTAACCTTCACGAACCTACATTTGTGGGTTTCCTTTTTCTATCTGCCATTGTGCTCTATCATTCACCTATGGCCAGGCCTCCACATCTGCCCAATGTGCAAACCTTGTGTTCACTTTCACTACAACGTCGTTCAGGCTTCACGGACCCACCATTGCGGTTGTCCATTCCTGTTTCACTGCTATGAAATGGTTGATCTTCACTACCTCCCCACAATGCGGGCCCACAACCTAGTAGAGCTATCATATTTTTATGGGTTTCCCCATGGTGGTTACCATTCACCATTTCGTCATTGCAAAATGACACTCATACATGGCACCTCTACATTCACCCATTCATTGCATCATTCCCAAATGACAATTTTAACATCTTCAAGTTGGTTCTTCATAGGGCTGGAAGATGCTTCGCTATTCATAATGTCCCACCTCATGACTTTTCTACAACTAGCATGCTTTCATGTATCCAACCATGTAATGTTTGTAAAAGAAGAATTTTATGCCAATGTTGATTATTAAGGAGCAACACCATGCACTTGACCCTTTGCATTACAAATGGTGGCATTCAAGATTGGTGCCAACACCCATCAATTATGCGGGACTAGCAATGCTGGCCTCTATTTATCTTTTTTCATTTCCTAGATGGTCTCTATCGAACATTCTCTCGCATTTGACTTCTTGCATCCTCAAGGAGGAATTCTTGCATGACAAACCCACATTGTTCTCCTACAACTAAACAATGTTCTTATAAATTGGTTCTCTAGGATATGGCTAGCTAATGTGCTCCTCCACACAAAAGAAAGGGAGTCCAAGGAAGTCACGATAATTAGTTACTAGGTAAGGGATAGTGTTATGCATTAAAACTTTCTACTCCAGTTGCCTCCCCTCTCCACATTGTGGATGATGAGCTCACAGGGTCCACACCTTCCCCAATTAGTGGGGGATCGATTACAGAGTTCCACTCTGTTGAAGCTGTCTCTTGGCAATCATCTGCACACGCATCCCCAATGGAGTTCTCTCCTATGGAGTTCACAGCTTCAATGGATATTTATCTTGAGGATATTTTCCTTGTTGGATCATGTGTGTCTTGTGGCTTTCTTGATACCCACATTCTCGAGGTGATTGAGATTATTACATTTGAAAAGTCACCATGCTCAGTGAGGGAGTCTTAATTGAGCCTACAATTGAAGAATGATGAGATGGAGCCATCACTATAGTCAATTAATATTAAAATTATGCATCGCACAGGTGGCTTCCACGAGCATATTTCTCCCATGTAGAGTTTGTTGTCTTTGATGTTGTTCAAGTGGCCTTCTCTAAGCCACCACTCACACTCTTTCCTCCACACAAAATTTCAATAGCACCCACCTACATGCACTTTTTTACACACATTTTTGGAGACGGGATCATCACCTCCTTAGCCGGCGCCAAAAAAAAGAGACCATCTAGGCTTTAGAGGTATCACATAATATGTCGACATTCCCATAAGGATTCCTAATTTTAAGGCAATTGAAACCCCATCGAAGTATGAGGCCATATTGATTCCAATAGAAGTATGGGTGATGTCGACTTCCTTTTAAAACAAAAAGAGCTCGATGGACTTGAAGACCATCAATTCAAATGAACTCACAAAGTAATACACTCTCATTGTGTTCTATGGCCAACACATTACTCACTCATAGGAATGTATCAGATTATGGTGGCCTTCGACATGGCCATATCAGACATATTTATTTTTTGTATCCAGGACAGCATAAGCCTACATCTTAGGAATTTTTTGTGAATTTCTGAATTGATGAAGATGATTGGTTTGATCTTGGCCTAAGAGGAACCTTCAACCTTTTATACTGACGAAGGTTATGTCATAGGTATCCTTGCTTCTAATAATGTCTCCTACAGTTTTCTCACTATTACCTTCCACACTTACCACCAGTTGTGGATGTTCTAGGTCACACCACCATCACCATCACTCTCACTAACTGTGGTTGGCTTGCCACAGCCTCTTGCATTCCTACTCCTACAGTCTCATATGGAAGTCTCTAAGTGTAGGTACCACCTGCACAAAGGCTAGCAACCCCATTTTCATTATCACAATATCCATTGCTTGGTGTTTCCCTGCACCTCCTCATCTGCAGACATCAACCATGAGGGCCTCGCATACTTCTCAGCAGTCATCTAGGCTCAACAACAAGGACATTCTCTGTGGATGGTGTATGATACCTATAAGCTCATGAGAAAGTTGAAAGTATATCTTGGAGATGATGCAAATGTGGGTGCTATTTTAGAAAACCCCTCATTTCATGCATTGGTTGAGTGCCACCCTATGGGAAATAAGGCATCAAGCTTTATTTATGAGAATGATGTATGGGATGGGTGCTCTGCTATTAGAAGCGAAACTCACCCTATCAACTGAAATGTGATGTCCTACCTCAGCTAGCTCTTACGGGGTGGCGCTATGCAATGATCATTCAAACATATTCTATTGATTTCCTATAATGTTGATGATGAGGAGTATTATCGTTATCGACAACTCCTATCTATGGGGGAACTAAAATATGGGGTCATTGTATCCTCATACCATGAACTCACCTCTCGGGGCTATACAGAAGCATTGGAGGATGTGTTGGCCATACTTCGCTCCTTTAAATATCTTGATGAAGATGTAGCAAGGGAATGTTTGTAGGCCATTCTGGGTATAACTTGTGTTTTGAATGATGAGATTCAAATAACAGAGTCTATTTAAGCTACAGAAGATGATGAATGTATGAGCATTTGATAAAGAATTATCGCCTTGGTTCGGTATTGAGCATCAACACCTCCACTTTACCAAGGGGGATAGATGGTCGTTTGGATGACATGGCCATGGGCGGTTGTGGGACTCACAGGTTCCATTCTAGCATTGGTCATCATTCTTTGCCATCATTTTAACATCACACCCACATCCTCCCATGTCCCTTTACTCACAATCACTACAACAGACTTTGGAAATGCGAGGTCTTCCCATCTCGATGCCTTGTCTCTTCAAAAGATATTAATGATGACATCATCATTTTGGCACCCCACACTCTTTCCTACACCGATGTTTAGGGGTGGCTCATATGATTGATCCTATATTGAGTGATCAAATGTTGGTCTAAAGAGCATGATCTCTACAAAGGAGTAGTGGGTGAAACCTTTAAATTATAACAACACCCCATTAAGGTGGGATGGGGACATGCACCACATGATGGTTAAAGGTAAAGTGGAAAAATTTACGTTTGACAAAGTATAGTAGAACAATCTCCCATAGTGGCCACCTCTACTCACAAGAGTGCATTAGAAAACAGTGTTATCATTCTCAACACTGACTCTTGTACAATTGTGAGTGTATTCGTTATGGGGCTAATTACCTTCTCCACTACCAAAATGACCTTTTATATACTGCTCCCCCACATCCCTTTTCCCGAAAATAGCGGAGGCAACCTTCAGACCCGCATGTTATTTAAGGGGTGTTTTGGGTGTTGCGGGATAGGAAAGGTTGGTGAGTGTCTTCTCGTCACACTCAATTGCTAAAAACCATGAAAGAACCATGTAAAACCCATGAGTGGAGTGGTGGAAGGTGAAAATTGTTTGTGGTTGGGTTTTTAGCACATTACGTGGGTCCTATTATTTCACTCAAAATAGAGAGCACACTTCGTTTGTGGGATAAGTGAGATCATGCGAACTTAATGGGAGGGGACCTTTAACATGAGGAATCAATGGTGAATGGGTTCCCATGAATCATCTTTACACTTTATGAATAGCCAATGAATGGTCTTGGGTCTGGTGATGGATCTCTTAAAGATTGAGTAGGAAAGTTGCCCAACTCTATGATTAAAAGATATGTTGCATCTAAGTTCGGGCCGACCGAGAGTGTTAAGGGGCCCAGGAGTCATCAATATTTATCTCACCATGGTGATGGTTTTGAACAGGTCTAGGCCATGGTTATAAAGTGTTTTTATACTGACTCCTATTATGCTAGCAACATGCATAGTTAATATCTAATTTTAATCCTCTAAAAGGGTTTATTCCTATGCTGGTCGCCTAGTGAAATGAAGATATTATAAGATTTAGTAGTGCCTATGGTGAAATCTTATAAAAGGTTA
This sequence comes from Sequoia sempervirens, assembly GCA_007258455.2. Classification (NCBI taxonomy): domain Eukaryota; kingdom Viridiplantae; phylum Streptophyta; class Pinopsida; order Cupressales; family Cupressaceae; genus Sequoia; species Sequoia sempervirens. Next base: position 1,050,106,851 of record VDFB02281492.1, on the reverse strand, counting down.
CTAATTGCTTCACATGTATTGCAGGGAAATGGTTATCAAAGGAAGTTCATCCATAGAAACAAACTAAAGAAGGAGACTTTCACGTGGTCACAAGGGAATTTTGATTCAAATATGATCACAAGGCCCGTGTCAGGTTATCTAGGGGGAACCCATTCATAAGAAGGAAATACCAAAGAATCTTGTTGCATGAGGAGATTGCACATGATAGATCCATCCATGATTTTTATTTCGCATGGTTGTCTATGAGAATGAGCTAGGGTTGACGAGGATTGCCAATAGAAAGAATGTTTACACAAACAATAATTAACTAATCAAACAGATTGTTAAACAAGTGGCTGCATGATAAGGGAATTCAGGACTAGGAAATTAGAAGGCTATTAACTAAAATCAGAAATAGAAAGGATCTATTTTTCCAAATGATCATGATCTGTCAGGGGCTATCCCGTTGAATCAACGACAATTAATCTATTTCACAAAGATGAAAATCTACAAACAAATAGATCTGATTGACTAAAGAATTTTGCAAATCCATCATTAAAAGGGAAACCTTCAAACAGTTTTAGCTACAGCAAAAGGGCAATCAACGAGAAGAAAAATTTCTATAGTAATAGGTCATTAGAGGATAAAATAAGGAAAATGAAAAAACTGTATTTTATATTTCTAAATATTGAGGGGTAGGTGAAACCCTAACTTGAATCAAATTTGGGCCACTCATTGTGAATTAATCCTAGCCATTCATTTGGGCTTTGGAAAACTATGAATAGGAGCTTACCCCTCATTTTTAAATGGTTGGAGAATTGGTGTAAAAGGAATTTGCAGCAATAAAAGACAACATTGCATGCTTTTATGGATGTTCTCTTTGAGTTTTCTCATCTTGCATGCATGGTTCTACTTCCATGTTAGTTTAGCTTGTAGTTTCTTGGATGGCTTTAATGGTGTTGGTTGTATCATTATTTGATGCACTTCCAACTCATGCTTTTTGTGGTTTGTTGATGATGAATCACTTTGTAAAGCTAGTCTAAGCTAACTTATTTGTTGCAACCTAGTTCAATTGTATGTTCATGAGGTGAACATATAATCTGAAAATCTATAGTCCTTAGAAGATTGCACTAATTGTTTGTAGTTGTAGGTCTTTCTTGGTCAAGCAAAATCTAGTTTATGGGAGTCTATCTTCTGTAGCACCCTCCATTGTTACTATTCATTCATAGCTTAGGATTAGAACAACTTCTCTTACCCTTTCCCTTTTGTTATTTCTTTTAGTCCTTGGTTAGAGTTGGATCTCAAGCATCACCATAAAGCTAAATCAGATGAATTTGGTGAGTTTCAGCTTGTTGTTATGAGTCGACAGGCACTATTCATTCACTTCCAACACTCTTGAAACTCTATTTGTAGACCCAACTTCCTGTGCTTTGTAAACCATAAAGGCCGCAATGTGATTACCAACAAAACACATCAACTAACTAAGATATTACAAGCATTGTCTTGACCTAACACCTGAGAGACCTTGGGGTAGTGATTTCCAACTCATTTGTAGATTTTTGGCTTTCAAGAGAGGTAGTGCACTTGTGCATTACCTGTGTTGAGAAGTGGAAAAAACCCAATAAAAAATAGCAAGCAACATTGCAACAACGCTTCCAAAACAAGCCAGTGACAACAACCAACACCACCATGTCGCATCCCAATAGGTCAACAATAGTAATCAACCTTGCAAAAAAACCATCACCCTTTTCTGAATCTTCTCCTTCCTCTCCAACATTAGCCCCTAAGTTCAAATTTATTCCCCCACTCCTCTTCTCGCTCCTTCTCCACTCCATCCTTATCTTTTTAAAGGGGAACTTTAACAAAAAAACATGAATTCATAATAGAAAAGGAAAAATTAAACACAATTTGAAATTATAATTGGGCATAAAATTAATGACCTATATCTAGATACCATACCCTTATTTGGTTTCCCTAGGCATTACCAATTGGTCATGAGTATTTTTGACACTTTTAATATTTTTTATGTCATATCTTATATTCCTAACACTTCACCCAAGGTCTATTATACATTTCATCATATGAACAAGCTTTTTATGACACTTATTTTAAGATTCTATGTCTAGTTACTCACTCATTTTATTGATATAGGGAAAGAGTTTCTATTTTTTAGATTTTTTTAGCTTTAGGCATGCATATCTTTGGTTTTCCTTTTCTTGAAGATAAAAATATCATTTATTTTTCAATTTTGTATTATTTCGGATCATGGATATTAATTAAACTTGAGGTTTCATTCCAAGTTTTAAATCTAATATGAGGACTTGTTTTATAGATATTTTTTTGATTTAACGATTAATTGAGTGTTGTTGATCCATAAATATTTTAAATATAACTATTTTATGTGTTTTTGATATCTTGTGATTACGATACTTAATGATATGAATATTTACAATTTGGTTGCCTATGAAAACTCACCAAACCCTAGAGGATAGTTTTGATCAAAAGGGAGTAATTATGCCACATTATTTTAGTTCGTAGAATTATCAAACTCTTCCACGTGAATGTTAGAGAATTAGCTAGGATCTTGTCATTCATTATCATTATCATTATTATTTAAAATTGATTTTAAATCATGTAGGAAGATTAGTACAATAATAAAGAGGATTATCATCAAATATTTAAGGTTTATATTCATAATTTGATAGATATATAAAATATGCAATGGTTTCATAATAGGATTCTTAAATGTATTCATGCCATCCACACTTATCCAAAACTTGTAGTATAAGAAAGAAGGAATATTTAAGTCACTAGAAATTTCCACCTTTCTATTCTTAGGATTGTCACACCATTAGATTTTTATCCTTGCATATCGATAACTATTCATGTAATGTAATGAAGGTGTGTGAGGGGGAAAATCATAGAGCATAAACAAGATAAATGCAATGGAATAGAAGCTAATCTAAATAAAAAACAATAAGTCTAGAACTATTCCTTCACTCATGAAATGAATTTTAGAGCTATTTAAAACACACAATGAAATCCTACAATTATCAAAATGAAATTAAGAACAAAAGGAAAGGTTACCATCCCATGTTGGAGTGTGTTCACAAGATTTCAAGTTGGTCATATCACTATGAATCCTCCATTGTTGTATGTGAGAAGCTTTGATGTGATGTGTGTGTTGATCGAAGAAATGTGTTGAAACATTGTCAATGGTGGTTATGATCTCGACAGTACTTCATTGTGAAAGATAGGTTTGATTCTTCTATCCTCTTTTCTTTTTGTGAGGAAAGAGGCTTGTTCTATAGAAATTGTGATTTGGAATGGAAGATCAAGATCACATAGTGGAATATCTTGATCAATGGTTGAAAGATGTTGAGAGGAAATAGACATGAATAATCTATGCAAAATAGATTACATGATTAGTGTGGTTGAAGAATAGATTGAATAATCTGTGGGATTGAGAAATAAATTGATCAATCGGAGATATAGATTGCTTAGTCAGGAATATAGATTGAGAAATCAAGGCATCATAATTTACTCAATCAAGAAAGTGGTTGAGAATGATTAATTAATTGGATTAATTAATTCATTCATTTTCAAGTTGAATGTGCAAATCAAGTTTGAATTTTACAAACAAATTTGGATTAGTTTGATTTGATTCTTGATGATTTTTTGAATAGTTTATTCAAATTATTCAAATTTGGAGGGAAAGTGAGTTAATTAAATTATCATGATTTAATAATTCAATTGACTTAGGGGAATAAAGTGATTTAGCAATGTAATTAAATAATTGGTGTTATTTAATTAATCAGAATGAATTAAAGTGAGATTAGGACTTTATTAAATAAATGAAATTTATTTAATTGGTCAAAATGATAAAATGTGAATTAATTAAATAATGTTGAATTATTCAATTAATAGAAGAAATAGGGTTTTAGGACTTTATTAAATGAATGGAATCTATTTAATTAGTCAAAACTAATGAAAAAGGTGAATTAATTAAATAATCTTGTATTATTTAACTAATAGAGGAAATAGGGTTTTTTTTTTTATGCAGTTGATGTGAAATGTAGTGATATTTGATGATATGATGGCGATAATGTGAAAATGTCATTTAGTATGTGTGATAAGTGTTAGTTCAATTTTACATGTCTACATTTTACCCCTCTTTGATACAAAGTACAGGTTGCTTTGTTTCAAAGATTCGATGTTAAGATCAAGATTTTCAAAGAAAAATTATGGCCCACTATGCCCTAGTGGTCAGCAGAATGATGGTACTTTGTGCTACCCCCTCAAGAAGTTGGACGAAATTTTTTATTTTGAGGTTAGGCTCACGACATTGTTCTATTTTAGTTCAAATGCATAGAGAACGAAAAATTAAGTCTATAGGTCCCTCATTGCTTGTTCCAATGTTCTTTGGAAGTCCTAATTTGAATGTAGGAAGGTTCCCTAAGTTAAAATTAGGGTTTCCTAGGTAAAAATTAGGGTTCTAATTACCTCATTTGCATTTTTAGCCTATAGCGAATTTGTGTCTCTAGATTTCTCATTTTATCAGTTGTTGAGGAGCTATGGGGTTGATTTGGGGAGCCCCACATCATGTAGACATGGTTTGAGAGTATGGATGACCTGTAGGCATCAATGCCCCAGTATGTACCCTCTCGATTCTCATTTTTGTTTTTTTGTGTTCCTATAATTAATGCTTAAATTCCATCAATTCAAAAGCATAGGTTTTAGGGTTTTAACACTTTTTCCTTAATTCTAACACATTTTCCATTTTGAAACAAGTGTTTTTGCTTTGAATTTTCACACTTGCTTTAAATTTGCACCTTTGACCTACATTTTAGCTTTTGAAATGTGCTCTTGCTACATTTTTGTGCTTTTGTGATAAGTTTGTACTTTTACAAAGCTTTTTCGCTTTTTATTTCCTCACATTTGATATTCTTCATCATTTTTGACTAAATTTCCTCACATTTTCCTATTTTCTATGCCTTTTCTAAAAAAGTCATCACTTTTTCTATAATTTTTTTGCTTTTGAATTTTTGGAACCCTAAGTTATTTTATTCATCATTTTTGTTTCAATTTGCATGTTCGAAACAAATCCCTAACATTGTGGGTTGAATTATTGTAGGTGATCCTTAAACCACTACAGTCGATGGATCGACGACCCTAAGATCTATTTGATTTTATTGTTAGTTTTGATGTTTTGGAGAAATATTTTCTAGATGTGGTTGGGCTACATCACTCACATCCGATGTCACATTGTGATGATGACTGCACTCATGGAGCAGTGGCATTAAGAGATTTATTCATTCTATTTACCTATAGAGGAGGCCACCATTACCCTCAAGGATCTGTGGAGGATTCTCTACATACCTATCCATGGTGAGCTCATTACATACTCCATTTGATGGGGTACCCATGCTATGTAGAGTGTGCTCCTACAAAAAGAGGGTTAGATCCATCAATTCATCTTCAAAATATCATAAAATCCATTAGCATTCATTGTTCAGGGCTCGTTTGGGTCACTTATAGGAATGTGGGCCCAGGGATATAGGTTTCCCTAGGTTGGCAGCGATTAGGAGCAGTCAAAATCAGAATGACATTGAGATCATGGTGGCTCATAGATGGCCACCCACACTCAAATTTATTCATTGGGGATCTAGTGGTTAGGGTCTTCAACAAGGAATTTTGCACACAAGGAGATCAACTTTAAAGTCCTCTTGAATCACTTGACTGGTCATTTTGTTAGTGTGGGTTCAAGGAGTGTAGAAGCCAAAGGAATCACATACGTTTGCAACTCTTCCATTGAGAAATGGTGGTCAAGAGGAGGAAACCTACATGAGGAGTTCCACAAGACAAGGTCCATAAGTGGCTAGGGAACATTGAATTGACTTCATTTGGTTTGATCATTTTGGGGCATGCAGGTAGGAGCTAGCAGGAAACTGCTGAGAGATGGTCATTTAGGAACGACAGTGATGAGGCAACGGTTTGTAGGAGACAGTCCATAAGGAGTAACCTGCATAGCATTTAACCTAGCTTCTTTTCTTCACACTTGGATGGAAGAGGGGAGCTTGGACTTTTCAATGCAGGTGGAAGAGGAGGTGCGGCCATTAGCGAATGATATCCAAGCAATGATGGGCCACAGATGGCAGCCTGCATGGAACTATTCGCAAAGCACTATACTTAGTCATTTTCGAGTTAAAGCCTCGAAGGGAAACGGTGAGGGTGGAGTCTACAAAGTGGGCCGATGGGGTTCCTAGGATACTTCAGGATGGCACTGATGGTGGGGCGGTCCATAGACAGACTCCCACAAGTTTTAGCCCACATAGGGTTTAGACTTAGCATTTCTTCATTTGTGAACCTAGATAGCAAGGAGGACCGTAGAATCATGTGGTGCAAGTGGGACTAATGACCCAGCTTTCCATGGGAGGTGTTAGGATGATGGTGAAGGGTGGATGGTAGTCCACAAGGAGAGACCCACAGGGAAGCCTTGACTTAGGTTTGCTGGTGAAATAATGAATGGCCAATGAGGCGGCGGGATCTATAATGTAGGGAGTAGCCTTGGCTTAAACACTAAAAGAGATGGAATTCATGGTATGATGGGATATGGATGGTGGCCCAAAGAGGAAGACTTGGTCACTCTAGCACTTGATGAAGATGGCTTCGATGGAACCCATGATACAGGATGCTAGAAAGGTCAATCGTTTAAGAACGACGGCTAGATTGGGGCCGTCCGCACACAGAAACCTGCAAAAGTGGACTGCAAGGGTTCTAAGATTTGAGTTTTTCCCTTAAGTATTCCATTGTTTGGGTTTTCAAGGGTGGTGATGGGATGGCATCTGCCCATATGTAGAAGTCCACAAGAGTGGACCCGCAAGGTCGCAAGGCTTAAATTTTTGTATTTGAAATTTATGCCATTCCAGGTGGCGATGATGAGGATGTGGGCTGCAAGGGCTTGAACACTCTTTGAAGAAAAGTGATGGGGAAGCTAGGTTCCACAAGGCCTAAAATGGTGTTTTTTGAATGAATTTTGAAGACTCCTCAAATGGGTTTGTGTGCAATTTTGTGGTTAATTGGCCATTGAGAGGGATTTATGAGGTTTCTTTAAACATTTTCAATTATTTTAGAAAAAACTAAGTCAAAGGACACACTGCGAGCTAGTGTATGCGGACGTACTTAGAAGGCATGAAGAATCCAAATGAGATTGCACTTTAGATCACTCAAGAGGTGGTGTGAGCACACAAGATATGACGACTATTTTGGCTCTCATTTTTTTTGAATTTGGTGAATGAAAATGATAGGTCAGAGGGATATTTATAGGAAAAAGTGCATTTATGACCCACATTGAATGTGTGTATGACGACCAGTGGGGTAGCTCGAAACAGAGTTCAAAAGGCCAATGGTAGGAAAGGTAGAACCCGCAAGGTAGACAGACCTCGAGACTTCGTCGTTTAATGGGAAGCTGAAAGAGGGTGGCCAAGGAGGATGTGGGACCCGCCATGCTGGCGAGCATCTTGGGTTGGCCACCGATGAAATGGTAAAGTGCATGTAGCGACACACAAGGGGAAGTTCGTAGGTGTGGACCCGTAGGGGTTGAAGGACACCAGAGTTAAAAAGCAAGGGAAACCTACCAAGGAAACCCCAAAAAAACCAAGGACTTGGAAATATTTTGGGTGGTGAATTTTGGTCAACTAAAGATGAGGACTTTAGGGTCCCTTGACCACTTGGAACTCAAAATTTAAGGGTGCACAAAATGAGGTGAAGGAAAAAAGTGACCCAACGAAGGCAAAAGGAACATAGGGTCCCTGTTCTAAATAGGGAATGTGTGCTATAGGCACAATAAATGGTGACTTGGCTGGGAGAACGCTCTCGAGCATTCTAAGTGTAAATTTTCATTCAAAACCTAGAATCTCTGGTTTCATAGACCAGAAGCCAGTTTCCCAAAGTGAACTAAAAACTCAAAGGAGGATGGAGTCCTTAGTTGAAGTCAGTCACTGGAATATCTCAAAAGTGTGTGTGTAGTGAGTTTATTTCCCTTTCTTCAGAAACCATAACGAACAACTATTAATCAGTCAGGGAAAGCTATGTAAGATATCTAACCCCAAAAGTAACCTGGACAATGCTCTGCTGCCAGTCATGTGTCTATAGCCCTAACAGAGTTGTCATTGTGACCCCACGAACATTGGTCGATTTCTAGCCAGGTGTCCATAGCCTCGATAGAGTTACTTACACACCCACACAGTTGCTTGTTAATACTTTCTTTTCTTTTCTTTATTTTTTCATGATTTTTCTTTTGGTACTCTTTCTTTTTGCTCAATTGTGTAAGCATCGAGCTTACTTGTGGGTTTGGAATCACACTAGTCATTAGAGAAGACTTAATATTTTTCACTTGCCAAGACCTCATAGTAGCTATTGCATAGTCCTTCAGAAACTTTTAAAGTGTGCTTTATGCATGATGTGAGATAAGTGTGAAAAGAATCGACCAAGGGTTCTATCCTAGGTCAAGTCAAAGTTCAAAAAAGGAAACCCTATTCACGCAAGTGGTCAAAAATAAATAGTTACAAATGAAGATTTATCCAAAGAACAAACAAGAGTGAACAACAAAGTATGCCATCCGATATTCCAAGTATGGCCACTATATCAAAAAAAAGGAACACTCTCAACAAAAATAAGAGCAGCTGGGAAAGTGAGAAAAAGTGAAGCAAAGGCACAACAGCGAAACAAAAGGAAAGCTAAGCTAACCTATATACAACTATATACAAAGATGAGCTTAAAAAAGCTTAGGCAAGGAATTAATGCTTGAGATGCTACCCACTGATAGGAAACATGACATCCTCTCCAATGAGTGTCTTGAGGCAAAAGGCATTATCTCCTAAAAATTTTGAGATCTAAAAGGGGCCAAGCTAGAGCTTGTCAAATTTGTCATGTCCCCCTTTCTTTTCATGGGCCTTATCCTAGCAAAGGACTGAGTCAACAATCCTAAAGGCCTTTACTTTAGCTCGGTGGTAAAACCATCTTTTAACTATGCCATGATGTTTGGTAAAATTCTCAATTGGTCTATCACAGACTCCCTCTAAATTTAGTAATTCAGCTAGATGAGATTCGCTACGGTCTCCCTCCTCATAGTACGTGTTGAGAAACTAGAGGGTGGGAATCTTGAGGTAGACAGGAAAGATAGGCTTGAGGCCATAGACCAAATGAAATGGAGAATCTCCTAGAGAAGCCTTATGGCATGTACAATCTTCCTAGAGGGAAAAACGTAACTGGGTGTGCCAATCTTTGGGGTTTCTGTCAAGAAATTTTTTTATCATAGTTATCAGAGTTTTGTTCGTTGATTCAATGAGACCATTTCCCTAAGGGAAATAATTGGAAGAAAATTTTAGCACAATCTCATAATCAAAGGCCCAACTAGAAAACTTAGGTGAGGAAAAGGCAAGGCCATTATCACACATGAGGGAAAATGGGCAACCAAAATGATTCAATATAAAACTCTCTAAAAAGTTAACAACCACTTCAATAGTGCATTTCCTACATACTATTGCTTATATCCATCTATTACAATAATCAAAAGTGCTTAGAATGTACCTATTGCCTAAAAAGGATGGTGGGCTTACCAGACCAATGAAGTCAAGGCCCCATTGGGTGAATGACCTTACCTTCAGGATTAGTTACAGTAGGACAATGCCATTTCTTTCTCTAGTAGCAACAATTTGGAAAATGTGGCAAGTTTTGACATGATTTTGCACATCCTTAAACACTGTTGGCCAGTAATACCTAGCCCATAGAATTTGGTGGGCGGTTGAAGGGCCTGATCCATGTCTAGTGCCAAATTTATCATGAAATTCCTTGAGTACTCTAGTTGCTTCTTCTTTTCCAAGGCATCTAAGGTAGATTCCTTCATGATTTCTCTTGTATAATATGGATCCTTGTAGCATGTAACTACTTCTCTTTAGTTTGAGAGCACACTTTTGTACTCCCTAAAATTGGGATGGGCACTTGTTGTTTAGTAGATAGTAGACAATGTCATCATACTACTCTCCGAGAGAAACATCTTTCAGTTGGTATTGTTGCATAGTGAGCTTGGGTTTGACTTTAGCTAGTGTTTCAGCTATTATTCTAGTGACAACATGCCCCCAGACTAACTTCATGGGTTGAATCTCCATGTCATATTCCTGTAATAAAGTTACCCATTTTTCTCTTCTCTCCCAATTCATTCTGCATTAGAAAAGTCTTAACTGTTGGATCAGGCACAATCACAAACACCTTATTCTGTAAGATGTAATGTTTGAATTTTTTAACTCCTCTAATTAAGGTGTATGCTTTCCTTTAAACATTGTGATACCTTAACTCTGCATCCTTCAGTGGAGCACTCATGAAGTAAATAGGGTGTTCACTCCCTTCGTCATATTTTTGAGTCAGTATACTGGCACAAGAGTGATTTGAAGCAAATGAATAGATGTAAAACAACTTTAGGTAATCCAGGATAACTTGCACTTGCACATCATAAGTTTTTTTCTTTATTTCTTCAAAATCCTACTTGGCTTCTAGTGTCCATTCGACCTTTGTGTCCTGCTTTAGCATAACATTCAGTGGCTTGACTATTTTAGCAAAGCCTATGATAAACTTTCTGTTGAAGTTGATCTTTCTGAAGAAGGATTTCAGCTCCTTCTTGCTGCCTGGAAGCTAAATTTTCAAAATAGCTTGAATGCATTCAGGGTCTATTGAGATTCCCTTCTCTAAGATCACATGCCCCAACAACTTTCCTTTTGTGAGTCCAAAGATACACTTTTTCAGATTCAAGGGGTTCCAAACTCTCTGCACTTTTGGAATACCTTACATAAATTAGAGATGTGATCCCCTCTTTTCTTTGAAAATACAGTAAGATCATCCATATAGATTATGATGCATTTTCCAATGATGTTCTCAAAGGAAATATCCATGGTGCGTTGAAAGGTTACACTGGCATTGAGTAGTCCAAATGGCATTCTTTTGTATGTAAAGGTTCCGCACTTGGTGGTGAATGTTGTCTTATGCTTGTCTTCATACTGTACCATCACCTAATTGTATCTTGAGAATCTGTCCAAAAAGGACATCATCTGATATCCATTAACTATTTGCAGTACCTCATCCAATGAGTGTACTAGATAGTTGTCCTTTTCTAAGGGTTTGTTCAAGTTGTGGAAGTCTATGCATAATCTAATTTATCCATTCTTCTTCTTGGCTAGGACCAATTTTTTTTCCCATGTGGAGTTTCTAACTGGGAATATGATTTTGGAAAAAAACAACTTCTCAACTTCCTTATAGATGATGGGTTTTAGAAATGCATTGATTAGGTGTTGACACTACCAGAAAGGTCTCACATCTGGTTTGAGAGGGATGGTGTGAGTGATGATTGAAGTGTCATACGTCTTCAAGTCTTTGTAGCTCCAAGCAACCACATCATGGTAGATACGTAAGGAATTAATGATCCATTTCCTTTCTTCTAGTGTGCATAATTTTCCAATGAACACATTCTTAACTTCTTCAACAGTCCCTAGGTTGTGAGCATCACACTAGTTTTCGATGGAGTCTTTGGCTTGCTGATTCTAATCCCTTATCTGATCTAAGTCAAATATTTTCTCAAGCTAAACCATACCTTGTGGTATTGTCTTTTTCTTGAGATTAATGACTCCTAAATCTAACTCATCTTCTTTGGGCTTTGCCTCATCAATGATTTGGGTTGCAAACACATCGGAGCTCATGATGAAATCTAAGATATGCTTGTCATCATTGAACACTTGGAAGTTGGTGATATTATATGGCACTATTGGAGTGGAAGTAAGATCAATAGTGAACTTATTTAGGCCAACCAAGGATAGAGGTTGTAGGGTACTAGCTGCCTAGGATAAGGCATTAGCGGTATGGTTCTTGGCCATGGGGGATCAACTAAATGTTAAATGCATCTAAGCCCTCTATGAGATCCCATACCCTATGCCTATAATTTTCTAGTCTCCTATCATGGCAAGAATACAATTTCCTGACTTGTTTCACTACCAACTCCAAGTCACCAAAGACTTGTAATATTTTAACCTTCTTTCTTAGTTCCATAAAGAGACAATGGAATAGTGCTTCGTACTCCACTACATTAATGGTGCAATAAAACTGAAGTCTGTGAGCAACAAAGTATGTTTTACCTATGGGGCTGATGAGTTCAAATCTAGCTCTAGCTCCCTACTTAGACTTGGATCTATTGAAGCATAGTGTCCAAAACTTAGAGGCCTCTTTGACTTTAGAGTTAGTGGAGCTCGCTTCCTTCCTTGGAGTCATATTTTCTTTGATATTTTTAAGTGGCAACATAAATTTTTCTTTGGTTTGGTTTGGCTGTACTCCTTGGAGTTCCCCCTTCAGGATGACTCATCCTCTAATGTGCTCAATTGCTTTATGGAAAAGGAAACATTCAAATTCTAAGTTGCCAGGATTGTGTACCCAACACCAACTAGGTAATAAGAGCTCCTAAAAGTTCATTCTAACTCCTAAGCTGAGCTGATCTTGCACACATTTCTCCATAAAGTCTTGGAATCCATCTAGCTATCCTAGGTTGCCATCCTCATAGGATTCTTCATCATCTGATTCCATCAACACCTCTGTACTCTGAGGTGCACATGCTAGGTTGGTAGGAGGAATACACAACATAAAAAGGACCTCTTTGGCCACTTCCTCCTCCTCAAACTCTAGTTCTTCCTGATATGCCACAGGCCAATAATTACCTAGTTCTATTTCAACAAACAACACCTCATTTTTCTTGTTGTACTTTGTGATCATGAATTTCATATGCAGCTCTCGATCGATGTAGTTTTGGTTTGGCAACCCTTTCCATGACAACCATAGGTGAGAAAATTCTATTGCAGCATATCCATTTAATGCCCGAGTGAAGTCCCTTCCTAGTATTATACCATATGTGTATGGGATGTCGGCCACCTGAATGTCGATGACCTACTACACCCTCGAGTCAACAACAATCTGCATAGGTATCTAGTTAATTTCTCTGACTATATTCACTTTTTTCTTATCCAACTGGGTCACCTTCCATTGAGAGGGAGTCAAGACTATTCCTAGAGCTTTGCATACTATGAGAGGCATGACATTGGTTGATGCTCTTGAATCGAGTAGGCAATTGTGTAATTTATTTCCAAATATTCTGATAGTGGTCAAGAAGGGAGGAGTCTCCAATTTCCCTTGGAATAAGCCCATCAGTGTGTCTGCTTGGGCTACTTTAGTCTTGTCCTTATCATTGTTTCTATCCCTATTTTTTGTTTGATTTTGTTCCTTGGCAAGTTGTTTACTTGTTTGTTATTCAAGGGCTAATATGTTTTATTTCCTAATATTTCGTTGATTATAGGCTCATTTTGTGTGTCGTCAGAGGAGACTCTTTTAGCAAGCACTTCTTGAGTTGTCTTGGATGGGGAAGTCCCATTAAGCATCCTAAAGAATGCATTTTGAACTGCTAGAACCCTAAGCAATTTGAAGGTTAATAGGCTCAATTTGACCTTCTTGAATTCTTCTGCCACATATTGACCCATTTTCTCAATTTCAACTTCAAAAGACTTATCTTCAGAGGAGCTAGTAGGCTGGTTTTGGGTTTGGTTTGACTGCCTATTCTTATTGAAATACTCGGTGGGCACGTAGGGTTAGCCTAGGTTGTTGCTAGCATTTGGATCAGGTGGAGTTTTTAATTTATTGGGCGGAGTAGAGAATGTAAAAGGACCACCTACTTGCATATTCCTCAAATTACAGGGGGTTGCCCTCTGATGGAACATTTGGACCTCATTCTCACATGACTCTTCTTCATCTAATGGACCATTATCTACTAAATTAAAGAGTTGAGATAAAGGGATTTCATTGTTTATCTCTTTTTCTTCTTCATCCTTTAGGGCAGAAGTCTCCTTTTTAGGTACATTGCTCTCACCTCATGGGAAAGGAGCTTGGTTAACCGTGAGCATAGAGGAATCATAGGGTTCAGATGAAACTATGTCTTTCCAACCCACACCATCTACAACATTTGGAACCTCTACTTGGAAAATTTATGTGGTTGTTTGGAACTCAGGGAAATCCAATTCGAAAAGCCTATTCATTTTGTGAATGTGACACCATCTAGAAAAGGCTTCCTTTGCTAAGTATACTCTTCTTGTAGTCTTATCTACATTATCTAGTTGGTTGAGAGGTGTAGGAATTCCTCCATTATTCGGCATCGTGTTTGATGTTTGGTTTTTCATTTGTGAAGGCTTCCTTTCAAAGCCTTGGTTAGAACTTTGACCTCTCTAATAATTTTGTCCAAAAGAAATACCTGCATCATGATTGCCATGGTTGTCTCGATTGAGATTGGCTTGGATGCTTCTTCGGGAGGCTTGTAATTAGTTGTTCTGATTCCTTAGATGTGTCATTTTAGTTGACATCTACTTGATCATCTTTTTCAATTCATCTATTTGATCCTTCTCTATGTTGTTCAATTGAGGTGCTTGATTTTGGAGGAAGACCGACTATACTACTCATTGATTATTCTGAGTGGGTGGGAACTCAGAGCCCTGTAAGTATGCAAGAACTTAAGGATACTAAGGATAAACTTGTTGTTGTAGTGGTTGCAAGTTGTCAAGCACGGGAGGTGCTTGATTCAACGGCTACCCTGGATGAGGTACCATTGGCAGCTATGGAATTTGATTCATGATTTTCATTTTATGTGCCAAGGTCTAGGTAAGTCCTTGGATCTGCATTGGATGGGTAGCTAGTCCCAAGGATGGCAATGGGCCAACAATGTTCTATCCCAAATCATTGCTTGCTTTGACTACTTTTGCATACACATCCACCAACCTGGTGTGTGGTGGGTGCATCCTCTTCACTAGTGAAGACATAAGGTTGTCCAAGGAATCATAATAGACCAAGTGAGTAGAGGGATCATCAACCACATAGGGTGGATGCAATCTCATGTGAGCACAATGGAACCGATCATTAAAAGAGATGATTGGTTCATTGACTTCCCTTCGAACATACATGAACTACTAATATAATTCAAAAGGGCTGATCGAAATCTTGTATTTTTGCAAGAAGGCATTCTTTAACAAATTCCAAGTGGTGATGGATCCAGTCGGTAGGTTTATATACAAATAAAAGGATTCTTCCAAGGAGTAGGGAAAGAGCCTACAAGTCACATCTTCATGATCTATTTGTGTGTCCTTCAAAGCTATTTGAAAGATCTTAATATGTTCTTTTGTAGTCTGTTGTGGATTAGAAGGATGGAACTTTGTGCAAAATCCTTAAGGACTCTTTGGCATGTCATGATAGTTATTGAAGGACAAGGGAGATGGGAGGTGGAAGTTGCACTAGCTATGCAACAGTAACTTGGGGCTGCAAAGGAGTAGCAGTACTTGAGGTAGTGCCTTGGTTGTGAAGTGTTGAGACAAGGGCAACACATTGTCTATGGGAAGCGAAGGGTTGGAAGGCAGTTTGGAGTGGCTGGGAAGAGGAAGGGGCTGCTGGAAAGGAAGGGGAAGATTAGGGACAATGGATGGAAGGAAGAGGTGAGGATGGAGGTGAACTGGGCTGAGCAGATGAGGTTGAGGCAGATGCTTCCCCTCTTTTAGCTCTCTTACCCTTGGTAGGGGTATAGCTCTTGGAATTCCCCTTTGTTTGGTGTAGATCTTAACACTCTTTGGAACCTCTTAGGGGAGAAGGAACCAATTCGATCCAACTTAGAAAAAGGGAGACCCTCCTTCTAGTGCCAGTTTTGTTCATGGGTGCTTTTATTCTTCTCAACACAAGCAACACACAGGTGCACTAGCTCTCTTGAAAGGAAACTTCCTACAAACAAGTCACAAAAAATTACCCCAAGGTCTCTTGAGTGTCAGGTCATGAATTGAAAAAACAACTCAATGGATTGATGTGATTTGATGGTAATCCCAAGGGGCATGGAAAATTTGATAAGTTGGAAGGGAATTGGCTCTTCAAATGGAGTTTATGAGATTCTAAAAGTGAGGTAAAATTGCTGCAAGTTCAAAACAACAGCCTAAGACTCCATGTTCAACATCAGATTTGGCTTTACAATGATGAGGGAACTTTTCCTTAATTACTATTTCAAAGAAAGGTCAAAAGGGAAAAGGGATGGAAGAGATCCTAGACTTGCAACTAATGATGAACATTGACAATGGAGGATGCTATAGTGGATAGCCTTCCCAAAACTAAGTTCCACTTAACCAAACAACATACAGTCTCATGAAACTTGTGCTATCTTCCAAGGTTTGCAGATTTTTCAGCTATTCATTCACCACAAAGTATGAATAAAAGATTAATTTTAAGTGCAGCAATAAGTTATTGTTTAGATTAGCTTTACAAAGTTGTTCATCATCAACAAACAAAAAAAAGCATGAACATAAAAGACATCAACACAATAACATTCTTCAATATCAATGTGCAACATGAACTAAACTACTAAAATCTACTTAAAACACTTAGAACAACAAGCTAAATCTATCTAAATCTATCAAATTTGAGAAGATGAATCATGCAACATGTGAGAAACACAAGAATCCACCAAAGCAATGAAATTCTATTGAAATTTCTGCAGCATGTCCTTACACAACAACTCAACTCTCTCTTTGAAAATGAGAAGAGACCCCTATTTATAGTTTTCCAAAAGTGAAATGAATGGCCAGGATTTACTTTCATTGTTTGGCCAAGATTCATTTTACATTAGGGTTTCACCTATGACCAAAATATATTAATATAAAATACATTTTTGTCTCATTCCTATTTTGTTCTCTAGTGGCTCTGACATTGTAGCAATTTTGTCTTCTAGTGGCTACCTTCTTTTTCTAGCTAAACTATCAGAAACTCATCATCAATCATTGGTTTTCCTTCACTTTTATGAAGGGTGGTGTACTCCACAAATTTATCACTCAGTTCCTTAAACTTATCCCATTCCATGATGTTAGATTGAATGACTTGGAAGGTCAGCCTCTTAAATCTGCTAGTAATTTTCTCCCAATGCTTTGTGCATCTAGGAATGTCCTTGATTACCTATTTAGACTGAGTTAATTCCCTCACAACAAATTCCATGAAATCTGATGTTAGCATATCTATTGCTCCTTGCTCTATATTCTTATAGAAGAATGGTTGTATTTTCTCTAGATCCAACTCTAGGGAAGGCATGTCATAGTCCGTCATAAGCTTGAGGTAATCCTCACTGTCTGTCCTATGCTCAATGACCCATTCAAGGTCAAGTTCAACCTAATGCAACACTCTTTCTAGGACATCCATCTTATGATCCAAGACCAATTTCCATTTCTCTACCAACCACTGATCATCTTTCACTAGTGCCAGTTCTTTCTCCCACGTCTTTTGAGGCATCTCAAGAATAGCCTCGAGCTTAGGATAGGTGATCCTAATAGCTTGGTGAACTGGTGACATATCTTTTCTATGCCCTCCAATTGCTTCTGTAAGTATCAAAAATTATTTGTCATTCAGGCAGCATGGCCTATGCCCATGTCACCATTGTAAAGCACTTGTTGGAACCAGTCTACACTAGCCTTGGTCCAATTCTTCATCTTTTCCATCCTGGTAAGTTCTTCTTGGGAGAGAAGTGGGGCCACGAAATATGTTGTTGGGGTTTCTTATTCCAAGGATGTCCGTTGTTGAATATAGATGGTGAGATCTGCCACCTGTGCATTTAGGTCCCCCTTAGAGGACTTATCCTTGTTCATTTGTTGCATGATCCTAGCCACTCACCCTTGGAACTCATCAATCTTTTGTTCTCTTGTTGTAGGGCCCAAGTTGATGGTGGAAATTTTATAGCTGACCCCTCCACCTTTTTCTATCATTGGGGTAGCAATCTACATTGTCCTTGATTTGGATGCATCAACTATGATGTGGGAGTAGACTCTTGGCTTCTTTTCTTTCCTCTCTCTGTATGCCCTCTTTCTAGGATAGCCTTGAGTCTAGCCTTTGGATCAACAAGAGTAGGGGCTTTCTTTTGTAGTTGTCTCTCTAGCCAATTGGGCATTTGTGTTTCCCATTTTGGTGATTCATGATCACCTTCCTCTCTTTTCACATGTTGTAGTTGTTTCTCCTCATGGCCTAGGGTTTCTTGTTTAGTTCTTTCCTCCTCTTCATCTAAGTCCTCAATATGTATATTTTTTTATATGTCCAACTCAATAGTGGTTATGTTTTCCTCAATGACACTTTCTTTTTGAGGCACTGTTTCATCTTCATGTTTGAGCTCTACATGACATTCTGACTTAGGGCTCTTCTTCCTTTTCTTTTTCTTTCTCTCCTTCTTCCCTTTCAGGTGGTACCTCTTCTTCTTGAATGGGGTCTTTGTCTTGGCCAATTAGTGGAGGCTCTTTGAATATCTCCACATTGACATTAGTGTCACCTTTCTCCTCAAAAGGTTGCTTTTCATATTCCACCTCTTCTCCTATATCCTTGAGCTATTGGGACAACTCCTCTTCAAGCTCTTGATCAGAGGTTTCTATGATGTATTTGGTGTTGATAGCCTTAGTGTTATCTTCTGAAGATTTGGATTTTCCCTCATCTAATAGCACCTTATCTAAATTTATGCTCATTACGCCCTGTAGGTGCTCAAATTAATCATCTTTCAAGGGGTCTTTAGGCTCCTTAATTATTCCTTTAGCAGCCTCCCTTTGGAATTTTTCCATTTCTTTGGATATCTGCATGGTGGCCTCCATTTTTGGTGGCTCTATAGGTGGTGGAGGAATGGGCAGGCTAGCAATAATCTGGGCCATCACAACTTGAATTGTGAGATTCATTATCACCCTAGATATTTTAGAGGATATCCCTTGCATATATTTTACAAAGGCTTCTAGTAGGGTGAGAGGAGGAATAGTAGTAGTGGAAATTGTGGGCATTGCAGTAGAGAGAGTGGGAAATGGAGGAGGCAGGTGGTGACTTCGATCGCTTAACTTCTTCTTCTTCTTTGTGTTGGGGATCCTCTTCAATGGTTAGAATTTCACTAATGAATCCTCCCATTTTCTTCACCTTCTTTGAGGATTCTTCCTTTGTGGTCTTCCATGTATAGACCTTATGCTTGGAAAGACACTTAGGCACATCTTTCCTTTTCCTTGATCTTGTTGTTGGAGGAGATTTAGGTGCTTCTTCCACTGGGGAAGTAGTTGCTCCACTATTTTTTTCACTTTGGAGCTCATCTTTGAGCTCACCGTATGTCAACACAGCTCCTTACAATTTAAGTAGGGTGATTTAAGCATCTACCCATTGCCTTGTTCTATTTTCAATCGACTGTGTTACTATATCAACATCACTGACCTCTTCTTCATCCTAGTATATTAGTGGCAGTGGAAAATTGGCCACAACATAAAATCTCTCATCAAGAATGGTGTCCTCTTCCACAATTTGATCAGGCACCAAAAAAAATTTTATTGGCTACAAAAATTAGATTTTCATCCACATGTAGTGCCTCATTCGCACTTCCTTATCATCCTAGTTGTTGACCCAGAATTCTTCAAGATGAGGAATATGAGAATACTACCTTCTGACCATCTTCTTTAATTTTCCATAGTGGTCCATTTTTTGTCGAGTTGTGTGGAGATCCAGATTGTACTCTGCTATCTCCTCTAAATTCTTTACACACTAGGTAGCGGGGATGGAATACATTCCTTGCCCAAAAGTAAGGAGATATGGGATCCCTGCTCAGTGTTTATGACTTAGTAGAGTATGGGCATTTTGTAGTTGTCTAGAGACCTCCAATATAATCATCTGGTCATTGGGGTACTATGGAAAATTGTAGGGTCTTTCAAAGAAACCCTCTATTCTAACATATGTGAACTTCGAGAATTGTATGGATAGGTACCTAAATCTTTGGATGAATGCCCAGGCACTATGTGAGACTCTTCTCTCAAAATCTCCCCTAAGGAGTCTAATGATATGCCGAATGAAGGCATTGTTTACCCTTTGATATTCTCTCTTGAATTTTTTGTACTACAATTGTGGGTAATGATCATACACCTTGAGTTCTCCTCTCCCTAGATTCAGGTTTTGTGCAACAAAGAGGCCCTTGTATGGGAATGCATCCGCTAGTAGGTATACTAGATAGGTCATGTAAAAGTGAGATGTTTTGTTTATCAGCATAAGTTGCTCATGCATGTTGTCACTAATGATCTTAACCCAATAGAACTTCACTTTTCCATGAATGATCTCCTCAATGAAATAGAACATCCACTCATGGAAGAAGGAAACAGTTGGGATTCCCATTACTTTACTCAACAGGGTGACCAAATCATGGTACTCGTATAATTCACTCCTGAATAGCTCTTGGGGTACCTTAGCTATGCTACCCCTCTTTTCCTTCAACCAATGTTGGTTGATTAGATTCTTGCATCTTAGGGGGTCTACTTTCCACATGTTTTTGGTATATCCCTTCTATGTTTCCTCCATGGGGTCAAATGTAGGGATATGGAATTTTTGGCCTATGGATTGGTCAGACAGATCTGCCAACACTTTGCCATCGTCATCTATAATATTTATGTTGTTGCTATGGTATCACTCTCTGCATACCATCACTAGTTCTAGAGCTACAAGTGTAGGTGGTAAGTCAGTTGCCTTGGCGATCCCACTCTTTCAGATTTTTTGGTCATTCTTAGTAGTGGGGTTGATCATGACCCTTTGTTTGAATTCATCAATATCTACATTCCCTAGGTTGGTCTCTAATACTAAATCCTAGGTAGAGGTGACTTTGGAGGTGGATTCTACCCCATAGAACTGGTACTTCATTTGATCTTTCTCCTCCTTCCCCCTCGGTGCTTTGGAAAGATTCTTTCCTTTCTCTTTTTATGTAGACTTTCTAGACAGTCCCGCAATAGATTCCATAAATCATGCAAACAAATATGTAGTAAGAACATTCACATTAAAAATTAGGGAATCTTTAGTTGAATCCTACAAAATGAGGGTTAGATCCAACAATTCATCTTCAAAAGATAATAAAATCCATTAGCATTCATCATTGGGGGCTTGTTTGGGTTAATTACAGGAATGTAGGCCCATGGATGTGGGTTTCCCTGGGCTAGCAATCATCAGGAGCAATCAAAAGCATAATGACATTGGGATCACGATGGACCGCAAATGGCCACCTGCACTTAAAGTTTTTCATTGGGGTTCTGATGGTTAGGGTCTTCAACAAGGCATTTTGTACATGAGGAGATCAGCTTTAAAGTCCTCTTGAATCACCTGATTGGTCATTTTTCTAGTGCAGGCTTAAGGAGTATGAAAGCCAGAGGCATCACAGATATTTGTATCTCTACTGTTGAGAAAAAATAGTTAAGAGGTAAAAACATTCATGGGGAGTTCTGCAATGTGGGGTCCGTAGGTGGCTAGGGTGAAGTGAACTGACTTCATTTGGTTTGATCATTTTGGGGCATGTGAGTAGGCCTTGGTAGAAAGCCGCTAAGAGATTGTTGTTTAGGAATGGAAGTGATGAGGTGGCAGTTTGCAAGGAGTGACCTATAAAGTATTTAACTTAGATTCTTTGCTTTAGACTTGGACAAAAGAGGGGAGCTTGGAATTTTCAACATAAGTGGAAGAAGAGGTGCAACAATTAGTGAATGACATCCAAGTGATGGCGGGCCACAGACGGCAGCCCACATGGAACTATTCGTAAAGAACTATACTTAGTCATTTTCAAGTTAAAACCTTGAGGGAAACAATGAGGGTAGAGTCCACAAAGTAGGCCGATGGGGTTCCTAGGATACTTTAGGACGACGGTGATGGTAGGGAAATCTATAGACGGACCCCCACAAGGTTTAACCCACATAGGGTTTAGACTTAGCGTTTCTTCATTTGTGAACCTAGACAGCAAGGAGGACTGTGGATTCCATGATGTGGGTAGGATCAATGACCCAGACATCCATGGGAGGTGTTGAGATGGGGGCAAAGGGTAGATAGTAGTCCACAAGTTAAGACCCGTAGGAAATCCTTGACTTAGGTTTGCTCAGGAAAACAATGAACAACCAATAAGGTGGCGAGATTCATGATGCATGGAGTAGCCTTGGCTTAAATGCTAAAAGAGATGACATTCATGGTAAGGCAGGCTATGGATGATAGCCCGTAGAGGAACACTTGGTAACTTGAGCGCTCAACGAAGATGGCTTCAGCGAAACTCATGATGCAAGATGCTAGAAAGGTTAGTAGTTTAAGAATGACGACTATATTGGGGCTTCCCACACACGACGACCCACAAAAGCGAACTGGAAAGGGTTCCATGATTTGAGTTTTACACTTAAGTGTTCTGTCATTTGGATTTTCAAGGGTGGCAATGGAATGGTGTCTGTGTGCCTGTGGAAGTCTACAAGAGCGAACCTGCAAGGTCATGTGGCTCAAATTTTCATGTTTGAAGTTTATACCATTTTAGGCAGTGACGATGAGGATGTGGGCTGCAAGGGTTTGAAAACTTTATGAAGAACATCAAAAATGAAGCAAGGTTCTGCAAGGCCTAAAATGGTGTCGTATGAATGAATTTTGAAGACTCCCTCAAATGGGTTTGTGCCTAATTTTTTAGGTAATCGACCGTTGAGAGGGATTTTTGAGGTTTGTTTAAATATTTTCAATTATTTTAGAAAAACATAACTCAAAGAACATGCTACAAGCTGGTGGAGGTGGACATACCTGGAAGGCATGAAAAATCTGGCTGAGATTGCACTTCAGATCACTCAAGAGATGGTGTGGGCACGCAAGATATGATAGTTGTATTGGCTCTGACAAATTTTGAATTTGGTCGGTGAAAATGATAGGTCAAAGGGATAATTATAAGAAAAAGTTCATTTATGACCTACATTGAATGTGCATACGGCGGCCGACGAGGTAGCTAGGCATGTAGTTCAAAAGGTTGGAAGTGGGAAAGGCGAAACCTGCAAGGCAGGAGGACCTCGAGACTTTGTTGTTCGATGGGAAACTAAAAGAGGGAGGCCAAAGAGGATGTGGGACCTGCCATGTGGGCGGATGTCCTAGGTTGGTCGCTAATGAAATGACAAAGTGCAGGCAATGACATGCAAGGATTAGTCCACAGGTGCAGACTTGTAGGGGCTGAAGGATGCCAGAGTTAAAAACCAAGGGAAACTTTCCAAGGAAACCCCGCAAAAGCCAAGGACTTGGAAATATTTTGGGTGGTGAATTTTTTCAACTAAAGATGAGGGATTTAATGTCCCTTGACCACTTGGAACTCAAAGTTTATGGGCACACAAAACAAGGTGAAGGAAAAAAGTGACCCGACGAAGGCAAAAGGAACAAAGGGTCCTTGTTTTGAATGGGGCATGTGTGCTATAGGCACAAAAAAATGCATGGTTGATAGAAAGTTTCCTATTCCTTCGTAAGAGTTTCTTGCTATTGGATATACAAAAGAAGATTGGATGCTTGAAAAATATGGAGAACTCAAAGTTTCTCTTGAAGATCTTGACAAAGTTAAAGGTGAAAAAAAAATTGAAAGAAAAATATTAAAGAAGCAAATGAACGTATCAGAAAATTGGGAGAGAAAACCAAGAAGTTCAAAGAAATGCATATGGAAGTTAATGAACAATTGAAGCAAGCAAATAAAGAAATCACCAGACTAAAAATGCAATTGGAAGAAAATAAAAGAATTAAGGAATGTTTAAATGTAATGGTGAAAATAAAAATTGATGAATGCACAAGGGTTGAACAAGAGGTGGTAAACCTAAGATCAGATCTAGAAAAGGAAAGAATTCATGAAGAAAAATTTAAGGAAATTTCTTCAATGCTTCATGAGTTGATTGCAATTTAGAAAGCATCTAAAGAAAAAGGTGGTTTGGGGCTTAAAAAATTTCAAAGCTCAAATACAGTTTAGAAACCTAATGTAGAAAAGAAGATCAATGAACCAAAGATGACTAAAGATAAGAAGAACAATGGAAAGATCCAAAATCAAAGAAACAATTCTAGAAGACATCTAGTTAGAAAAACAAAAGCTCAAAGGCACCCATCTTTCAATGGTATTTATTATTCTTGTAATAAATATGGACATAGAGCAATGGAATGTAGGAGTAGAATGAATTAGAATGTTACATCCTTTACTGGTAAATGCTTTACATGTAAAATATTTGGACATAAGGAAAATGAATGTAGAAGTCAAATGATGAATAGATATAACAATGGTAGAATGATTCAATCCTTCAATGGTTACTATTACACATGCTATGGATTTGGACACAAAGCTAATCAATGCAGATCCATAATGAATGGAAGGAATAATGCTCAAAGAAATTTCTTATGCAACAATTGGAGTAGGCTTGGACATATTTCTATGTTTTGTAGAAGTAGAAATATAAGGAAGGATAATTTGGTAAAGAAGAATGAACTGGTCAAAAAGGTTTATCCAGTTGAAGTAAAGTTCAAGAAATGGAAAAGATTTGGAGAAAGAAAGAAGAGACTGAGAATAAGGAAGAATTTGTACCATCCTCTGATGCAGATGTTTCTTTTGGTAATTAAGCTTAGAGCTATGACTTAGGGGGAGCTTTAATTTGTATCTTATGTCCGCTTCTAGAAAAGAGGTGCTAAAGCCACAACATGAGGATATGTGATGGAGAATGGAATTATATATCTATTAGAGAAGATTGTGGAAGGAAATATGCTAATACAAAGATTCATAGAGCTTGAGAAGGTGACTGTGCACACAGTTTTTAGGGTTACCAACTTTATGGAATGAAGCATTTATTATAGAATTAGGTCAAATCAAAGACTTAAAAGTAAATTTTGTAAGGAAAATTCATTTCATCAAAAGAAATCGAAGGAGAGTAGTGAGAAGTGGATTTGAAGTGCAAAGGTGATTCAGAGCTCAAAGCATCAAAACCCTAGTTCAAAAAAGTAAAGAAAATAGGTATTTAGCGATTCTTGCATACCCTAGTTTTCTAGAATTGTTGTTTGAACACACATTTCAATGGTGACATAGAAAGTTGTAGATGTTTCACAAAATTCACAACCTAAGTTTAAAATATATCTCATTAGAGCTATAGAAGATGATCCTTTATGTGCATTTTCACATATACTATATGGGGTTTTACCAACTAAAGACATTAGGGAACAAATTCATGGTAGCATGAATTAAAATTCACCCACTAATCTTGGGGAATTATGGGAAAATTAGTTAACTAGAGATGATTTCACCCTAAAAATAGAGTACAAAGCCCTAGTTGAAAATAAATTAGATGTATGGTAGTTGTTTCCAAACTATTTCTACAAAAAAAAATGGATTAGGATGGTACTAAGTAGAATTCATGACCAATTTATGTGGATTGATGACCCTCATATGATTACAAAGGAGGTAACTAGAGAGATAACCATTTTTTGGTCCATTAGACCTATTCCAGTTCTAAAATCTATCAAAAACAAGGATGTAATGGAGAGAACGATGTCAACTAGTCAAGTACAAGGCCCATTGTACACTAGATAGCATATTGTATGAGAAGCCTTGGATATATGAATGCCTAAGATGATTCACTTGAAGTGTTCTTTGTAATATTTCAAAGAAGAATGAATGAGAGATAGAGGATTCCAAGAAGTGTAGTGGAAACATACCAAAATTACCTCACTTTCCTAGTCTCCACAAACTTTTGTATGATGGAAGCAGTAGAACCTAGGACCATTTGGGTTCTGGAACAAGGTTATGAAGTTTCAAAGGCAGAACTTGTTGGTTGTGTAGAGGTACTACTAAATAGTCCTAAAGATCTCAATAAGACAAGATAGGGAACATATGAAGGAAAATCTATAGAATTTCACATGGAATTCAAGAAACTAGTAATGAGAAATAATGTTGACAAGATGCATGGCATACAAGCACAAGAAAGTGGTATTTTAATGGAAAGAGTTAAGTATGCCAGAGAAAGCTAGAGCTTATATGAGTGTAGCAGAAGCCCCCAGTAGCTCAAGGAGATCAGGAATATCTTCCACCACATCTATTCCTGTTGTTGGTGAGAAAATGAAATATATAACTACCCCTCTAGTAGTTCATGCCACCAAGGTAGAAGCAAATGAAATTGCTACCATAGTACCCCCTATTGCTGCTACAAGGATATTGAAGTAGAAAGCTACAAGACAAAAGGAAATTGGCATAATGTTGTTGATGAAGAAGATTTGGAAGAGGATGAGACCCCTCTAATCAGGAAAATAAAGATAATTCATATTGTAGATACAAAGAGTGACGAGGAAGGTGAGAAAGAGAAAGAAGGATTTAGAATTCAGAAGAGAGAAAAGGAGAAGACAAGAAGGCTCCTCCAGAGAAGAAACAAAAAGAAACAAAGAAGCCTTTAGTAAAAGAAAAGAAGCAGAAGAAAACTAAGAGACCTCACACCCCTATGAAGTTTGATGCACTATTCAATAGTATAGTGCAAAATGAAATGTTGAAAGAAACTATAGAAATATATAAAGAAGTTGATGAGATAGATAAAGCTACAATAATTGAAGCCAAAGTTAAATATATTGAAGTATTTAAAGTTCATATGCATAATATTTGGAAGGATATACCAGATGATGTTTGGTTTGTCCTAGTGAAAATAAGAGAGAATGCAATAATGGAACATGAAAATATGAAAGATGAAGCCCTTGAAAGATTTGGTCCTCCCTTGACTGAAGTAGACTAAGCCACATTAGCTACCATCTACAACAAGGAGCTAAGTAAAAAACAAAAGGTAAATATTTATGTGAATGGATCAAAAAGATCATGATATGATTTGGAAAGAGTGTAATGACAAGGCTAAGGAACTTGTATAGAAGTTAGGTCTGCTCCTAACATCTGATGAAGGACTAAATGATGATTTTGATGATTTGAAACACATTGTATAAGAAGATATGAAAACAAATGATTCTCAAAATGAGCATGAAGTTGATGATGGAGTTACTAATGCAGAGGAAAATCTTGATAATGCTCCTCCTAATATAGAAGAACCAGTACAAGGAAATGATGAAGTTGAAAAGATTACATAAGAAGAGTCAGTGATCAAAGAGGAAAATCCTAAGGATACCACTTTTACTCCTTTGGTTACTCATTATACTATAGAGGATAGGTCCACTCTCCCACCGATAAGTAATGATCAAGGCAACCCAAAGATATTTTTTCCTTTGAAAGATATTGAAAAGGAAACCAGTGAAGGTAATAAGAATGATGAGAATAAAGAACAAAAATAGGACAAATAAGAAAAAATGGAAAGAGAAGATGAAGGTGAGAAGGAATGAGATAGAGACAAGAATGAGGAGAATGAGCAAGGAAAGGATGAAGATAAAGGAGATGAAGATAAAATGTATGATAAAGATAAAGAGAAGGATAAGGCCCCCAATGAAGAAGATAAGACAAAGTACTTGAGAATACTGAATCTGGGAAGGATGAAGAAACTAAAGAAAACTTGGAGTTACCTAAGCCTTCTGATGAATATTCCTCTGGTAGTCCTCTAAAAAAATATTTTTTCTAAGCCAAGTAAGATTCCAATCAATTTTCTCATCTTAGTTATTGTAGTTTCCCATGTAACAAGGAAGTGTAGTCTTAGAGAAAAAATTTCCCACACACAGGTTGCAACTAGGAGATGTCTTTCACACATCAATAAGAAAATAAATCATTGAAACATATCAGAAGAGTGTTGAATTAATGGATGAAGCTTTAAAGGCATTGCAAGAGATAACCCGTGGAAAAACATTGATACATCATTATCTACAATGGAGAAATTTAAGTACTTGATTGATTCCTTCAAGGAATATTCCTTTAGAATAAAAGGACAAGTTGAAATAGAAATTGAGGCAAGGCTTGTAGAGAATAAATTGTTGGATATTACAGAGAAGTGTGCATCTGCACACAACAAAGTTGAAGAAAGTTTGAAGGATGTACAATCTTGTGAGGAAGAAAAAAAGACTTTGTTTTTGTATTACATAAAGTGGTAAAATGCTACATAAAGCATAAAGGATTCCATTGAAGCAATTGAGACAAAAATAAGTAGTGCATCAAATGCTTATGATCTAGTACAAGATAGAGATGATCAAACTTGGATTGCTATAATCGACTTACATGAAAAACTCCTTACACTACAAATATAGAAAGAAGACATAATCAAACAGTTTGAAAAGCTAAGGGACTTGCTGAAGATGAAGTATATACCTATCTCATGTTCCCTTTCTAGTATAAATAAGATTTCAAAGTTGAATCTAACTCCTGGTACTCTAGAAGAAGGAGAGGAAACCTTGGTTGAGCTTGAGTCTCAATATAGAATTCTTGCAACAAAAAAAAAAACTTTGGAAGAAGGGAAATATGCATGATAATTCATTTTACAAAAGCTTCAAGGGTCAACATCTTCAGGTTGACAGTTTCTATTCCTATGCATTTTAAAGTTTTTTCAAGTTTTTCAGCTTTTTTGTAAATATGCAGATGATGTAGAAGTTTTTGGGTTAACTTTCTAAGGGGGATTCAATACATTCATTCAGTTATTTCTAGTTGTACATATATTTTAGGGTGAGTATACAAGAATTGGCACTAGTACACCCTTTTCCATTGATGTCAAAGGGGGAGAGATACTTGAAGAGATACTAGATAATTTTTAGGAGAGATACTTGGTATGTTTTGAAGGAGAGAAATTTTTTGGAGAATGTTTTTGGAGAGCATGTTTCCATCAATGAAAAAGGGGGAGATTGTTGAAAGATGATGTTGTTTGGAAACATGAGCATTGTATGTACATATTGCATGATCCAGTGTTGTCATTAATTTCAACATTGTTGTGGATCATCTTAACATGATTTAGAAATGTTTTTGAAGATATTTGTACAAGATAAGTTGGTCTAGAAAGTATAGTTACACATAAATTTTCCTAAGTATCTGACTTGCATGTATAGTGGTTTAGTGTGTGAATTTTTTGGTTAGTACTCCACTGCAAATAGAGATATAATTTTGTGATTCTAGCAGTAATTTAGTGAACATCAGACATATCCAAATCCAATACATTTTGTTGTTTGGTCAAGTATCTTGGGAGATATGAATGATAGAGTTCAATTATGTATATTGTAGTTATTTCCAATATAGAGTGTCAGTGTGGGAGATATTGTATTCCTATGTGGATGATCATTTCAAGTTTTGATGTTGAAGATAAGCTTCCAAATGTTAGTTGATTAGGAATTCCATATGGGATCGAGTTTTGAGTTCCATGTGTGGCAAATTGGGTAAATAGATGAAGGTTTTTGTGTTTAAGTCTTATTTGGGGCCGACCTAACACAATTTGTGTTTTGTGAAAAATTAATATGTGTTGTAATCCTATGTAGGACCTATATTGGGTCCATCACGACCTATCTTAAGGTGAATTGAATTTTTAATTAAGGCACAAGATGTGGATGAAATTTTTTGAGGATGAAAAGTTTAATTTTGTGTGTTACATCCAATTAGGCTGACCTAATTTATGTTACACTTGATGTGGATTTATATAGGAGATTGTTTTCATATGTTGAGATGATGCACGAGTGATGAGATATATATATGGCATGCATGGTGTTCCATCTACATGTGTTTGATGTGAATGTGATAAAAGTTGTGTGAATTGTGTGAATTTAGAGCAGAGTAGATCATTGATCCAAATCAGTGCAAAGATTGATTTTGTACTTCATTGGAACTATAATCCAACATATGATAGATGCAATTGTAATAGTTCAATAGGATATAGGCCACCACCCCTTCTATCTTCTAGCTTATTCTATGTGGGTAATGATTCTACTAGACAACGAGTCCACCTATAGTGAGAATTTTTGTAATATACTAATCCAAATATAATATATTGTGAGCTAACACTCACCAAGGTTTTTTCCATTTTGGGTTTTCATGTAAAAATATTGGTGTTCATGTGTTATGTGATGTTTCATGCTTTCTTTTCTTATATTAGTTGAATTTTCTTTGGTAATTGGATGGATTATGTTTGAATGGTTTAATAGAATATTGATTCACCCCCCTCTCTCAATATTTTGAGTGTTCAACACACAATACTTTATGGTAATGCCTCCATGGAAGAAGTTGTTGAAATGAGGGAGGTGATAGAATTAATAGGTAAAGAAGCCAGTCAGGTGGTGAATGTAGAAAATTCATATTTATTTTTTCAACATGAATAGAAGGATGCAATAGTGCATCTTGAATATTCTAGGATTCAACCAAGGAAACCTTCCAACCAAGTACCTAGGTATCCCGCTATTCACTAGACAAGAAAAACCATGGCTGTGGGAAGACACTGAAAGAAAATGTAAAGAAAATATTGAGAGCTAGAAGGTTTGATGGATAACTTTAGCTTGATGAATTACAATGGTAAAAGATCTTCTGGCAACAATACTCATCTACATGTTGGCTTGTTTAGAAATCCTGAAAAGGTTGTTTAAGATAATAACTACCATTCAAAGAAACATATTGTGGGATGGGGCCCATGAAAGAGAGTGCATGTTGTTGTTTGGATGGGGGAATGTCATAAAACTGAAGGATGTGGGGGATGTGGGGATCAAGGATGTGAAATCACAAATCTTGGCTTTGGGTGCAAAAATATCCTAGAGATTGTATAGAAACCAAAAGGTGTAATGGAGTAAGCTTCTGAAAAAAAAAATCCTAGATATAGAGGAGGAAGACGAAATCCTAACAATTGTAAATCCACAAAAAAGGTTCAACGCTATAGAATTTTGTTTTAAAATGTAGGACGCTTTTA
Source organism: Sequoia sempervirens (assembly GCA_007258455.2). Classification (NCBI taxonomy): domain Eukaryota; kingdom Viridiplantae; phylum Streptophyta; class Pinopsida; order Cupressales; family Cupressaceae; genus Sequoia; species Sequoia sempervirens. Next base: position 1,050,076,165 of record VDFB02281492.1, on the reverse strand, counting down.
ACAAAACACCTGACTTGGGATATAAAGGATGGTAATTGGGTCTCAATATAGTAAGACTCATGGAACTAATACAAACCAATGAACATCTTTCCAGAGGTGGAGGAAGATATTTGTATAACAAGCGAGATATATGGAGAAAAAGTGGCCTCATATGTAGCTCTGAGAAGAGAAAAGGGTATATGGAAGTTTCAATGGAAAGGATTTGAAATACTCACAAATGGAATAAAGGAGTCGATTAAATTAGAGTTGTCTAAAATTCATATATATTTCATAGGAGAAAGTGATACAATCAATTTGTGTGTGGAAAGCACTAGTGAGTATACAACGAATATAGGATATGAAGTTTTGAATAGGGAGCAAGTGAAGGGGTCATGGCCAAAGAAGTTATTTTTGGGTAAGTATGTACTACCCAAAGCTATAGAATTCATGTGGATCACTATTCATGGGCACATTTTTTCAATAAAAAGGTTGAAGTGAATTGGAATGGTGGTCCCTTTCATGTGTCCTCTATGCAAGAATAGTGAAGAAACAAAAAATCATCTATTGGTAGAATGCGAGTTTTCTCAAAAATGTTGGAAATTTTTTTGCAAGAAGTTGGGGTGGCGAGGGCCTCTATTAAATAGCATGAAAGGAATTTTTGAGTCTTGGCCTCAAGTAAAAGGATTAACACTTGCAGCTTTATGGACAAAGGTCCTAGGAATGATAGTATGGCAACTATGGCATGAAAAGAATAATAGAATCTTTAAGGAGAAGGCATCCCAAGTAAAAGAGTTCATTAGCATTTTTGCACAGCCTTTGAAAGAAAATAATATATTTTTTTCTCTACATGGGATAAACAGATGGTAAAATGCTAGCCAATGGTTAAAGCTTCAAGCAACAATCTATTGAAAATGAAGCAGCGTAGAGAGAGTGTGAAGTGTTCGCTACCACCAAGGGATGGGCTAAAGCTAAAATTTGGTAGGGCCTCGAGAGGTAATTTGGGACCCTAATGAGTGAAATTTAATGTGAGAGATTATACCAAAAAGCTAGTATGGGCCACTTCTCTAAAATTGTAGGAGCGAACCAATAATGATGTAGAGGCTACAACATTGTTTGAAAGAATAAAATTTTGTTTTGATAATAATCTACAAGTGGTCAACATAGAATGGGGCTCAAAAATTATAGTAATGGTAGTAAGCTCAAGGCAAGCACCAAGTTTGAAGATGAAGAGATGGATTGCAAGGATCTCACTGATACTGGATTTTTTGGGTGAATACATGATAAGCTACATCTATAGGAAATCCAACAAGTTGGTGGACCTATTGTCAAATGAAGCAATCAAGAAAGTAGCATGGTCAAAGGGGTCAACTAACCTAATGACTTGGGCAAAGGTGGGATAGATCATCAAAGTCGATGGAAGTGAAAATCTACTCACGAAAGCATGATCACAGGTTTGTCATAAACTACAATGGTACTAATGTTGTAGGGAAATATCAGTTATGGTTGTTCCAGTAGGAAGTGATGACTGCAAAATATTTCTAATTCCTATAACCTTTGTGTTTCATCCCATTACCATTTTTCCCTCTTTCCTAAGTCCTTTTAACATTAATTATTATGAAAATAAAGAATATTTAATATGTTTTTAAAGGATGAAGGAATGCTTCCAAAATGACAAATCATTAAGATAATGACATAATTTGATTGGCTTGCTATAGGAATTGATCAAGTTTAAGGAACCGCCCATGTGGAAGACAATCCTTGAAGGGAATACAACACGAGAAATGGTAGGGGATGAGCCGAATGTGTTATGAAACTACTCACTTATATTTTAACATTACATTTCAAAACTATTTTAATGTTGTTTTGAGGTTTGTGGCCTATATCCAAACTGAAGAAAATTGATATCTGGTTTATTGGCCATTGTCCATAACAAATTGTAACTTCATTTAATCATAGCTTATAGTATTCAATGTGTTGATCACATCTATATATATGGTATGATTTAGACTATAGAGGATAGATAGAGATAAAATAGAGAACATAAACATATTTTCTCTTGCTACAATTAGGATGAATAGATTTGGATGTTCATGACATTGAGTTAGCGTAATCAACTTCTTCTCACTCACCTTGTGAACTAGAGGAAGGGCCCCCTCTCAAGATATTTGTTGAGGTTGTTTCATTTTTTGATTAGTTAGAATTTACATTCAATACAATTTTATTTATGTTGAATGCATTTTATAGTATGGAGTGTTTATGACTTGATTACCTTTTATGCTTGGAAAGTTTTAATATTTGGTTTATCTAATTGGTTTAGTAATTGTAATCAATTTGATCAAATTTCTATTAGATGCAATTATTATTTGAAGCAAAATAATTTCATTTTCTTCAGTAGTTTTCTTGTTGTTTAGACATATTTACTATTTCCAAAGACTACTATGTATTCTCTCCTGAAACTTCATGTCGCACTGCAACTTCTTGTCATCTAACTAATTAAGAGTATTTGACCAGTGTTCTATGTTTAATCTGAGTGTGATTGTGTTATTTGATTTAATGAATATTCTTATTTAGATCATAAGATGATTAAAGATGAAAGTTAGAACAATTTCTAGTAAGTGTGAAAGTTGAACATTTGTTTCTCATAGAGTGCATCTCATATTTTATCAACTTATTGTATTCATCCCTTAGGAAAATAGCACTGATACCTTTTGTTAGTTTACGTTCCCTAGATTGACACACAGGAATAAACTGAGGAAGAATCATACCAATTAGACTTATAGAACTATTCAATAGGATTGTGAGAGATAAGCTTACCCCATTTCTAGTCTGCAATTTTTCCCTACATTTTTTGTGTCATTTTCAAGGAAAGGTATTAAAGGCCTGAAACCATAGTAAGTTGAGTTAGGACTAGTACGTCAAGAGAAATCCCTACACAATTGTCGAACTTTTCAAGGTTAATACTCCTAATCTGTGTTGTTATAAGTCATATAGGTGCATGAATCATAGTAGGGATAGTAGAGGGAGATTTGTTAAAAAGGATAAAGGAAGTAGTTCACCACCTAAAAATTTGAAAAACAAAACAAAACCATCCATTAAGGGAAGTATCTCACAAAGAGAAAAATTGAGAAACAAATTACAACCATTAGTTGTGTACACATCACCTAAGAAAGAGTTACCCAAACTAGATATCAAAAAGTGTGTTATTGAGTCTACCATTGTTGAGAACCCTTTTGGTATCTATCCAGAGCCTTTTGAAGAACTATAGAAAAGGGTTGCAAATTTATTCCAAGAATCTTATGAGTCTAGAGTTGGTCCTTCCTTAGGAAAACAAAATCCTTTTAAAACATTATTTACCCCTTGGGCATCTCAAGTCATGACTAATCTCAACAACCACAACAACAATAACAATGTGAGAGCATTAGCCCACAACAACTTGGCCACTTTTGAGTTTCCAATTGCACATCTTGAAGAGGATGCCCCTATAAAAAAATCCTCCATTCCACTTTGCCTATTTTTTGTGGTCTTTCTTTGAGGATTTTGATATGTTCTTATTTGATTTTGATGTGTTGTGCCAATGTTATGACTATCAAAGTGATGCATAGAAGCTCAAGTCATTCCCAACAATGTTGAAGGATGCAGCCTTACACTGGTTCATGAACCTCAAAAACATTAGAACATGGGATGACATGAAGGAAGTATTTTTGAAAAAATACCAAGAGTATTGTAAAACAAAAGAGGTTTGGGATGAGATTTTATGCATGACTTAGAAGGAAGACGAATAAGTGGAAGATTACCTCAAATGATTCATGTTCAGCCTACAATGATCATGACAACTAGGACTAATACTTGATACTATTAAAATGTTATTTCTTAGGGGAATAAGAGAAGATATTATGGATGCATTGAATTTAATAGGAAAAGGTAACATATCTAAATTGAACTTTGATGATATTTGTGACATCTATAGGAATTACTCGTCTCAATGTTCAGGGAGGAATTATTCAAGGAATCTTTCTTCTTTAGGAAATGGAATTGGTATAACAAAGAATGAAATAGGTAATTTACTTGAATATCTTAAAACTGATGTATTAAATCATATGGGTAAATAGATAGATACTTTGTATACTCGTAAAAGGAAAGAGGAATCTGAAAAGGCTTTGGTTGTATTCTGTCTGACCTATTGTAAGAGACATAGTAGTGAGGATTTCCCTTATAATAGGGAAAATATTTCATCCTTAGAGGAAGCTAGAAAAATTTCTATTTTAAGACCTCTTCCCATAGGTGTACCTAATGTTGAATATTTTGACGAACTTGTCTACTACATGGCCCCAAGGTGACCTTTTCCACCTTGAGTAATTCACCTAGGGATGATAAATGATTATTTTTATCCTGGACCTAGCCAATACAATTCTTTTCCCAATCAACCTAGGTGGTATAGAGGTTGGAAACAACCTCCACAATACCCTCAATGGATACAACAATATTAATATGCTTTATAGTCATGGCAGCAAGCTTGGAGGCCACAATCGCCACAACCTTCACCATACCAATAGCCATATCCACCACAATCAAAATTTCCACCTCCTCACATGATTAATCCATATCAACAACTACACAAATTTATTCCACCCATACCATCATTGTCCACTCAACTAGCAAATCCAACACAACCACCAAATCCCACACTAATGCCAAGTCAACCAAATCAAAATCCCAACAATAAGGAAACATAACCCGTGTATAATAGTGAGGTGACATGTTACTCTACTTATCCTATTAATACTGTAGAAATAGATGGAGTCCAATTAAGGTTAGGAAAGGCTCTTTAGAGGCCCACCATCATTGAAATTAATGAAGAACCTAAAGAGGATCCAATAAAGGAACCTCCCTTCCCCAACCGATTTCATTTAGAACCAGTATAGAAGGAAGTCTCCCAACCTAAATTTTATTTTTTCAATGAATTACGTGATGTTAACATTAAGATCCATTTGTTGTAGGCTATCAAGGATGTCCCCATGTATACAAATATAGTTCAGGATTTATGTACTCAGAATCAAAAGAAGAAGCAAGATCCAAAGACCATCCAAGTCATTGGATAGCTAGTAGACCTCATGCTTGGGAACATAACCATTCCTAAGTATTCGGATCCAGGGAGTCCTGTCATCAAGGTATTTGTTGGTAAAGTTATTATGCCTAACACACTTGTTGATTTGGGCACTACAATTAATGTTATGAAAAATGAAACAAAGGAAATATTTTCAATTAAGGGACTTAGACCTACTCCCACAGTTCTCTAAATGGAAAACCAATATTTGGTCAAACCAAAGGGTATGATTTAATATGTAGTCCTTTCTATTGATTCATGGGAATAACCAACTGAATTTATGATTTTGTAGCCAAAGATAAAGCTGGGAGGATACCCCTTGATTTTGGGACAACCTTGGTTAGCAGTTGTAGATGCATTCATCAATTGTCAATCAAGAAACATGCTCATTTCTAATGGAGAGCACATAAAACAATTGACTTTATACCCACCAACACAACCCTTGTTGGAGACAGAGGATCTAGTATGGGCTGATAGCAACTTGGATGAGTCATTACCAATCTTGACAATTGATCAAGCATTAGATATTGAAGAACCTACTAAAGATAATATTCTTGTTAATTTTCTTTAGAATAGATATGGATCTAATGAAATATTTGAAAGCATGGTTCTTCATTCAAGTATAAATACTCCTTGTCCCTTTGGAAATTTTCTGCTAGTAGGTAGCTCATAGTTTGTTCAACACTTTGTTACATTTCATCAATTGCTACCTCATAATTGTCTGTATAGTCTATTTTTATTCTCTAAAAATTCTAGAAATACACCATCCTCTTCATGACTACTAGCCATTAATTCACCTGCATAATCAGAGGCCATGGAAATTTTACCCAGTCGCACACTTAATATTAATCCACATTTAAGCACTAAAAAAATCCAAGATCTTATTATCATGCTTAGAATTAATAAAGATGCATTTGCTTGGGAATACCAAGACATGCATGGCATTCATCCTAACACCTACACACACCATATTTACATTGAAGAAGGCAGTCATCCAGTTAGGAAACCACAACAATAGCTTAACCCCATCCTGCATGAAATAGTTAAAGAGGAGTTACAAAAACTATTAAATGTTGGATTCATATATCCTATTTCAAATAGTCGGTTGGTATGTTCTCTAGTTGTAGTTCTTAAGAAGAATGCTAAGTGGAGAATTTTTGTTGATTATAGAAAACTTAATAAAGCTAATAAATATGATCATTTTCCATTACCGTTTATTGATCAAGTGTTGACCACTCTTATAGGTAAATTTTTTTTTCCTTTTTTGGATGGGTTCAGTGGCTACAACCAAATTGACATAGCACTTGAAGACTAGAACAAGACTAATTTTACCTATCCTTGGGGCACATTTTCCTATAACATCTTTCCATTTGGTTTATGTAATGTCCCTACCACTTTTCAAGGGTATTCAAGTTGATCCTAAAATGATACATATCATTTAGGACTTTCCAACACGTGTTAGCCAAAAGGATGTGCGTAGCTTTCTAGGTCATGCACGGTACTATAGGAGGTTTATCTAGAATTTTAGTAAGATTGCCTCCCCCTTGTTTTCCTTGTTATCAAAAGATGTCATTTTCTCTTGAACACCAGAATGCCAAGAATCCTTCAAAAAAATTAAGACCAAGCTCGTAACCACACCGATACCTAGAGGTCCAAATTGGGAACTACCTTTTCACATTCATATTGATGCCTCAAACTGTTCCATGGAAGTTTTCCTTGGACAAAAAGAAGACAACCTTTTCTTCTCCATCTACTACATTAGTAAGAAATTCATAGGAGCTTAGGTAAACTACATGGTAACTGAAAAGGAGTTTCTAGTTGTTGTTTATGTAATCAATAAATTTCATCATTATATTACCAGATATAAAGTGTTTGTTCATACTGATCATTCTTCAATTTGATTCTTAATGAATAAACCTATTGTAACTGGTAGAGTTATTAGATGGTTACTTTTTCTTCAATAATTTTACATTACTATACTTGACAACCTGGTTAGGAGAATGTGGTTGCAATTTTTTTGTCCAAGTTACAACAACAAGATAATGAACCAGTTCTAGTCAATGATGCCTTTCTTGATGAGCATCTATTTGCTGTGTTAGCAAAAATTCCATGGTTCATTGACATTGCAAATTACCTGATTACTTGCAAGTTCCCACCTCATTTCTCTCTTAGTGAACACTAAAAATTGGTCAGACTTAGTGATGACTACATGTGGATCAATGGATTGCTTTTCCAAACTTGCATTGAAAACATCATGCATCGGTGTGTACCCAAAGATGATATCTTCAACATATTTTGTGCATGCAACACATAACCTTGCATATGACATTTTGCTGCTCAGATGACTTCCCAAAAGGTTTTAATTGTAGGATGCTAATGACCTAAATTCCATAAGGATTGTAAGCATTATGTTCATCACTATGATAAATTTCAGTATATTGGCCATCCCTCATGCTCTAATGAAATACCCCTACATCCTTAGTTTTCCATTGATCCCTTTGAAAAATGGGGGCTTGATTTTGTTGGACCAATCAACCCACCATGTAGGAACAAGGAATACATCCTTGTGTGCCTAGATTATGTAACCAAGTGGGTTGAAGTTGTTTCCTTAAAGCATGCAAGGGATACCAAGGTAGTTGATTTCCTCTATTCCAAGATCTTCACCAGGTTAAGTGTTCCATGAGAGATAGTGATAGATTAATGTCCACAGTTTACATCTAAACTTATTTCTGCTTTGGTTCATGAGTATGAGATTTGACATCACAAGTCTTCACCTTATCATCCTCAAGCCAACGAATAGGTTGAAGTTACCAATAGAGAAATTGAGAACATTCTTACCAAGATAGTTTCCCTCCATAATCAAAATTGGGTTGCACAACTTCCTAAAGTAGTGTGGGCCTATCACACAACATGGAAAACCACCACTGGTTTGACACCTTATGAACTTATCTATGGTAAGCAAGTTATTCTTCCTATTAAGTTTGAGGTAAAAACTCTTCATACCACACTCTAATTAGGTATGAGCTTGATTGATGCAAAAAAAGAATGAATTGTACAACTTCATTCATTATATGAACTTCATCAACAAGCACTCTTCCATGTAGAGATTGTCTAGAAATAATGTGCTCTTTGGCATGATCATTTCATTCAACAACGGTCATTTCAACTAGGTGATTGGGTGTTCTTGTATGATTCCCATTTATAGGATTTTAAGGGAAAGTTCCACACTCAATGGATCAGGCCTTACGAAATAGAGATGGTCTACGACAATGGTGTAGTTAAGCTTTGCACTGTGGATTATGACTTTATGGCCTAATTGTCAATGGTCACCGATTGAAGTTGTACTAAAAGCCTATTTAAAGGGAGGATTTTGTATCACATTTTTCAAAGGAACTCCATCTCATTGATAAGGTTCCTATGGCCTCTTCAAGTACCTTTTAGGTAATTTCTGAAATGTATTTACTTATTAAAAAATAACTATAAATAAATAAATAAAGAAAAGGGGGAAAAAAAAGAATAGACCTAGAAGTGAAAACCGATTCTCCAGCCCTTCTAGGTGGTAATAGACTGAAAACCAAGATACGATGGTCTACCATCGTCATGATAGAAAAATTTAAAAAATAATAAAATAATAAAGGCAGTAAGCACACCATGGCACATACAATGATATTCCCTATCACTACCTATTCTATGGTACAACTAGAGCTTTTTCTTGTTCCTGTCACTTCCACCATTTCTCTTCTTTTGTAGGAAACCTTGGGTAGCTTTAGGTACATATGGTGGTAGGACTCTTTCTTCCTACTACTTCCCTTGCTCATGTCAATTTCCAAACTTTCGTGTGTACCTATGGTCTTGGCGAGTGATCTGTGTGGGTCCTACCTTCTTTCTACCTTGATCCCTTTTATCATTGTTTCTTTGTCACATGTTGTCCTTCTCTTGCCAGCCATCTTGTCACTACCTACCATGCACCATGCTCTTTTCTCCAATTCATCTTTTCCATGATACCATTGTTCATCTCTCCACATCAGCCTTCATTCATGATTATCTCTACTTCTCCCTCATGTGGCTTTATGATAGCTTTTTTACTTCTAATATTATCGGATCTTCTATTTACCTCCTCCACTTGCTTGTGACGTCATATCCTATTGTCGTCTACACACCATCAACTCTGCAGTAGTCACTTCATCATCATGTTTCTTGCGAATATTGGTAGCAGGGGTATTGGGTATGTGTAGGATCATCATGGAAAAAATAGGCCCTTAAGTGGCGAAAAATTTAGAAAAATTAGAGTTAGGCAATTTGACGTAAAAAATTGAATAAGTTATCTATATTATTTCAAAAATATGTAACAATAGAATCTATAGCGAATTAAATGTAGTTTCTAAACTACTAGGTTTTTTTTAAAAAATCTATTTGGTGAAAATTTGAAATTTCAATGTAGTAATACTTAAATTTCAAGGAAAAATAAGTAGGTGTTTGTTTGACCAGCCTACCCACAATAAAATGATAATATTTTTTATAATATTTTAGATATAAGTAGAGGACTCATGTCCCAATGTGATGCATATTTTTTTGTAATTTTTTTTCAAGTAAATAATTAATTATGAATTTTTTATTACAACTTTTAAAAAATATAAAAAACTCGTATGTCTAACCACCTTAACTTGGTCCAAACTTCATGAAATTCAATTTTTTTAATCCTATAGTATGTGAAACATAGAATGTGACACATGTTTTGGATTCAAAAAATGTGATACCGTTTGAAAGCTATAGATGTTTTTCAATTAGCCTATCAATCAGGACTTTAGTCATAATTCAAATAGAAAATGAATAATAATTATTTATGAAATTCAAAGTAAAGCATAATTTATATTGGTGGAAAGCTGAGAATCTCCCTTAAAAACCCTTTTTGTTTCATCATCTTTTGGTAAAAAAAAGTCGTCAACCACATACCCTAAACATACCCATCATATCGCCACATTTTAGCCCATCATGATCCTGCACATACCCTACTCTTTCTTTCTTTTAAATGCTTGTTAAATTTCATTTATTTTTCTAATAATTATTAGGCATGCCTGGGATGGTCATCTTTAAGCTAAGGGGGAGATCGTGGGGTTAATTCCCATATTGTTCATCATTATTTTCACTGGCCAATTTTTATCCGATATTAATCCACAATAGTCACCATTATTACCTAGCATTAGCCAGCCCACTTGGTCACATTACTAGTTACTACCAGTAAACTACCTATTCAAAATCTTCATTTTATACTTTTCTTAATCCCTGTAGCCACAACGTAAGTTGGAAAAGAAGTTCTTGCCACACTTTGAAATCATGGGAGGAGATCAAAGCAAATGAGAACCCACAAAAATGAAGAAGCTCTTAGCTAGTGAGGAAGCATACAAAATATTTAAGCAAGTTGCTTGGACAACATATTTCAAGAAGCTGTGTGGTTTTGATGACAAGGTTGCTATGGAATTTGCTGAAGGGTTTCATAAGAACAATGTTACTTTGAATGGGTTACAATTTTTTATAACCATACAAAAAATTGCCATAGTCATTGGCCTTCCACAAATAGGTGACTCCTTCTTTCCGAAATCCTCCCCCTATTGAGGTGCAAAATTGACATAAAACATGCAGGTAAGATAAAAGTAAAAGTATCTCACCTCTCCTAAAAGAGACAATCAGTAATCATTTACTGATCACCTCCCAAGGTCTTTGAAGTTGGTTCACAATGTTGTTGTTTCACGAATTGGTCAATATGGTTGTAATGTTCAAGGGGCCTATTGGTTTTGAGCTTTTGGATTGTTGCAAGATCAAACATCTATCTAAACCTACTTTAACCAAGGGTTTTAAAGAAATAGAAAAAGATAGATCAAGGTTTTCAAACTGAAAAGAATGTTGATTCATTCAACTAATCAGACTTGTTACCTTCCAAGGAATTCCTAAACTAGAACTGTAGAATAAAATAGACCTGTAATTGATACAAAGTTTCATTCATTCATAGTACAAAATTTAATAGTAGATTGCAAATCATCATTCAAACAAAACATAAGATAAAATTTCATTCCTTGAAAGCTTTTCACATCAAAAGATTAACCCAAAATGAATACCATTCTAGACCATAATATGAAGTAGGTTTAAATTTGGCTGCTCCTACTATTAATGAAACAGATAAGCAACATTTACAAATTTGGCAAGATCACCAGTGTACAGAAACCCATGTCTTCAAATTATCTCCATCTATGCTAAGAAAATCAGGAAGATACATCAACTTCTCCTCCTGTTGAACTGTCAAAAAATGTCTTACTTAAGAAAACCTTAACTTACTTTTTTGATATCCCATCATCTATCTTCTGAATCTTCCAGCTTGCTAACTAATCCGCTAGCTTTCCTTCTAACTTTTCTAACTCATCTAACTCTTCTCTAAAACTTACTCTCTCTAACTCTTCTAACTTGCCTCTAACTGTTACAAAAGAGGCGAAACACCATATTTATATAAAATGTGTCAGATGCGTCAGCCCAATTTAGGGTTTACAATAAGTCGTTCATAGAACAAGTCATCCCTATAAGAATTCCAAACAAAGTCAAATGTGCATTAAATGCATGGGCACCGACCAGATCAGCCCAGGATCTGCCACATAACTCAGACCAAAATGTGTGAAGAAGACACAAAGTGAAATGACGATGAAGCATGACTTTCGATGCAGCTTTGCATTAACTCCGTCCCCCACTTCGCCCATACCTTGCTCTATTCTGGCCTTTGTCATCAAGAACATCCTCTGCAAGCCATTCACAAGTGGCAGAGGTGAAAACCTAGTTCGCCATTCAATAGCATTGATATTATTCTTCAGATCTGTCCCATCGTATTATCCCAGTCTCTCTTGTTGGATTGATATTCATTAATGAATGCACTGTAGGTCGCTACACCATCCAGCTGGTGCCCAGCTACTGTATCCCATGATAGCCTTAGTCCTTCACAGTAGGGTGTTCATAGTCGAATCTGAAACCTCGAACCAGACTAACGTCATCCTTCCCTCAGGAATCCTACTCTTTTTGTACAGCTTCATTCATTCCTTCTGCTTCAGAGATGGACGATCCCCTTTGTGTTCTTCTTAGCCTTTCCAACTGCCATCGTCCTACCAGACTCAACCTACATTCATCAAATACCAATGTGAGAATCCAAATGTTGAAAAAATTTTCATCCAAGTGTTAGCTTAAAATCATGATAAAACCATTAAATCAACCCTTAAGCATCAAAACTAAGAAGTTCGGGATTTCGAGCTAACCTACGAAAAACAATTTGGAAAGAATTTTAGAAAAAATTGAACCAAGCAGATTCTCCCGATAAAGCACCAATGTCAACAATAGATTACTAAAATGAACAAAAGTAGCATACAAGAGTGAATTTTACAAAATTAAAGCATGGAAACATAAGAATTTATCATTAGAATTATTCATTTCACCAGATTTCCTCATTCCACAGCACTTCCCAGAAAATCCAGAAAAATCTAGCCAGACCGGATTTCCATGAAAAGGGGAAATTTCTGAAGTTTCAGCACATTCCAGGAAAACGGAGGAATCTAGGAAAATCCGACCAGGCAAAAAAATCCTGAAGTAAGGCAAAAACTCAGAGATTGGCGTGACCTTTGGTCTTGTCGGAATGAAACTTATATCTCATGACGATGATAGATGTCTCGGTGATGGAGTTGTTTTGGATGCATATCGTCATGACTCGAGTGAGTTCAGAGTGACCCCTGCTGATAGCGTTTGTCTTGCTGATGGGTTCTATGATCAAACACTTTGGCATCAGGGAGACACGATTTAGTGTCTCACCGACATGCAATACAGTTGAAATTTTGACCGAATGAACTAGGGAAAAATACCAGACAAGAATTGAGAATCCTCGAACCCTAAATGCAACCCTATTCTAACAAATTCAACCGTTAATGATGCAGATTCTAGCTCCCAGATGGATTTAAATCATAAAGCATAAAAAATCAATAGCAACTTGAGAGCCAAGACCAAAACCACATACCATGAATAGATCAAATTGAACTACAAATGAAATGAGCTGCCAACTCGGATGCCCTAGCGACCAAATCAACTTGAAACACTAGAAATCCATGCACCAACAAGCAAATCAAGAAATTCAAGCCTCAACTCATGCAATCTTAGATGTAAGAACAAATGCACAACAAAGATGAGAGCAAGTGATCCCAAATCCCTTTGAATTTGACCTCAGAAATCTTACCAAGGTGCACTAATGGTGCAGACAAGATGGAATGGAGAAATTCGGGAACCCAACGGCCAAACAGAATCTAGAAAAAATTGAACTAGGCGGAATTCTGCGGAGTCCAAAAATCTCTAAACTACAGTGTAAAATAGGCCAAGCAAGAATTTGAGTGCAATCCGGGAAAATCCAGATGAGGTGGACAATCCCAAACTGGCTCAAAAACCCAAACAATTTCATTGAAACCGGAGTTTGAAAGAAATCCTGGAAAATCCAGATGGACCAGAAAATCTTGAACCAGGGTAAAAACCCGAACTTCGTCCAAAACATAAGATTTTCAATATGCAACTTGGGAGAAAACACTTGGGCAAGCAAGATAAACATATTAAGCACACGCCAAGGCAGAGCAAAACCTCAAAATTGAAGGGGCGAAACACAGAGCAAAAGCAAAAAGAGGGTCCCATTTGAGTCAAATTTAAAATGGGGCAATTATGCAAGGCATAACAATTGGCAACTTGGCTAGGAAAATGGTTTAACCATTTTTAGGAAACTGAGGGATTCAATTACCCAGAAGTCCTGGTTTATGGACATCATAATTCCAGTTAGGTCAGTTTCAGTAAACAAGGTTGAGCTAGAACCTCAAATGTAAATCAAAACTGGCTACCCCTGAATCTATGCGTGTGCTTGATGGTGCATCACCCTTTTACAAAGTTATCCTCATTTTTTGAACAATTATGCGCAAGATTTGAACTACATGAGTTGATTCCCTTTGATTGTTGTGCAATTATATCTTGGGCATTGCTCCGCTGCCAGTCAAGTGTCCATTGCTCCAACAGAGATACCTCTAGTTTTCTCACAACATTTCTCTACTACCAATCAGGCGTCCATAGCCTTGGTAGAGATATTAGAATCACCCATTCAGTATTGAGTTTTCTTTTCTTAAATAGTTCTCTTTTCATAGATAGTTCTCTTTTTCCTTCATTCAATTCCTTCTCAATATGTTAGATGTCTAACATCTGTATTGGGTTGAAAACTACCATGGACCTCATAACAACATCTGGGGAATCAAAATTTTCACTCAAATCTTGCAACACCATCGTCCTAAGACAAATATACCATTACAAAAGGAGATGTTTATGATGATTTGTGATAGATTCAATCGTAGTTATTGAAGATTGCTTACATTACACCTTGTTCTCAATGAATTTCCACAACTCTCATTGACAATGGACATAAAACAATGAATTTAGAATAAAATCATCCAACCAAAAAACTTGAAAATATCTAAACCAACTTCTCTCCTAGTAACCAAAGTATACTTTAGATAAAAACCCCCTTACTCAATTGAATAAAATGAAGGCCCCCACAAAAAAAAAAAACAAGGAAAAGACAAAACGAATAGAACAACAAACTATTTACATATATACAACCCAAAAAAATACCAGACCTTTTACGACCCAAAATAATGTTTGAGAAACTATCCATTGATAGGTAATGGAATAGGTTCTCTTGTTAAACTACTCAGTCAGAAAGCATTTTCTCCTAGGATTTCAGTAATTTGATAGGGACCCAACTAGAGCTTATCAAACTCCTGGTGGTCACCCTTCTTTTCATTGGCTTTATCCCACTGGAAGACAAGGTCTGATATCTTGAAAGCCTTGATTTTGGCTCTTTTGTCGAACCAACGTTTGACAATAGCCTAGTGTCTAAAGAATTGTTGCAAAGTAGCATCTCTCTACTCTTCTAATTTTAGCAAGCCAGCTAACCTTACTTCAATCCTATCATCACTAGAGTAAAATTCTTGCATAAATTTCAGGATAGGTATTTTCAAGTGAATAGGGAACATAGGCTCTTGGCCATACACTAGCTTAAACGGTGAAGTCTTTAATACAGCCTTGATCCTAGTCCTATCTGCCCATAACACAAATCTTAACTGGGTATGCTAGTCTCTAGGATTGTTCTCTAACAGTTTTTTGATTACTCCTAGGAGATTCTTATTAGTTGATTCTGCAACTCCATTTCTTTGCAGATAATAGTTTGAAGAATACTTTAAAAAAATCCTATGATCATAAGCCCATGAAATGAACTCGACAGAAGAAAAGGCAGGGCCATTGTCACATACCAATGCAAAGGGTACTCCAAACCTGGTTGTGATGCATTCAATGAGGAACTTGATTACTACCTTCGTTGTGCTATTCTTGCAAGGTATAGCTTCTGTCCATTTCATGCTGTAATCTATGGCAGTCAGAATGAATTTATGTCTTGCAGAAGAATTTTGGTTAATTACCTCAATAAAATCAAGTGCCCATTGGGCAAATGGCCTTACCTCATAAACAAGTTGCAATGGCATAGCTGGATGACACTCTCTTGATGCATAAGTTTGACATATATGACATGTCCTTACATGTTGGTGGGCATCCTTAAACACACATGGCCAATAATAACCAGATCTGAGGATCTGATGTGCTAAAGAATTTGCAAAACCATGACCCATGCCATGTTTCCCATTAAATTCAACAATTGTGTGCTTAGCTTCTCGTTGATCAAGGCATCGTAGATAAAACCCCTCAAAATTATTTATGTATAAAAATCCTCCTTTGAGCATATAATGGGAGATTTTCATTCTCAATGTTCTCCTCTGAGTTGTATTCATTCCCTTCAGGCATTGATTATTGAGCATGAAATAAATAATATCGACATACCAAGAGTCATTAGAAAAGGAATGTGTTGTGTACTGCTGACAAGTAATGTTCTCACCAGCATCCGCCATTGCTTTAGACAGGCCTTGACCTTAGATAAGTTTCATAGGGTGAATCTCCAGATCAAACTCCTGTAAAATATCCATCCATTTCCCCCTTCGTTCTCCCAACTCGCTCTGCATAAGTAGAGACTTCACAGTAGTATCAGGAACCACAACAATGGTCTGACTTCGAAGGATATAATGCTTGAACTTCTTGACAGCTCTAACCAATCCAAAAGCTTGTTTCTCAAGAGGTAGGTACTTGAATTCATCATTCTTAAATGAAGAGCTCATGAAGGCAATTGGCCTTTCATCCCCCTCCTCCCTTCATTGTATTAGGACCGCTGCACATGAGTGTTTAGAAGCAAAAGAATAAATATAAAATGGCTTCAAGTAGTCAGGACTAGTGAGGACTAGAGCCTCTGAAATGGATTGCTTAACCTGAGAAAAAGAAGCCTTTTCCTCATTACTCCATTCTATTCTAGATTCTTTCTTCATCATTTCGTTCAAAGGTTTAACAATTTCTACAAAACCTGTGATAAACTTCCTCACAAAGTTGATCTTTCAGAAGAAAGATCTCATCTCCTTCTTACTTCCTGGCATGGTTAACTTCATAATAGACTCAACTTGGTCTAGATCTATCGATATCCCTCTTTCCAAGATTATGTGTCCCAAAAGTTTCCCTTCAGAAACCCCGAACACACACTTTTTAGGATTAAGAGAAACACCATATTGGATACATCTTTCAAGAACTTTAGCCAAGTCTGCAGCATGGTTTAGCCTATCTCTAGAGAATACTGATAGGTCATCCATATAAATGATGATGCACTTACTAGTCAAATCTTTGAACGCTATGTCCATTTCATGCTGAAAGGTTGCTCTAGCGTTTATCAAACCAAATGACATCCTCCTATAAGCAAATGTTTCCAACTTAGTAGTGAAGGTTGTCTTCATTCTATCTTCATAATTAACAATCACTTGATTGTACCCAGAATAACCATCTAGGAATGACATCATTTGAGACCCATTGACAGTTTGCAAGACTTCATCTAGAAAAGGGAGTGGGTAGTTGTCTTTTTCCGAAGCTCTATTTAGATTCCTGAAATCTACACATAGCCTGATCTCCCCATTATTTTTATGAATTGGAACCAAGTTAGCCACCCATGTTGAATGTTGTACAGGGAAGATTATTCTTGCAAAAAGAAATTTTTGAACTTCCTTAAAGATCAGTGGTTCAATCAGGACGTTGACAGGACATTGTTTTTGCCGAAATGGTTTAGCTTCATGCTTCAAAGGAATAGTATGAGTTATCACAGAATTATCAAAAAAAATTAGATCTTCATACCCTCAAGCTATTGCAACAATATCTTTCTTCAGTGCCCTCAATATATCTTCTCTAATTGCTTCAGGGTAGGCTTTCCCTATGTAAACATTCCTTTTAGGGCCAAAGTCAACTAAGTTAACAGTTTCATATTCACCTCCCTTATCTTCGGTTGATACCTTTTCCTGAGCCCTTGGATTTGAATAAAAAATTCTTTCTAAGGCCACCATTCCCTTGTAAATGCTATTACTTTTTAAATTGAAGACACCTTTTGTATCACAGTCTTCGGGGTTCCAATCTCCTTGATCCCCGTCAGACTCATCGATGATCTGTCCTTCGAAAACATCTGAGCTTGCTAGAAAAGAAAGGATATGTCAATCATCGTCGAAGACTTGGAAGTTCCTAACATTATTAGGGACAACCGGGGTGGATATCAATTCTACTGAGAATCTCTGGAGCTTGGAGCCTTGCATGGGCTCCAGGGTACTTGCAGAAACAACTAATGAATCAGCTATTTGATTCTCCTCTCTAGGGATTAAACTAATCCCAAAAGCATCAAAGTCTTCAATCAGGTTCCACACCTGATTTCTATAAGTTGCCATCCTTTTATTGTGACATGTGTACTGGTTGCGTACTTGCTTGATAATCACTTCTGAATCTCCTTTAACCATCAAGGCAGTAAATTTATTCTGATGTACGAACATCAGTCCCCAAGCTAATGCTTCATATTCTGCTATATTGTTAGTGCATCCAAATTGTAACCTGTAAGAAGCAAAAAATGTTTTCCCTTTTGGGTTGGTTAACTCAATTCCAGCACCACACCCTGTTTTAGATTTGGATCATCAAATGTGAGGGTCCATAGATGATTATGAGTTGGGGTTGATCTCTTTGAGCTTGTTGTGGGTGCTTGGATAAGATGAACCATAGGTGGGGCCAATTGATCTTTTGCATCAAATATTGGGAATGGGTGTTCAATAGGTTCATCAGGTGCAATATCCAACTCCCACTCAGATATATCATATAATCCTAGGATATCTTTCTGACAGTTATATGTATCTTTGATTAACCCCTTGGGTTTTAGTATACTTGTGAGTGCAAGGGTATCAAACAAACCCTGGGGTTGTTCAATATAACTATGTTGGTCTGATATTATGACCGAGGTAAGTTTAGTTTAAAAAAGGACTTCATCTAAAGGTACATTATTGCATTTTTGGCTTCAAATGAGAAGTGATTTGAAATGGTCTCAAGGTGACTTGGGCTAGTTTCTTCAGTTTGGTAGACATGATTTAGAACACTAATGCAGGGTTGGCAGGTCAATTCTCAATGATTTTGGTAGTGCACCCTACACCAATTTGGGAGTAGAAGACTCCAAAAATTGATATCTTCCCCTAAGACCAGTTGATCCTATTGCAGCTTCCTAATCAATACTTGTTGGTTTACACTAGTCATGGGATCAGGGAATTCTTGCATTGACAAATCATTAGAATCAAGAACCCAAAGAGTCAAAATTTCCTCTCTTTTATAAACCCCTATCTTGGTTTCAAAATAATCTACCTCGTTGGGACAGTCATACTCAATGATGATATGTTTGAGGCGAGGTTCACTCTCAATTCTAATCTGTGTAGGCATTCCCCTCCATTGTAGCCACATATTTGAAAAGTCAAGGGAGAGATATCCCCCTATACTCTTCATTAGATCTTTGCTCAAAAGCATATCGTAAGTCTTAGGAATGTTTGCTACCTGAATATCCATATTGGTTTGAATCCTTGGGTCATACCCTACTTGTACATGTATATTTTAAAATTCTTCAACTACATTAACCTCTATTTTATCAAGTTGGATGACCTTCTTGTTTGTTTGGATAGGATTCAATCCCAATTTCTTGCATACAGAAAATGGCATAACATTGCCAGAAGCCCCTGAATCTAGCAAATAATTGTGTAGATTCTTCCCATAGATTCTCAAACTTAAAATAAATGGTGGGGTCCCTATCTTGTTTCTGAACAAAGTTGCGTTCATGTCCGTAGCGGGTGCCACCTTGGTTTTCTCTTTTGATTCATCAAATTCTTCCAGAGCTTTTAGCACTATATCTCATTGGGAAGGGCACCATTTTAGGATGTCAAAGTATGATAAAGAGGTTTTCTATTTCTGCATCTCAGAAACAATATCAAATTCTATGTTATAACTTGCATTATATTTGAAAACACCAGATGAATTACCTTTGCTAGGGAAGTCAGGTGGACCCTTTGGTGGAGGAGGGTTGTTATCAAAACTCTAATTTAGAGGCACCATGTGGTTAGGTGGTGTCGATGTAGTGAACGGACCCTTATTCTGGTTTCTTAGGAAGTGTCCTCCCTTTGCCTGAAAGGCTTGGGCATCATACACATCTTCCTCTGGTTCATTCTCATTTTGCATTAGGAATGAAGGTTCTTCTTCAAAGAGGTCATAAGCCATTGTTGTATCTACTGAGTCACCTCCTTTATTTGAATTCCCTTGGAACATTTTGGAATCTTCCTATACCATCTTGACAACCTTCTCCATTTCAGGATAGTTCACCTAGGAATGAGTTGCAGTATCATGCAGCCTACACCAGTTAGTCATAAAATTGAGGTCAGCCACATTTGCAGTATGTGGCATGTCTTCATTAACTTGATAATTGTGAGAAACCCCACCATTATTTGGCCCTATGTTCTATTGTATGTTGTTATTAGGCCTTTGGTTATATCCTCTATTCTGATTTTGATAGCCTTGGTTAGGGAAGTTTTGGCCTTGATAATTCCTCTAGCTGTGATTGTTGTTGTTCTGATAATTACCCTGATTAGCATAATTACCTTGGTTCTGAGAGGGGTTCAGTTTAAGCTTAGCCATGCCATTTGTGACTTGAGATAGAGTTTTCTTTAGGGTCTCCACCTCATTTGTGAGTTGAACTATCCTTTCACTCTCAACATTCTTAGCAACAAGTGGCTAACTGACATGATTTGGTATTCCAGCTTGATTATGATCACCATGTGGACTGTGATGAGCCTGTGATTGTTGAGAGAAGTCAGGAGCTCCATTGGCAAAGAATGGAACAAGAGATTGAGTCTGCAACTCAGACACAGGTCCATAATGAGAAGGAGACATCCCTAGGACAATATTGAATAAAGGGGTTGGATTAGGCATCTGGTACCCCATAGAAGGAAAACCTCCTCCCAAGTTCCCTTGTTGAGAGCTAGTTTATTGTTGCAGCTTGATGGCTAGATGATAAACTTTAGACAGAGAATCAATATTTGTCGGCTGATAAGTCCTTTGTAGGAACAAGCCAAGCAAAGGGTCTATAACTCTAAAATATTCTTGAATGGCACTATTCTCAGCAACTAGATAGGGATCCTACAATCTCCTATACATTCATTGAAACCTTGTATTAAACAAGGGCAGTGATTCACATGGCTCCTTCCTAATGGTAGCAAATTGATGGAACAAAATGGTTGGATCCACCTAAACTCTGAACTGATTGATGAAAGCAGTCTCCAAATTTTTCCAACTCAGAATAGAACCTTGTGGAAGATTTAGGTACTAGTTGTATGCCATATCCCCTAAGGAATAAGGGAAAAACCTGCAAACCACATCATGGTGAGCTATCTGGGATTTGGTACAAGCATCCTTAAAAGCTTGTATGTTCTCCTCAACACTCCTTGATACACCATGAATGTATTTGAGACAGAATCTCTCAGGATTCTTAGGCATATCATGAAAGCCTCCAGGAATAGTCCCCAATGGAGAGGGATTATTCATAAAAAATTTCATTGGTGGCGGTGGTGGAGGTTGAGCCAGCTGTTGGATGGGTTGAACTAGTTGTAATGGCAATTGAGGTGGATTTGGTAGTGGATTCACGGGTATCCACTGGGGTATTGGTGAAAAGCCTAGTGGAGTGAGTGGAGCTGACAAGGGTGGTAGAATGGTTGCCCTGTGAGTCTTATGTCTCATTGGGGCCTTGAGTTCTATCAAAGGTGGCGGGTTTTCAATTGATCGAAGAACTCTATGGGACCTCTCTGGTGAGAAAGACCCAATGTTATCCAATTTTCTCTTATGGCCCTCCTTCTAGCACCAATTTCCTATTGAGGTGCCAAATTGACATACAACATGCAGGTAAGATAAAAGTAAAAGTATCTCACCTCTCCTAAAAGAGATAATCAGTAATCAAACTAATCACCTCCCAAGGTCTTTGAAGTTGGTTCACAATGTTGTTGTTTCACGAAGTGGTCAATATGGCTATAATGTTTAAGGGGCCTGCTTGTTTTGAGCTTCTGGATTGTTGCAAGATCAAACATCTATCTAAACCTACTTTAACAGGGGTTTTAAAGAAATAGAAAAAGTTAGATCAAAGTTTTCAAACTAAAAAAAATGTTGATTCATTCAACTAATTAGACTTGTTACCTTCCAAGGAATTCCTAAACTAGAACTGCAAAATAAATTAACCTGTAATTGATACAAAGTTTCATTCATTCACAGTGAAAACTTTAACAGTAGATTGAAAATCATCATTCAAATAAAACATAAGATAAAATTTCATTCCTTGAATGCTTTTCAAATCAAATGATTAACCCAAAATGAATACCATTCTAGAGCATAATATGAAGTAGGTTTAAATCTAGCTGCTCCTACTATTAATGAAATAGATAAGTAGCATTTACAAATCTGGCAAGATCACCAATGTACAGAAACCCATGTCTTTAAATTATCTCCATCTATGCTAAGAAAATCAGGAAGATACATCAACTCCTCCTCCTGCTGAACTGTAAAAAAATGTCTAACTTACTTAAGAAAACCCTAACTTTCTTTTTCGATATCCCATCCTCTACCTTATGAATCTTCTAGCTTGCTAACTAATCCACTCTAGCTTTCCTTCTAACTTTTTCAACTCATCTAACTCTTCTCTAAAACTTACTCTCTCTAACTCTTCTAACCTGCCTCTAACTGTTACAAAAGAGGCGAAACGACATATTTATATAAAACGCGTCAGATGCGTCAGCCTAGTTTAGGGTTTACAATAAGTCAGTCATAGAACAAGTCGGCCCTAGAATAATTCAAAACAAAGTCAAGCGTGCATTAAATGCAAGGGCACTAACCAAGTTAGCCCAGGATCTACCACATAACTTGGACCAAAACGTGTGAAGAAGAGGCAAAGAGAAACGACGAGGAAGCATGAATTGTGATGCAACTTTGCATTAACTGCATTCCCCACTTCGCCCATACCTTGCTCCATTTTGGCCTTCATCATCAAGAACGTCCTCTGCAAGCCATTCACAAGTGGCATAGGCAAAACCCTAGTTCACCATTCAATAGCATTGATATTAATCTTCAGATCTGTCCCATCGTATTGTTCCAGTCTCTCTTGTTGGATTGATATTCATTAATGACTACACTGTAGGTTGTTGCGCCATCCAGCTAGTGCCCAGCTATTGTATCCCATGATAGCCTTAGTCCTTCACAACAAGGTGTTCATATTCGGATCTTAAACCTCAAACCAGACTAACGTCATCCTGCCCTCAGGAATCCTACTCTTTTTGTCCAGCTTCATTCATTCCTTCTACTTCAGAGATGGACGATCCCCTTTGTGTTCTTCTTAGCCTTTCTAGCCGCCATCATCTTGCTAGACTCAACCTACATTCATCAAACACCAATGTGAGAATCCAAATGTTGACAACATTTGCATCCAAGTGTTTGCTTAAAATCATGATAAAACCATTAAATCAACCCTTAAGCATCAAAACTAAGAATTTCAGGATTTCGAGTTAACCCGGGAAAAACAATTTGGAAAGAATTTCAAAAAAATTTGAACTAGGCGGATTCTCCTGATGAAGCACCAATGTCAACAATAGATTACTAAAACGAACAAAAGCAACATACAACAATGAAATTTAGCAAATTAAAGCATGAAAACATAATAATTTATCATTAGAATTATCCATTTCACCAAATTTCCTCGTTCCACAGCACCTCCCAGAAAATCTAAAAAAATCCGGCCAGACAAGATTTCTGCGAAAAGGGGAAATTTATGAAGTTTTAGCACATTCTAGGAAAATAGAGGAATCCAGAAAAATCCGATCGGGTAGGAAAATCCCAAAGTAAGGAAAAAACCTAGAGATCGACGTGACCTTTGGTCCTGTTGGAATGAAACTTATATCTCACGGTGACAGTAGATGTCTCGCCGATGGAGCTGTTATGGATGCATATCACCGTGAATCGAGTGAGTTCGAAGTGACCCCTGCCGATAGCATTTGCCTTGCCAATGGGTTCTGTGATTGGACACTTTGGCATCGAGGAGACACGATTTAGTTATTTAATCGTCAATCACACAGAGTCTAGCTTCTAGATGGATTTAAATCATAAAGCATAAAAAATCAATAGCAACTTGAGAGCTAGGACTGAAACCACATACCATGAATAGATCAAATTCAACCACAACCAAAATGAGCTACCAACTCAGATGCCCTAGTGACCAAATCAACTTGAAACACCAAAAATCCATGCACCAGCAAGAAAATCAAGAAATTCAAGCCTCAACTCATGCAATCTCAGATGTAAGAACAAATACACAACAAAGATGAGAGCAAGTGATCCCAAATCCCTTTAAATTCGACCTCAGAAAACTTACCTAGGTGCACTAATGGTGCATACAAGAGGAAATGGAGAAATTCGAGAACCCGACGGCAGACAAAATCTGAAAAAATCCAGACCAGGCAGAATTTCGCGGAGTCCAGAAATCTCCAAATTGTAGCTTAAAATAGGCCGAGCTAGAATTTGAGCACAATCCGGGAAAATCCAGATGGGGTGGACAATCTAGAATTGGCTCAAAAACCCAAACAACAGCATTGAAACCAGAGTTTGAAAGAAATCTAGGAAAATCCAGACATACTAGAAAATCTCGAACCAAGGTAAGAACCTGAACTTCATCCAAAACATAAGATTTTCAATATGCAACTTGGGAAAAAACACTTGGGCAAGCAAGATAAACATATTAAGCACATGCCAAGGCAAAGAAAAACCTCAAAATAGAAGGGGCAAAACACAAAGAGCGAAAGCAAAAAGACGGTCCCATTTTAATCAAATTTAAAATGGGGTGGTTATGTAAGGCATAACACCCCCCACGTCATGGACCTCAAGCTCTGTAGGAAATAATTTCTACAAAGGGGGGAATCTTCCAAGATGGTGCAGGGCCAAGGAATCGAATGTAAGTCCCTTCTGTCACCGTGGGATGAAGTTGCTATTTTTTTAATCTAGTATGTTATCTACAAAGGGAGGTACATGTATTTCCATGCTCACCATTTTAGGCTTATGTTGCACTTGCATAATAATCTTCTAGTTAATGTTCTGTTTTAGTTGCATTGTTCTTCGAAGTGATCATGTAGTCAGTACTATGAGGGCCATGAAAATTCATTGGCTCACCATGAATCTGATTAAGTTAATCATGGTGTATCAACTTCGTTCTACTAAACCTTCACTAGAATGGGATGCTTTCTTTAACCCTAATAGGGGAAATGATGAAACTCTAGGGAATTTGAAAAAGAGTGTAATGGAGGAAACCCTAGCAAGGGAATCCTCTAAGAAAAAATTAAACAAGGGAAACCCTAGATGAGTCTCCTTAGAAAGAGAGGGCCAGCTCTAGAGTGATTGACACGACACTACAAAAGGGTAAAGGAACACCCCCAAACAAGCCAAAGAAACATAAAACCCCTTCCACTAAGCTGGATAAACTTGTAGAAGTGGACAATTATATGACTGATGTGGAAATAGTTGTCACGAACCCCAAACAATGAAAGGGAAAGATAGATAAAGAACTCCACAGTCAAAAGCAACATAAAAAGAGGTAGATAGTTGAGCAGGAACAAAGGAAAAGTCTTGTCTTGGAGGAATTGGAAGACCCTGACCAAGTGGATGAGGAGATACTAGGTCAAGAAACAACAACTATAGGGAAGGAAACTGGAGACAAACTAGAGCCTTTTTCTACACATGAAGATAGGGTATATGAAGAAAACCTAAATGAGAATGCGGGTTATGAAGATCACACTGTAGGGGAGGAATATAATGAAAAGGGTAAAGACCCTTGTGAGCAAGAACATAACCCTAAAAATTGTTTACACTAGAGAATGTCCTCCACGATAGTTAAAAAAGGAGACTATTGGTTCTAAAGAAACTTCAAAGTCTCTTATTGTTTTTACTGCTAAAAACCTAAAAGACATATGCAAAGAGCCACTTATTCCCTTTGGGAAGTTATGTCAACTAATTACATAGGTTCAAATGGAGAACCAACAATTAAAGACATAACTACAGGAGCTTGCAACATTGAACATGCAACAAAAGGAAGAAATTGATAGAGTAAAAGTAGGACTATGTTAGACAATGGGGTCTCCTAAGGAACCAAGGGTCATCATGGTTGAAACAACCACTAGCACAACTCATTCACTTTTTTCCGAAAACCCTAGTTTGTACTAATTGTTTGCATGAGGACATGCAAATTCCTTAAGTAGGGGGAAAATAATGAGTGCAAAACATGTATAATTCCTATGCCCTTTGTGTTTCATTCCATTACCATTTTACCCTCTTTCCCAAGTCCTTTTTCCATTAATTATTATGAAAATAAAGAATATTTAATTTATTTTTAAAGGATGAAGGAATGCTTCCAAAATGCCACATTGTTGAGATAATGACATAATTTGATTGGTTTGCTACAGGAACTAATCAAGTTGAAGGAATCGACCATGTGGAAGATAATCCTTGAAGGGAATACAACATGAGGAATGGCAAGGGATGAGTCAAATGTGTTGTGAAACTGCTTGCTTCTATTTAACATTACATTTCAAAACTATTTTAATGTTGTTTTGAGGTTTGTGGCCTACAACCAAACCAAAGACTATTGATATCTAATTTGTTGGCCATTGGCCATAACAAACCGTTAATCATAGCTTATAGTATTCAATGTGCTGATCACATCTATATATATGGTATGATTTAGACTATAAAGGATAGATAGAGAGAAAATAGAGAACATAAACATATTTTTCTTTTGCTACAATTTGGATGAATAGAATTGGATGTTTGTGATATTGAGTTAGTGTAATCAGCTTCTTTTCACTTGCCTTGTGGACCAAAGGAAGGGCCCCCTCTCGGGATACTTGGTGAGGTTGCTTCATGTTTTGATTAGTTAGAATTTACATTCAGTATGATATAATTTATGTTGAATACATTTTATAGTATGGAGTATTTATGACTTGATTTCCTTTTATGCATGGAAAGTTTTAATATTTGGTTTATGTAATGGTTAATTAATTGCAATTAGTGTGATCAACTTAGAACTATTAGATGTAATTATTATTTGAAGTATAAGAATTTCATTTTCTTCAACAGTTTTCTTGTTGTTCAGGCATATTTACTGTTTCCAGAGACTACCTTGTATTCTATCCTCAAACTTCCTATCGCACTACAACTTCTTATTGAATCTAACTAATTAAAGAGTATTTGTGTTTTTTGTTTAATTTGAGTGTGATTGTGTTATCTAATTTAAGGAACATTCTTATTTAGATCATAAGATGTTTAAAAGTGAAAGTGTTTTGTGTTTAATTTGAGTTTGGTTGTGTTATCTAATTTAAGGAATATTCTTATTTAGATCATAAGATGTTTAAAAGTGAAAGTTAGAACAATTTCTAGTAAGTGTGAAAGTTGAACATTTGTTTCTCATAGAGTGCATCTCATATTTCTCAACTTATTGTCTTCAGCCCTTAGGAAAACATCCTTGATACCTTTCATCAGTTTACGTTCCCCAGATTGACACACATAAGAATAAACTGAGGAAAAATCGTACCAATTGGAATTATAGAACTATTCAATAAGATTGTGAGAGATAAGCCTACCCCATTTGTAGTCTATAGTTTTTCCCTATAGGAAGGTAGTAGAAGGGGTTTGTAGGAAATATTTTTTTGCACAGAGCCATGATTCTATGGTGTAAGAGTATGTAGAGAAGACCAAAAGAGGTAGATTTGTGTATCAGGAGATAAGGTGACCCAAAAAATTTTGTGGTGCGCACGAGAAGTGTCTCGAAGCCTCGTTCTCTTTAAATTCAAGTAAGAAGTATGGTTTTGGGGAGTGTTAGTGATGGGTACCTTCCTATCTAACATATTGCACATAGCCAAGAGGAAGATGATATCCAAACTCATGGTTTAGTATGTGATTTGTTCGACATTGAACATGTAAGAAAGAACATGGAAGTGAGTAATGTAGTGGAAAATTTTATAGAGACCATCTTCTTCAAACATTTGCAAAGGTTTTTGGACTATTTAATAGAACTTGGAATGTTTTATTTGAGGCTTAGTAATAGGATGACCGAATTAGGTGTTGGTATGATAAATTCGTACACTTATTCTCCTAGATGGAGATGAAACTTTGTGCTATCATGTATTTATTTGTTTGAAGAAGTGAAATAGTACTACCCTCTCTGGTAGTGATTTTCCCAAAAAAATGCATTAGTCCCAATTCACAATAGAATATTTGAAAGAAACCTTGTACAAAATATATAGAATGTGTGTGATCTTCACTAATATAAAAATGATACTTCCTTGATCTTCATGTATTTCTTTGTACTATCAATTTTATGAATGAAAAATACATGAAAAAATATAGTAACCTAATTGGAATTATAATATTGTGATTGAACCTCATTATGTGGTTGTAGTGTATAGTTCTCAACAAAGTATAAAACTAAAATGATGATACCAAGTGAAAATGTATCCTTGCATAACTTAAATTGTATGTCCAACCATCGATCTCTATGGGTATGTCTTTCATACTCATACACAGTATTCTATCAAAAAATAGATATAAACTAATAGAATACTATATTTTCACTCACCAATTCACACCTTTTTTCTTCTTTACCATCTTTTAGATTATATTCCTTTGACTTATATTTTCTAAAAATTACTTTTTTTGTTTCCAATTGTATGTGTTTTATCTATATATACACAATTTATCAAATGTTGTAAGCCACCACTATTATCACATGTTCCATAAAATTATGATTTCTTGTAGAATAATTGACAATCTAGTATTTCACATAAAATTCTCAAAATGAAATCTCTTAAAGACCTAGGTGAAGCCTCTATCATACACACCTAGAAAACCTCATTATTATGTAAACCTACATATATATACCTATAAACATCATAATGATTAAAAAAATCAATATGCACTATAAAAAAGAATTATGTGTGTGATTAATTTCTACATTAAAAGGATTTTCAATTTCAAAATATCTTTTATTAATTTTTATTTGAGGATACATCTAAGCTACAAATTTAGAGAATTTTATTTTTTGAGTCATATTCAAAAAGTGATTGAATGTGGCTCAAAATTTTGAAAACCAATTCTCATTTTTACATCTCTTTGATTAGGTGATAATATTGTGTTAATTTTCTAAAGTTATTCACTTATGTACTTCAAGGCTTGAACCATAATTTTATCCTTACATTGGGAGTCTACCAAATAATTCCAATAATTCATTTCTACTTGGTTCCTCAACTCTTTCACAACAACCAATGACTCTCATTAGTTTTCTTCTACTTATTTTTAGATCTTGGCTTATTTTTCTTATTAGGTGATTTTTCTTTGTTTGATTACTTACTATAATTGGTGTAATTGCATGTTGTGTGACATTACTATATTTGGTGCATGAAGGTGGAACCCACACTTTCAAATGAATTTTTTTATAATTTCAATAATAAATTTCTCACTTGAAGTATCCAATATTCTTAGGCCAAAAATTTCCATTATGGATCTAAGTTTAAGATTTAAATCATCATTTCAACAAATAATTGACATCTTCTAGTTTCATTTAATTAAAAAAAAAATTCCATATTTTGTTCACATATATTTTCCAAGCATATTTGAGAATCTTATCAACCATAAGTTTTAAAATATTCCCATCAATATAAATTAAAAAGTTAGGTTTTCTATGCAAAATCATAGGAGGTGTTCTCAATGGTAAACTTTACTCAATATTTGGAATTTATTCAATGTCATCTTGAGATGGGAAAGATGGTGTACCTTCAAGTTTAGATGAGAAAGATGAATTGCATTCAACTTGAGAAGGGAAAGATGACATATATTCAACTTGATATTGAAAATATGGTGTACCTTTAACTTGAGATGGGAAAGATAATATAACTTCAACTTTGGAATTTAATTTCCTTATTGCATGAATAGTTTTCATTTATTTCCTTTGTCTCTTCAAAGTCTTACCTCTCATTATTTGAGTGGATTCTTCATGTTCATATTCATTAGAAACAATGATGTTTCTTCTTCTATGGTGTTCAATTTTTTTACTTTCAAGAAGTAGCCTCATTCCTTCTCTTTTCTTCACATTCTTGACTTCACCCTCATTTAATATTAGATTCTTTGGTTGTTTCCTTGGAATGATGGTGAATTATTTATATATCATGAATAATAAATGAATATTAGTTGATTCATGATATGATAAAGCATCAAACCACAACCAAATAAAAAAATAATTATTATAGACAAATCATGATACGATAGAGAAAAGGAATCTCATAGATAAATGAAAAAATATATATCACAAGCCTTGAAGCTATCTTAAAAGATCCTAAAACCCTTCACTAATCCTTCAAGAGCCTCAATCCCCTCTCAAATCTCAAATAAATCCTAAAAATACTATTATAGCCTTCAAAACTACTTTTGATGCCTTTTGAGAATCAATTACTTTGGATGCCAAAATTTAAAGTTATATGAAAGGGATATAAAAAGGAATTTTTTTGGATATATAAAACTTATAAAAAAGCTAAATTAATGTGAAATGCATCCCCTTAATGATCCCACATGTTTCATTGGACATCCAAGGCATGATTATATGTTGGGATAGTTAAAAAATATTTAATTATCATTAAATGTTATTTTATCCTCCAAATATCTAGATATTTATAGTTTTTTCCTTTTTTAAATCAAATAAAATGAAATATTTTAATGATTTCCATGATAAAATGTAGTTTATGAAGGAGAGTTTCAATATTTTTTGTTGTTATGGCAGTCATACCTCATGTAAACCCAATGATTGGCATTTTCAGGACTCTCATAGATAAAGTGTTTCCATATTTTTCAAAAAGAAACATCACATAAGAGTGATAGGATTACATCTCAATGGTGAAGGATCACTATTAGTGTAGAAGGAAGTCATTTTCTTCATATTGATCCCCTAAGACTATCATTCTATAAGCCTTGCCAAATCTTACATTATTGATTGTCATTTCCTTGGAAATGCTATCATTATGTTTTAATTCCTATGAAATCTCCCATTCAACCTAGGGAACTATTAAGTATGTCATGAAGCACATATCAAGAATATGACTATCATCAAATTCAAGAGTGTTCACCCTATGTCTACTAGTCCATCAACTCATGATTGCATTTCCTTATCAAGGCCACAGGCATGTAATTATTAAATAAATAGTAAATATAATACATGTAGATAGTTTTATCTTATATTAATGGTGATATTAAAATTGACATAGGATGGTTAACATATGGATTTTTAGCATTTGGCATTAGGAACTATCAATGGGAGTGGTTATACATCTTTCACTAAGATAAGCTTGACTATTTTTATGTTTGTAAAATGATGATAGTTAGATTCTGGTGGTTTAATAACATTGTTTCATTTTCAGTTGATGAAATCAATTCATACTCCTGTTATTGTTCAAAGGATAGTGTAGGAAGGTGTTATCATAGTAATTTTATTTTTCATGCATTTGAAAACAGTGTGAGCTAGGTTAATAAATTTCATAATCTATTTATTGTTTTATCTCACATCTATTAGTACAAATTTGAATTATATTCATCTATAGTTTGATGGATGAAAAGCGGAAATGATTCTTTAGAGGGATTATCAGTTGGGGGTAAGTATTTATTCCCTTGTGTCTCTTTCTGTAATTTAATTTTTATATATTAATATTTTTAATTTTTATTGTATTAGGTGGAGCTCCAAAAAAAAATGAAAGGAGGTCAAGTTAATCATTTCACAAGAAACCATCATTACTTGCCTCTTCATCCACTCGATAGCTAAAGGCTCATGAACTCTTCCCTTCCCCTTGAGGGAACTGATTACATAATGACTTTGTTGTATGCCTATATAGAAATTTCATGCATATATTTTTTATATTACAAATATGTGGAATTATATGTCTATATAGATTTTTTGTACACGCATATGGATTTCTTATAATTATATTATACTTTTGCTAATTGTAATGGAGTGAATTTTCACCCCTAGGAAAATTCCCCATTTACATCACCCTTACTTTAGAAAAAAAAACACGATGATGCAATTTCCACATCTGTCACCTTACCCTATCCACTTGACAGCGCATTTGCATGTCGGTGGAGGAATTTTGTTAGGGATGTGCACGTGCCATGCGAGCATCCATGGGTCACACTGTCGTCTTTATAGGATTCTTTCCTTTGGAATTTGCAAAGGCATTACATTTCTCCATTGGAAACAAAGTGTAATGTGTCTACCTCCCTTGATCGATGCCAAACATCCCTTTAACCTCCATTTCATTCAAATTTCCTAATTCTTCAATCTATCCAACTTCTTCACTCTCTTGCTTCTCAAATGAATTCTTGATGCTTCAATGATCAACTATACACTCTCAAGCTTCACCACCACTTCATTGTAGTTGCAAGCTACTAATTTAGATCTTAGCTCCTCCACTCCATTCGTTGAGACTGCATTATTGCTTGAGAACTTGCAAGCTCACTCCTTCCTCTACATGCCTTGAGAGCACATAGTTGTGAAGGTAATATCCTCTATTGTCACTTCCTCTTGCATCAGTGTGTTTACGTAGTAGCATAATATTGTTTGTGTTATTGCTTGGTATTTCCATTTCCATACATTTCTTTATCATTTTCTGCACTCGTTGCTACCTGGTTGTCTATGGAGGTGGAAACACTAAAGCAGGGGATTGATTGAGGTAGTCCTCTAAAACTGACCCCAACATTTTCCTTGGTCTTATGTGTGTAGGTGCTTCTCAGTTGGAGTAGTTCAAAGAATCAAATTGCAAGGATTTTGGTACCACTTTCTCACTTCCTTTGTCTATTCGATCATAGTTTAGTTAAAGTATTCTTCTTATTACACTTCATTTATGTACTTTTTCTACATTCTACCATAGCATAAAACTTTACTAATCAAGTTGTTAGTTCAATTTCTGGTGTTTTTAGTTTGTTTATTAGACTCTCTATCTATACGGATACCAACACACCACTAAGACACCAACACATCGTGTTGGAGTTCGTATCCTGCACTGTCGTCCTCAAGCAGTGAGCTAACTGGGTAGCAAATCAAACTCTGAAAATCAACTCATATGACCTCCTAAAAAAATTGGGTTAGCAAAAGGACAGTAGCATCCTAATTGCTCTTCCTTTTCAGCCTTAACAACTCAATCTTTCTAAATTAATTAACAAAGCTTGAGGTAGATCAGGGCAATGTGTTGCTTAGGACTCTCCCATGACTTAGAGTCCTAGAGTAGCTAGTCCCCCTCCTCTGCACTGACATATAACATTGTATTCCTATATGGAATTTTAGTTAATACATTTTTTATCAATATTTTCCATATTTTCTATAAATTATTAATTTTAAATAATTGAATAATTATACAAGTCGAATGGAGATCTTTTGATTTGACAAATTTAATAAATTCTCAAATATTTTAGTCTTCCATCTTGTCCAATGAGTTATATCCTAGTCTAGGTATTTGTTGGTCACTTTGGCTAGGTCATGTAGAGGATTGATTGGATGACATGGTTTAGATGAATATTTTTCCTAATATATACTATGGAGTGAGTTTGGTTGATTTATTGAATTGTTTATATTTTGTGGTGCCTTTGATTGGATTAGAATGGGATTGATTTTTGGTGTATCTTGATGATGAGTTTGTGTGATCATCTTATCAAGAGCATTGGCCTCATTCATGATGATCTAAGAATCCTAGTTTGTTTATAGTATAATCTTTCTCATTGTATAATGAATAATCTAAAGGATTATGGTTTGAAGGTAATCATACTCCTTCGGGTTTGTACCATACATTAGTTGATTAAATTTTGATGTGGCAAGATGGATGTATGTATTGATATTAAGTTTTCATGATGAGGTATTCTTCATTTTTAGGATCATTGCTCCCTCTCTCATCCTTTCCATCTCCCTACTTGCCTCCCTCTCTCAACCTCTCTCCCTTTATGTGTTTTGTTCTTAGAAAATTTATTTAAAGATAATTTTAGAATAGACAGAATAAATTATTTTTAAGAGAGACCACAATTCCTTTAAATTTTTTCTTAAAAAATATTTAAATATTAATTATAAAAAAATATATTTTATTTTAAGAAGGTACAATAAATTGAGTGATTAAGTTGAATACCTACTTAAATGATATAAAAATTGTCCATTATTGATTCTTATAATCTATCGTCACTCTAAATGTAGAGTTGACCGTATTTATTAATTGATTAAAATATTTAAATACGGTCAAATGTGCATCGACGGTGGGCGTTGCCTTTGTCGATTCCCTTCAGAGATGTATTAAAAGAAGTCAAGCATTAAACATGGAAGGCAATATAGCGTTTCCTTTGACATCAACCCTTTGACCATTGGAATTTGACAAGATAAATACGTGAGATGGGAAAAACAGGATATTATGGAAGAACAAATGGCACTGAAACATCGTTGCCTTTGCCTACTTTGTTCTTGCATGGCACGCTTGTAACGTTGCACGCCCGATATGTGGAATGATGACATTTTAGGTTAAGATTTGGGTGCTGCTACCACACTTCTTTGTATTGGATGTCACACTAAAAGACAAGAATGCATTGGATTCTGGTAGGTGAAGCCAATTGTCAATGCATTAATTTAGTCGCCAGAATCAGGCAATTCGAAGTCAGCGTGGGGATTGACTTGCATAAGTTATACCTGTTTTTAGTGGAGTTGATGACAGTTGGATTATAAACTTTCTTTCTCTCTCGCTGTCATCATACATCAAAACATTTCAGTATTTTGCTCCGCAACTTCCCATTTGATTCAACATTCTATAAGTCTTATATTGTCGGTTTGACACAATTACTCATTCTAGTTTAAGCTTAGAAAAACTAACAATCTAAAGAAATCAGAGACGGTTAAAAGACCAACGGATTCAAACATTCCACCCATCAAATAGATAAAAACTTAAAGCCCAAGAAAACAAGATTTTACATCTATGTTTGGTTTAGACATGACCAAGTGTTAATATAAATTCAGTCGAAATTCACAAGTGAAAATATGAGTAGGTGAACATAATTTAAAGTCGATTCAATACAATTCTGCGGAACAATTAACAAATTATGACAGCACTCCCATTGTTGTGACTTGCATGGCATTTGTGAAACACAACTTATAATTTATTTCAATAATAATACAATATTTAATGACAGATTAGCCGAAACGATTAGCTTGTTTCAGCTATATTGGTAGACTATCAGAACATATAACAAATTAAATATTTATAAATAATTTCAGAATTTGTTTGCGAAGTGGAAGTATGGCCTTAGGATAAACTATGCAATTAATCTAGGGGCTAATGGGTGTAGCCTTGTGTGACTTTGGAAAATCTCTTAATTCTCTACAATGGAACTTCCATTTTCCATATTTTGTGGAGGAATAGGATTATGAGAAAGATTGAACATCCTTGATTGAAAATATGCAATTATGCAAGGTTAATGCATGGCTTTGTATTTCTCCGTAAATCTCTGAAGTCTCTCCAATGCAACTTGAACGGTGTGTATATTCATTTCAGCAAAGCACACTCTAAACCAGCCAGGCTCCATGCACTCGAATGAAGATCCGGGAGAAATATTCAATTTGGCCTCGTATAGAATATCCTTCCATAGTTTCAACTCCCCCTCTACGTCATTTGATGGAAGTAGATGATCCATATTTACCCAACAGAACAGGCCTGCATTCCCTTCTAAGTATTTAATGCCAGCTCTCTCAAACCCTGAAACAATCAAGCTATGCCTTTCTCGTAATCTCTTCTTATTCTCAGCTATATAATAATTAACGAATTCTGGATCTGAAAGCATAGTGGACAATAAATGCTGAGTCTGAGTTGAAATCATCGTGAAACTTGACATTCTTCTAGCCGTCTGGACTACTATATCGTTGTAAGAATAAATGGTCCCAACTCTGAAGCCTGGAAGACCCATGTCCTTTGATAAACTGTACACAATGTGCACATTATCTGGGGTACAATTTTCTTCAGCCACAATCTCTGCAATACTGTGATACTCTGGAGAAGCAAAGACAGAGCCTGAGTAAATCTCATCACAAACAAGGTGTATTTGCTTTTCATTGGCAAAAGCAAACAGCATCTTCAATGTGGCGGCGCTTGATATTGTGCCCAGTGGGTTGCATGGATTTGTTATGAGAATTCCTTTCACCTTCTTCTTTAGATCTTGGGCTCTCTTGAATGCTGATTCTACTTCAGATTTTGTGATTTGAAAGTTGCTTGAACTCTCACAATAGATTGGCTCAATCTCTACTCCTGTGCGCCACCTCAGATCTCTACCAAAACTACAGTAAAAAAGAACAAGTTTAGAAATAAATTGTTTGCAACCTATGCACCATCATGGAAAAACTAAAAAACCAACATAGAGTTATCCTCATATCTTTAAAGCCTAACTTACGCTGGGTAATAAGGTGATGGTACTAAGAAGACATCTCCCGGATCAGCAAGGCAGAACATTAGCACCTCGTTAGCTGCAGTTGATCCAGCAGCATTAACAATTCTGTCAGGATCAAATTTCACTTTGTTTCCTCTCAGTGCCTCCATGAAACTTGCCATAGCCTGCAATGATAATGCACAAAACTCATTAGATAAATTCCACTGAAGTAAAATATGACGCAAACTTCCTATGGCCTCCTGATGTTGGTACGGTTTACAAACATTTAGAGTATAAGTCAACCCATTAAAACTTCAAATAAAAAACAATACAACCCACCCAAACTTTGAAATTCATTGTTACCTTTCTATAATCTGGTAATCCATGATAATCCTGATAAAGTGCCAAGTCCTTAAATAACCCCAAACTCTGTTCGGAAGTAATTGTTGCCTCTGGGTGCTTTATCAACCACTTTTCCATCAGATCAAATGAGAGCTGCAACGAAGAATAAGTAGTAAATATTCAGACCCCTAAACGACTATTATTGCAAGAACATCATTTTTTCTATTTTTTAGCATCAATATGAGTACATCCTTTTGTCTAATTTTTAGCATCAGCCTGAGTCTTCCTCAAGAAGCCTCCGACAAGTAATATATTAGACTATCCCAAATGAACCAATCAAACTCCAAAGTCTGTCAAGATTCTAACTTAAGATGGAAATACTTTGCATGCAAACACGTGATAAAACTGCATCTTGAAACCGAAAAGCGAACTTCCAGCTTAAAAAACTTAACTATGATAGTAGGAAACTTTTCAGTGCCTAATATATAAACAAAACATGATTTTGGGCTGTTTGCAGTACCGTATTCTCTGCAAGGCCCATCTGGATAACCCCAGAAGGATTGGTCTCTTCATCATATGGATTATTTCGATACTCCTCCCACCCAGCAAAGTAAGGTGAATCTTCCCCATGTAAACTACAAGTTGCCATCTTAGAGAGACTTATTTCACCATCAATAACATTATCGAAACTTGCACTCAAGCAGTTTTCTTCACACATGATCATCTTCATTTTAACTGAAAGAAAACTGAAACCCACAAGCTATATTGAGATTTCTAAGACAAAGCTCTCTTTTAAATACTTAGTTATCTTTCTCTTGCAATCGTTATCTTTCGCTGCAAGAAAGCTCAAACTCTTTTAAGTTCTATGGAAACGTATAACACGAACCTCCCTTAAATACTAAACTCATTTAATAAGTCAAAACCGTGTGGGCACTCCTCCATGGGCACTGGGCTCAATGAAAATTTCGAAGAACTTACCCTAAAAACATCTTAACAGGTGTCGTCCCCTCGGAGAGGAAGGAAATGAATGAGAACGTGACGAAGAATTATAATGTTGCAGACTGACAGGTGAGCTGTAGGAAAATACGGCCTTGAATAATCAGAAAAGACATATAACATTTAATTATTGATCATTTATAATTTTTGACCTCTACTATTAGAGAACGAATATACACACCTCCCTTATAAATAAAGTATTAAGGGTATGTAAAATTTTCAGAACCTTCTCCGTTACTGTATATTACTCTATCATACAGCGGGAAGACCTGCGCTTAACGTACTTGTAGGTCACATCTGTTCTATAATCTGTTTCCCAATGGTATAGTGACATGTAATACTGGTTAATCTATGATAGGACATTGCCCTCGTGTAATTAGGATAAGAATGAGCATTATACCGAAATGTACGCTCTTCAAAAGATGCATTTTCTCATGTTTGCTCGCTGTAATTAGTTTCAAAGTTGAATACGGTGGTGGAAACTTTTTGAATAATGGATCCAATTCCTGAGAATTGTATATTTAGTCCATCAAATACGTTTAAAATGTTCAGAGGGGATTAGGGTTAGATGTCTGTGAAAGTCGGATTTGTCAAGTCAAAAATAAGAGTCATATTCAAATTACTACTTCTACTTCCAGGTAGATACAATTCGGTCCTGGTCCAACTTTGAACAGTCGTTTTCTCTATTTAATATTTCTCGTCGTACCGCAGACTAATACAACTTGGATTTGGGTGTGCAATATAAACGTAGGTTCCGTCCATGGTCTGCCCACATTTCACGGAGGTTACTGAGTGCAAATTAACTCGACTCAAAATGCATCCGGCTATTCATTTGAATTCAACTCTAGATTACTATTAGAAGCAATATAATCGTAGAGTTTCTCCCCTAATCAAACTCTTTTAAGTTGGTATTTCCTTTAAACGTTGTTATTTCAGATAAGGAGTTATTCCGATGAACTCGTGTAAATAAGCATGTGTTTGTAATGGGCAATTTAAAATAAACTAGCATTTGTATGTAAAGGAGGTTCAAGGATTACGTCGATAGAAAATTATATGTATGTTAATATGTTAGAGAGTATGTGTTTGTGCATGGTTACCTTGCAATTTTTAGTTACATGTGGTTGGATTAAACAATTAATAATGAGTGCTAACTAATAGAATGAAATAAACTTAGAGAAATCTACATTTTTTTTTAAAGAAACTAAGTATTATTTGATTATAAAAAAATTGCATACAGATTTAAATCATAAAGCAATGTAAATGCAAAAAGAAAGTTGTCATCAAATTGACAAAAAACATCCCAAATGGAAATAGAATGTTCCCATCGAGTTGTCAAATCAATATTTATCTGGCTTTTATGTGATGAATGAGATTTTGGAGGCTTTTACCTGATATTTTGGAGGTTTTTACCATTAAACAGCAGTTGGTTTACCATTAAATGGTAGCTGAAGTCTGAAACTTGTTTTCTGACAACTCAATAATGGTTTGCAGGCGTGACGTGTTTCACACTCAAATCTCACATGATATGTAGCCTATCAGCTAATAAATAAATTGTTTAATTAGTTATTAATAAATGTATATGTTAACAAACAAAGAAAAAAAAATTATTTCAAGAATTCGTATGAATGAACATATGTTTTAAAATAGACTATTTGATTGGTTAAAATTATTTATTTCTTATTTTCATTGACTAATATTTTTATTTATTATTCAGCCTTAAAAACAAAAATTTATTATGTATTTGCAATAAACAAGAGAAGACTATTGTGTGGTAAAACAGTAATATACAACCTTTAACAATTGGCTATTTTGTGCAAAGATAAGACTTGGTTTGATATCAACCACCTGCATTTTCATGTATCTAAATTAATTACTCATTTATGCCACTACACAAATAAAGAATGGGCGGTTTTTATATCCAATGTGATTCTATATTGATTTTATTCATAATTATTGCCCGAACAACATATGTAGCACAATATGGAAATGAGTGGAGGTAGTGGATACAATGGTTACAAGCCTCAATAAATGTGCATACC
The DNA here is from genome assembly GCA_007258455.2 of Sequoia sempervirens. NCBI lineage: Eukaryota > Viridiplantae > Streptophyta > Pinopsida > Cupressales > Cupressaceae > Sequoia > Sequoia sempervirens. The sequence continues at coordinate 1,050,036,682 of VDFB02281492.1, read as the reverse complement.
ATGGTCAAATCATCCATATGTGCCTATAAATTTTAAAATGTTAATTGTGGAGAGCTAAAACTAATTCACAAGATTGGTAAACAAAATAGTGTTAGTGTTTCCCATTCATAAAGAAGACTATGAAAATTTTGATGGACCTTGCTACCACTGCGACATATCACTAGTGAAAGTACGATGGTGTTGCACATTGTTTAAGTCCAACTCTACGAAAAGGCATTCTTCTTTGTTGTTTTGTATGTGTAGGGATCAATATCATTATTGAAGATATCAATGCCAAATTTGAAACCCAAAGCTTCAAGATTCACCAAATCTCTAACTATAGAATGCCATTGATTTTTAACTACACTCAATGATCAAAGAACTTATGAGAAAGTGTTCAGGCTTGCAAAAGCATTATTTTATGACAAAGACACCAGTTAAGAAAGAGGCAAGCTAATAAAGGACACACTATCATTATAGAAACTACCTTATCAACTTAAACCATGACACTAGCAAGAATTAACACATTACTATCATGAGAAGAAACCAAAGTATATTATTGTTGTAAAGATGTCAAGGAAATCTTAGTGAAGATTATACATGTCTTAGAAAGGGATTTTCACAAATGGTATCTAAAGCAGAGAGGTCAAGTGCTGAAAACACATGAATAGACCATGCAATCTAGTACAAGTTACTTTGATAATTAATTATAACTATAAATAAATAAAATAAGTCTTTGATAATTCTTGTATAGATATCTTAAATATATCTATGTAAAAGTTGGTTATTTTATTCTTCTTTAGAATTATTTAAGAATTTTGTATTTTAATTTATTTAGATTCTTCACCTTATTTTACTTTAGAGTTATTGTATTTACTTAAAAGTTATTCTATGTAAATAAAAGAATTATTAGGTAAAATAAAATAAAATAAATCTTCAGTAAAAATAATTTAAGACTAACATCTATACTAGTTTAGTTAACATATTCATACAATATATAATAAGAATAATAATTTAAAATTATTACAACAAAATAAAATAAAATAAATTTTATTATATGTAAATAAACATAATTAAGACTAATATGTATACTAGTTTGATTAAAGTGAAATTATTATAATATTTTAAGAAAAAAAAATTGTGTTGTTACAATAATGCTTCAAAGGGAAGTACTATGTCACTTATAAGGCTGAGCTAAAATCTATGAAGTTAAAATCTAAGTTGAGTTTTTTGTTTTGCTACATAATTAAATAAAGTTAGTTATTTTTTAACTATACATGTTTAATTTTTTTACTATTTTTTTAAATTATAACATTTATAATAGTAAGGCTTAGTAAGAAAAGTATATTAGAGATTTCTAGATAGAATAAAGTAAACTAACTATAAAATATATTTATATATCTAATTTTAAAACATTAAATAGCATCTTCTAATGTGATATTTTGAAAATATAATTAAATACATATCATTTTTATTTTGTTATTGAGGATGTTTTTCTATTTCTATTGTCTCTCTCAATCAACACTTGTAATAGTGTTTCTATGTTTTCTATCAATTCATCATATAAGGTGGCCAAAGTAGTCTAGTTAGTAGTGTAGGTTAAATAAACAAAGGCATATAAGCTAGTGGCAACATAAAATTATTAGATTAAAAAGGGTGTTATGTTGAATCTTTTTCTTTCCTTTGATATTTCTATCAATGACATGATATTTGACTTTGTATTTAATAGATTTTCCCATTTCACTAGTGTAAGAGACCCCACAAGAGTGTTGGTTTATATAAACACCACTTTTAAATATTGGTTATATAGAATCGACTGCCAATCAAGTTAAGATCTTATCATCCACTTTTTTGGAATGAAATTACTTTGAATGTTTAGACATCTTAAAATTTGAAAAGTCTTGTTAGACATCCATTCAATATAAGGAGCAATTAGTATTAAGGCATGCATTATCCATTTTCATTAATTCATTCCTCTTATATACCAACTTTCTTAGTTTATATTTTTTCTCTTTATGTTCCTTATAACAAGTCTTAAACACACTAGTGTCAAGGGTTTTCATGGCTCATATTTTCTTTGTAGAGTAATTATAAGAATATGTATGCAAATAAAGGTCAACATAGGTCCCTATCTTGCAAACACTCTATGCAAGAGACCAATCAATGAGGATATAATTTTTTTTATCCCTCTTCCTTATTCTCCTTGGTAAATTTGATACTCTTAGCTAAAAAATCATGTATGAGTAGAATTATTTGATATTTTTTCCATATTATGTAAAAAATAATTTTGGAAATCAGATTACATTTTCCACCATTTTGATTTTAGTGAAAAATGAGTTAATACTCTTCTACTCCAAATATTTTGGAAACCACTAGAAAAAAGTAGTGGACCCATTTTCACCCTTCAATATGCGCATAAATAACATAATTAAAAGCGAGGAAACATATATAAAATAATATAATAATTCATCAAGTGATTTATCTTCATCCATGCATGATTTGTTGCCCCATGACATCATCTAAATAAGAACCTTGGTGAATATTGGTACCACATAAAAGTTAAAAAGAAAATTGTTAGATCCATATTAAATTTAATAATAAATTATACAAATTGGTTAAGTTATAGATAAATAAAGATGTAATCATTAGAAATAAATTCAAATTATGAGTTTGGGTTTCAATACATTAACCTTAATAAATTTTCTTATTTACAATAAAATTTCAAAGATACATAGATTTTAGAATTAATCTTTACTAGGAATCAAAGTCTTTTTCTCTATGTGATCTAAGGAGGACAATAGTATTGTTGGAAAATGTGTGGATAGAATGTTGTCATTGATGTAAACCTTTATTGATACCATATGCACTTATGTTGATGGATAGTTCATGGTTGGATGTAAAAATACTATCATCATTGAAGTTCATGGTTAGATGTCAAAATTCCTTGATTGATAAAGTCTCAAATTATCTAAGGCACAAGATTGGCTTCATGGGAGCTCTGTTAGATGCTTCGTATTCCTAAGTAGATGAAGATATGATCTTGTGTTTTGAAGTGTAGCTCTAAATAATTGTAAGGTATGCATAGTTTGAGTATCCATACATAAGTTTTATCGCAAAGTGTTTAGGTGTTATCAAAGTATGCACTTGTTAAGTTCTAGTAAATGGTTGGTAAGGAAGAACTGTATGTCTCCACATTTTACCACATCACATTGCTTTACCTTGAGTTTTTGAAGTTATATTTTTTAAGATGGTATGTCTACTCAATCCAAGTTTCAAATGTTTTTTTTCATCACTGGTGGTTCTATAGATGATAGTGTGTTGTCTATGTTCTAACAACTTATTAGGTTGGTCTATTATTGTTTAAATGATCTACATCAACAAGTACTTTATTAAATCTATGTATAGAGGCTATGTAATGCATGATGGAATCTCATTATGCTCTTTGGTTGCTCCATAAGCTGGTATGTGACCTTCCCCTATACAACAGTATATCTATAATCATTATTTTTGAGTATGAAGTGTTTGCACCAACATGAATTGATCAAAAATGACAAAGGGAGTCCATAGAAGTGTTGTTACATGCTATCTCAACTTGTTGGAATAATCCACATAAAGTTTCCTAGTCTCTCTGATAAACCTTGGTCTAGAGTTGATGTTTTCCAATTTTCTTACACCAAGTGTTTAGATGTGTATACTAATTTTGAAGATGTATTTCATGAAGATTAGGTCATGAATATCTTTCAGCTTGGACCACATGAAATTTCCTTCTATTGCATTTTTTTTTGAAGTTGACTTGTTGTAACTATTGTATATATTATTTTACATGTTTATAGTGGACATGGAGAAACCTTTTGAAGGTTGTGGATGGTATAATAGAAGATCAAATTATTTGAGAAGAGGTCTAAGTGTGTTGAGAATTTTTTGAGCAAACAATGTGCGAGTAGATTTTTCATAGAATATCTTTTGATAATGAAATGTGCCAAAGAGATGTTTTGCTAAATCAATAATGAATGTATGTGAGACTTTGAAGAAGAATACATGTGCTAGTAAATGAGAAATTTTGGTGAAGGTAGTCAGTTGTAGGCAATAGATCTTATTGAAGTAGATGTGTAGAGAAGGGGGATTCACTACTCATGAGTCTCTTTATTCTCAAGAGAATCCAAAGGGTTGAACTACCCTAAAATATCTCAAGGAACATAGTGAGAGTTCTAGAATCTGAAGGAGTAAACTCGTAGAGGTTTTTTTAGAAAAACTAACAAGTTTTCAACCAAAGGATTTTAGCACAGCAAATGGATGACAACACAACATGTTGGAGTCCCAAAGGCACACTGACATCTCGTATGGACCAAAAATTGAGTTTATCACATAAAACAACAAAGTGTCTACTTCTACCTTGACTGCTAGGAACTCTTGGAATATAGGGAAAATGATAGAAAGTAATGGAACTGAAGTAAAGTAAAGTATAAATGATAAAGATAAAGAGAAGAAATAAAGTTCTTACAACCGCCCAAGTGATGAAACCTCTTGCAAGGAAATATCTTCAATACCTACCTATATAAGATTGAGAGGAAATGTTGGGGTTGTATAGGGGTTTTCCTCAGTAAACCCTCGTTTTGGTGTTCCCACCTCCATGGATAGCCAAATAGATAGAGAGAGTGAGAAAAGTAAGAAAATATGAAGTGGTAAAAGTAATCCCCGCTCAAGGAGGAGAACCCATATCATAAGATAGAGATGCAATTAATAGGGGATGTGACAAATCCCAAAATTCTTGTAAGCACAAGATAAGGGAGATAGAGCTACAAGAGCTAAGGGAGTTGCAAAGAGCACTATAAGAGCTTGAGAGTGTTGTTGTAGCAAGTTGTATGGAGCTATGCAAACAAGATATCAAGACAAAGGGAAGAGGAAGAGGCCAGAGCTAAAGCTAGAGAGCTCCAGAGAGAGCAAATGAAGTGAAAGGATAACATTTAAATAAAGGATAGGAGGGAAAATAAACTTCTCAAGCCATTATAAGGATGCCTATTGTAGACACCGAAATCTGGTTTAAGCCTGTGACTTCAATATTCTTCATAATTCATATCCTTCATGGTCATGATTAAATAATGTCAATTATTTAATTATTCTCTATAGTCTTCATTTCTTCTATTAATTAAATAATCTTAATTATTTAATTAATTTACACTTTTCTTTATTCTATTTGATTAATTAAATAAACGCTTTTTATTTAATTATGCTACTAATTAACCTTATCCTTCTTGTCAAATTAAATAAATTCTTATTTAATTTACTCTTTATCATACTTCAACTATAATTAAATAAATTCTTTATTTATTTAATTATTCATTTAAATCCCTTCATCACTTAATTAAATAAATCTTATTTATTTAATTATTCTTCAAATATCAAATCTTGAATTAAATGAATTATTTAATTCATGAATTCTATTTTAAAGCATTCCTCTATATATATATAATTGTGTGAGTTATCTAAGTATTCACTTTTACTCGACTCAAAGATCTATTCAAATCACTCAGTTAACTCTTGATTTAATGAGTGGCATTATCGGTCAATCTCTTTGAATCATTCAATCGTCGAGTTCTAACTCATTTGCATGTACATGTGGATTAATTAAATATTCCTATTTAATTAATTAAATCTTGTCTGTGCATTTGAACAAGAGTTTCTTTAATCCATCTTCATCTTTGTCATGCAAAGATAATTCTTTTGTTTTCAAATACCAAACGGGAAGATTAAATCATTTATTTAATCTTTAATTCTATTTCAAATTTATATCACTCATGTCATTGCTAACTGTTATCAGAATGCATGACTAATCAGTCAATCTCAACCGTCCATTGATCTTTCAATCCTAGCCTATCATTCAAATAATCAATTTTCAATAAATTAATCTGGTCTTCATCATTCCAATCTCTCTCAAAATCTTATGACTTTTTGGAGCACCTATCTTGAATCTTCGATGTTTTGCTAAATCATTATCATAGGCTATACTTGCACGAACCTTTGAAAATTTGAGGGCAATTATACTACAACAACAAAATGGAGAAGGGAAATCGAGATGAATCATGGAAATACGTACAAATTTGGTGAGATTGTTCAAGTTTTATTTACGTTTTTACTTTCCTTTTTTCTTTGTTGCTTAGCATTAGATTGCATTTAGATTTGCATTGCATGCTTGCTCTTAATCTTTTCTTTCTGCACTTTCTTGACGTTACATTTGGTGAACCCGATGTGAAGACACCATCTTCGTGTATCCGTAGACTTTTATTTTGATTTTTGTAGGTTTTTCATACGGAATGACGCATCAGCTTGAAGAAATGCCACAATTGACATTCGAAGATGCATCAGTTTGATGAAGTGACACAATTGACTTTGTGAACTACATCTGACACCAGAAATGATGCATCTGCAAATTCCTGAATCAAAACTAACTGGTAAATTACCGAGAATGCAATTGCAAAGAACATCGACGCATCTGACTGGTAAAACAGTGACACAATTGACTGGTAACCTTTTGCTTATGTTTTCAAAAATCTGAAATTTTCAATTGATTTGTGTGTTACTAATATCAGATTTTCAGTGTGTGGGATTTTTGTTTTTGGAGTTGACGAGTTTTTGCAGGATGATTGGCAAAGACAATACTAAAAACTACTAATGAATCTTTCTGCATACCATATGTCGAAGACCTTAGTTAAATTTTTGAAATAGATTGTTTGGTAGTGTAGCAAATCTTTTCATTTGGTTTAAAATTAACAAGTGTCTACTGTGTTTGGTGTGAAAGCACAATTGTGTAATTACCCTCATAATTTGGTACATTAGAGTATCCTCTCCCCTTGCACATCTGTGTGATCCTAGGTGTAAGAGAAACGGTAACCAACTCTATAAATTGGGCCTGTTCTGGTGGGAAAAGGTACTCACCCCAGGACGACTCAAACCGGTAGCACCCTGAACTCGAGGGACTTCCAGCTGGTATATAAAAGTGGATTCTTGGGGAAATTCCAAGAATCATGCATATGGTTCAGACGAGATGGATCCGAAAGGGGACTCTTGCCGCATGGATCATGCCCTACGAATGGAATGCCGTACTAAAAACCTTTTGTTTTAGAGACCAACCATTATTCAGCCATTGCTTGGTATAGTGTAGGGTGCAGTATCATGCCTGAAGACACTCACTACTGATCCCCTTGAGCAAAGATAGTAGTTCTTGGGAGGTCATTTCCCAAAGAATTCAAAATTGGTGTTCTCGAATGACTTTAATAACCCATGGAGGGGAGCCAATGCCACCAAATTTCTAAGCTATCTGCTCTCGAGAAGGAAAGGTGTTTATCACCAATCTGGGGTATTTAGGTGGGCTATACCAAGTATACAAACCCTTGGCCTTTTGGCCTATTAGGATGTGCTTGTCTATTGTCAACTTAAATGTTTTTTGAGTCCAAAATAAAACTAAAAATACTTTGTTTTATGATTGTCCTTGTTTGCCAGAATTTGATCACTGAAAATAGAGTCAGTTTTAAAGCTTAAATAATTAAAAATACACAGAGAGTCACAACTGTTCACCAAAAGGTCGCAATTTATTTTTAGAGTCGCATCTGTCATTTTTGGTCGCATCTATTTAGCATAGAGTCACATTTGCCAGATTAGCTTGCAATTGCTTTGTGAAAAAATGCATATGTTATATTCTGAGTTGCAACTATCATTACAAGTTGCATCTATTAGAAGGTTTTAACCGCATCTATCAGAGTCAGACATTAAACTTTATCAGGGACACACAATTGAGCATTAGAAAACCGCAACTGTGAAATTTAACCGCAACTGGTAAACTTAACCACATATGTGAAATCCTGTGACACATTTTCCTGATTAGAAAACCAGAATTCACGATCACTATCCATTCAACACGGTTATACCAGTCTTTCAGTTGGCATCGCACAAGCAGACTTTGAATGGAAATAGGAAACAATTTTGCTCAATTTTGCATCCTTTAGGTTCATATTGTCATTACCATAGTTGTCCTAATTCATAGTTTGGTCTCATCTTAGAATACATTTTTACTTTAGAGTAAACTTCTAGGAAGGTCATTTTTACAAAATTTAGGATAGGTCCACCATCTACACTCTAGAAAAATCATAGCGTCAACGAAATCTATCATTGAACCTAGTCTTATCATTTTATCCTTTGTCCTATAGAGAGTCATCCTAGCTCATCAGTCTAGTTAGGAAACTCAACTTTTCTTTGATCCTTGTGCTACATTGGTTCCTTGACTTAACTAAATTGATGCCTTGGGTAGACTCTAGGTAGTTGGTCTTGGTTAAACTCTAGGTAGTTGGTCCCTCCAACTTGGGTTTATATAATTGATTATTTTAGAGCATTGGTTAGACTTTGCATCTTTAGATTTTAGGCTAGTGTCATCCTAGAACATTCCTTATTTTGCATCTAGAAAATCCCAAAAACATAGACTAGAGTCATACTATCGATAGACGTAGTTTTACATTCCTTGCATATTGAGTTGATCTTACATGGTTAAAACTAGGTCTAAGAGAAGAGGAGAGAAAAAATGTCAAACCCAAACGAATTCATCAATCCATTTTCCTCAAGACCTCACAAGACTCTATTAGAAAAATTCACCACTAGAAACACTCAAGGTCACATTACAACAGAGGACATAGAGGCTATCGTACAGGACCCTGATTTTTCCTCTTTTGTAGATGAGTACCTAGCAAACGATTGTCAATGATACTTAGCCAAATTTCTAGTTGAAGGTGCTACCTTACCCACATGATTTGATATCAGCACCTTACAAACTCAACCTACACAAGGGACAAATACAATGACTGCTAGTACTACTATACCTCAAGTCAGCACAACTATGCCATCTAGCACACCTACACAGAGTACGACAGTCCATACGTCTCCATTTGGTACATCTGGCATGACATCGGGATTTAATTTCACTATAGGGGCCTCATCATCCACTCCCTTCGGTCCTCTTGTTGGGAGTAAAAGACCTAAAACTTCAGCTTCTACACCATATGTCAGTGTCACAAGTACCATACCATAGTCAATAGCCATACCTACTGCTAGCGTCACGAATACCATACCACAATCGATGGCCATACCTAGTGCTCAAGTCACTAGTACTATACCATGGATTATACACACAGGAGGAATTCCCTCATTTCAATATGGTCATCAAAATCCATTTTCTCAAACTAGCAATCAAAATCCATTTACATAGATTCTGAATCAGAATCCTTTCTCCTAGATTGGTAGTCAAAATCCATGCACAGAGATCTTGAGTCAAAACAATTTTATACAGAATCTGACCTAGAGCACGTTTACCAACATTCTAAATCCAAATCCACCTCAAATACTAACGTTCAATTGAAACCCATCATGAGACTTTGGATTTCGGAATACATACGCGGATCAGCATAATCCACCTAGTACATCCTTGACCCACGTTGACGTCTTACAAACACAAATGCACGCACTACAAACACAAATGGATAACATGTCGATGTCAACTAAGAAATCCTTTTCAACAAAGGACATATTCCCATTTCCCTTTGATAGATCATTGTATATGACCCCTTTCCCTCACGGATATGTCATACTGAATCTCCCTAAGTACAATGGCAAACGAAATCCAATAGAACATATAAGGGAATTTTCTACCATATGCATAGATGTTGCCTATGACCCCACATATCTTATGAGACTATTTCCAAGAAGTCTTGTAGAAATTGCACTAGAGTGGTTTTCAGGTCTAGAATTTGGCATCATATCTTGGGGTGAACAGGTTGAGAAATTTGTGGAGCAATTCTCCTTCAACATAGAACACGAGATAAATATAGCAACTTTGTGTCACACAACACAAGATGAAGGTGAAACATTTATCACTTTCTTCTAGAGGTGGAGGACTATAGCCAGTTGGTGTCCTGTTGAAATACTTGAAAAACAAAAAGCTACTATGTTCCAAGAAAACCTTCATGCAAAACTAAGGAGTAACTTAAGGGTACATTGTTGTACATCTTTTTCGGAACTAGTGGAAAAAGGGGTTATAATAGAAAAGGATCTCATTGAAAAAGGTGAACTTAAGACATCAACATCCAATAGAAATCCAATCATACAAAACACCCCCACTGACAGAAACAAATTTTAGTCTCGCAACAAAAATGTCACCAATGATGGGGTAGTTGATGCTAAAACGCTACAAGCAAGACCACTCATCACATTACAAGGACCTCACACTTTTTCCAACATGGTTAATGTTGTCAATCAACCTCCTAACATGGTCCAAAATACTCAACGTCCACAACAACAAAGGAGGTTTCAAAAATGTGAGTTCACTCCCTTAGGGGAACCCATTGAGTCTGTATTCAAACAACTATTACAACATAATCTTATACAGTTGTAGGAACCAAGACAATACAATCTAGGACAATTTAAACCAATTTGGTGGGATGATAATTCCTTTTGTGATTATCACAGAACTAAGGGACATAACCTACAAAACTGTCGACAACTGAAGAATATCATACAGGATCTCGTCGAAAGGAGAATAATTGAAGTTAGTGGACATAAACAAAAGTCATCAAACACTGATCAATCATCAAGTATTTTATGATCCACTACATGACCATGGGAAAGGAACTGTTTTGAGTTTGAGTACTAAGACCAATATGTCAGCCATCTATGCGAGTATCAAGCATGATTATAATGGTGGCAAAATCATTCATCATCTTTGCGCTACTGATGAGAATATCAATACCATTACTATCAATACAAATCCTGAGTGCGTAGTAAATAGTCATCATACTAAGATCACTATCCAAGGCCCTCCATCACAACAAACACCACAGCCTTCCAAGTTACAATATAACCTACTTGACCAGTTGGGAAAGACCCTAGCCCAAATATCAATCTTGGAACTGTTGCATATTTCCCCTGAGCATCGATCTATTCTTGATAAGGCTTTACAGAACACCACGGTCCCTAATGACCTTGATGTCAATCCTTTCTAGGAAATGGTGGGCTACTTGACCAATAATCACCATGCCACATTTTCTGAACAAGACTATGCAACTGAAAAGATGAACCATAATGATCCTTTACATCTAGAAGTCCTTGTTGATGATACCAAAGTTAGACGAGTTTTGGTAGATGGAGGATCAGGGTTAAATATGTGCACTTTAAAACTAATTAAGGCATTAGGTTTCTCAAAAGCATGCGTGGACACAACCAAAAGTATTATCATTAAAGCTTATGATGATGAGGAACGAAAATCAAAGGGGTTGGTAACACTTCCTATCAGAATTGGTCTTGTAGTAATGGAGACAAAGTTCCAGGTCTTGGATCTCACCCTTCCCTATAACCTTCTGTTAGGTAGACCATGGATTCATGCCATGAAGGCGGTCCCTTCCACATATCATCAGTGTCTTAAATTCCCTTACAATGGCACAAAAATAACTATAGATGGTGACCCATATCCATTCCAATATTGCACCAATCTAAAAGAGATCCCCCAATTCCAAGTGCCAGTAAACCAAGAGGTTTCATCATCCAATCCATCTTCCTATGTTGATCCATCCACACTCACTCGAACATCTATTTCACCCTCAATTCCTACCACTCCTAGGGTTGAGATCCAAGACAAGGGTTGTGGAGATTATTACATGATGACATCTTATTGTGTTAGCCATTTGATTCCTCCTAAGTCATATGGTTTACCTACATCAGATAGGGGATAGTCTATGGTCACTATACATGTTCCTCCTACAACAACTTTCATTAAATGGGGAGAATTAAGCAAAGAGGCCATAAATATAGAAGATGTAACTTCCTGGCTGTATAGGGAAGATGATGAAGAACTTCTCTCACTTGCTCACATTCCTACAGATCTATATGGGAAGGGTTTCACAATCATGCAGAGCAAGGGATGTGATGGACAGAGTGGTTTAGGCTTAAACCAAGATGGGAGGATTGAACCAATATTTGTTTCTCAGTGGCCAAAAGGCATGGGGCTAGGGTTTTGACTGATTCAGATTGGTGTTCCTAGTACCACATCACCCTTAATTTAGGAAGTAAGTTCTTTAGAAGATATTAAGACATCTCACGAACCATCTGACCAATATCACAGTGACTCCCCTGACTCCAACAATTATGAGTGGGATTCCCTATCCTCTACCTCTTCCATGGACCTTGACAAGCTATTTGGAGAACTTGACTTAATGTTAAGATCCTCACCAAATCCATTGAATTCTTGTCCACCAAAGAACATGAAAAAAGAGGAATGGTTTAAACACTACTATTGGGAATCACTTGATCCTACCTCTTGGCAACCTGAGCCATTTGTTTCAGATAATCAAACCTTGGCATTAGGCCCACCTATCAATCCACCTCGATCCAAACCTAAGAGAAAACATGACTTAGTACAAGACTTTTGTGGCCATATGAATAACTCAATCCTTGATCCATCTGATTATTTTATCCCCATCCTGATTAGACTAACAGACACTGATACATCTTGAGAATGAGATTGACAGATTTGTTTGATTTGAATCAACCTCACCAACAGAATAAACAGATGGATGTTCTCCAGACAAATTCACTGAGACACCACTTACTAGAATCCCATATTTGTATCTTATCACAGAGATAGATAAATTTTTCCTAGTCCTATGCAGACATGCCTGGGTTGGATCCTGAACTTGTTCTACATCACTCACCCTTACAACTAGTTGTCAAACTAGTGAAACAAAAATTGAGGAAAATGCATCCACAAATTGCTTTACTAGTCAAGGCAGAACTCAAGAAACTGTTAGAAATTGGTTTCATTAGATCAATCGACTATGCAGATTGGATTTCCAATCTTGTACTAGTCACTAAACCAACAAGGGGCATCCACATCTACACCGATTTTAGAGATATCAACATGGATTTTCCTAAGGATGACTTCCCTTTTCCTAACATAGACGTGATAGTTGACATGACAGCAGGATATGAGATGTTGTCCCTTATGGATGGATTTTTAGGATATAACCAGATCAGAATTGCAACTGAAGACCAACCAAAGATGACTTTAACTTGTCCTTGGGGAATGTATTGCTGGAATTTTATGCCCTTTGGACTCAAGAATGCTAGGGCAACCTATCAGCGTGCCATGACCACTATCTTTCATGATCTAGTACACAATCTTATGGAGGATTATGTCGATGACCTTATTGTTAAATCCAAGACAAGGGAAGGACATTTATAGGTTTTAGACAAGATATTTCAAAGGCTAGAGAAGTATAAAGTGAGACTCAATCCCAAGAAATGTGTGTTTGGAGTCAAGTCAAGAAAGCTATTAAGCTATATCATTTCCAGACGAGGCATTGAAGTGGATCTGGCTAAGGTAAAAGAAATCATAGACATGCCTCCACCCACTAATCTCATTCAACTAAGGAAACTACAAGGAAGACTGCAATCCATCAAAAGATTTATAGTGTAGTTAGCAGATAAGACACATCCTTTTCAACATCTATTGAAGAAAGGGGTACTGTTTGCATGTACAGCTAGGTGCGGAGAGGTTTTTCAACTGATTAAGGAATATTTACTCACACCACCAGTCTTAATTCCACCTATTGAAGGGAGACCATTGATTCTTTATATCACAACAACCCATTCATCACTCGAAGCATTGCTTGCACAGAATGACAATGAAGGTCATGAAAGGGAAGTCTATTATATTAGTTGGACTTTGGTAGGTTATGAGCTCAACTATAGTACCATTGAATGTGCATGTATTGCAGTAGTATTTGCTACCCAAAAACTAATGCATTATATGCTAAACCCCCAAACAATGTTGATTGCTAAAATAGATCCTCTGAAATATCTTCTCAGCAAGGTAGCATTAACAGGGCGACTGGCCAAATGGGTTATGATACTTAGTGGGTATGATATCCAGTATGTAGAAAGAAAGGCTATTAAAGGACAAGTCATTGTTGATCAATTAGCTAACGCACCCATACAGGTAGATCACCCATTAGTTACAGACTTTCCTGATGAGTTTATATTTACAATTGACACAAACATAACATGGAAAATATACTTTGATGGCTCACATACAAATCACAGCTCAGGGGATGGTATACTATTTATCACACCATAGGGTGATTCCATCCCTAAGTCATTCGGGATTGCATTTCCATGTACTAACAACATAGCATAGTATGAAGCTCTAGTGACAGGGTTACGCATGGCAGTGAAGTGGAAAATTTAGAATCTATAGGTATATGGTGATTCTCAACTAGTAATCAGACAAGTAAATGATGATTATGAGACTAAGGATGAGAATCTTGCTCCCTACAAACACATGGCTGATAGCTTTAAAGAGTACTTTGACAAAGTCAAATTTCATCAGATACCTCATGTTTTAAACAGGGCAGCAGACACTATGGCTACAATTGCATCACTTCTCGACATTCCTAACAACGTGCCTAAGTTTGAGTTCTTGGTAAAACAGATTTTGGTCTTAGCCTACGATATCCCAGATTCTGAAATGGTGTGTGAAATTGTTGTTCCTGATTCCCCATGGTACAAAGAAATCTATGACTACCTTCATGCCGAAGTCATACCCACTGGCCTCTCAAACAACCAACATAGGATATTCCTCTGCAAGTCAGCCAAATACACCATTGTCGGAGACACCCTATATAGACGCGCCTTAGATAATACCCTACTGAGATGTCTTGATTATATTGAAGCACAAGAAACCTTACATGGGGTGCATGAGGGTATATGTGGTTCCCATTCTAGCGGTCCTACCTTAGCAAAAATGATTATGAGACTGGGTTATTACTAGCCTACTATGGAAAAAGACTCATATGTCTTTGTAACAAAATGTCGCCAATGCCAAGTTCATGGAGACTTGATACACGTGCCAACACAAGAGCTTTGTCCTATAACATCACCATGGCCCTTTTCCCAATGGGGACTTGACCTTATAGGTAAGATCCACCCCACCTCATTTAACAGACACAAATTCATTATCATTGCCACTGAGTATTTTACGAAGTGGATTGAAGCCATTCCTATGACATACATTACTGACACAGATTTCTAAATTTATCTTGAATTATATCATCTATCGGTATGGTGTCCCTCAATCCATAATTACCAATAATGGTTGTCCCTTTAAGAATCAAGAAGTCTGCCATCTATGTGATGAATTTCATATTCAACATCACTTTTCCACTCCATACTACCCACAAGGTAATGGCCAAGTAGAGGCATCTAACAAAACCATCATTAGAATCCTTAAGAAGACTGTCAATGATGCAGGTCATGACTGGCATTCATAGCTTAATCCTGCCTTATGGGCTTATCATAAAAGTATTCGTACTCCCACTAGTGCCACTCCCTCTTCACTAGTATTTGGTTTTGAAGCTATTCTTCCTATTGAGGTTGAGATTCCTTCCCTAAGGGTATCCTTGAAAGGCCACATTGATGATAAAGAGTACCGAGTATCGAGACTCCATGAGTTAGAATTCCTGGATGAGCGAAGACAGAAGGCACTAGACCATCTCCAAGCATATCAGAATCGCCTTCGTCCTAGCTATAATAGGAAGGTCTTGAGCATAAACTTTGACATTGGTGACTTAATTTTTAATGGAGAACCCAAAGAATCAAGTAGAAAGAGACAAACCAGGAAAGTTTGAACCAAACTGGTTAGGACCTTATATTGTTAAAGAAGCTTTTGGATCAGGAGCATACCAACTCTCTACTCCTGAAGGGGAACCATTTTCTTCGCCAATCAATAGTCTACATCTAAAGAATTTCTACGTATAGCTTCTGAGAGCCTTGTCTTAATTAGCAAAAATACAAAAAAATCATAAAATCAAATAAATTGTTACCAAGGTGAAAACCTGGAAAATAGGGGTTTTGGTAACACCAAAAAAATTATATAATCCAGAAAATAGTAAAGACAAATAATTCGTCCAATAGTGAAAACCACTTCGGTGGCACTTTGTATAGGTACCATGGTGAAAACTTGGCAAACAAGCACCATGTGTAGTTGACTCTGCTCCTCTGTCTACTATTATTCTAATCTAGCACATCCCTGTACATAGTCCACTACTCTGTACATAGTCCTTATCCATGTACATACTACCTACCTTGTACATAGTCCACTTCCCTGTACATACACCCTATCCTTGTACATACTACCTATCCTTGTACATAGTCTGTATCCTTGTACATAGTCCACTACCCTGTACATAGTCCTTATCCCTGTACATACTACCTATCCATGTACATATCCATTATCTTTCATATCCATCACTTGTATATACCATTCATAATAAGTGGTAGTCTTTCCCATAACCTGGAACGATTGACATCGAGTACATTTCATATCCCCCATTTTACCCTATTCATAATCAATTGGTCTTATACTCGACTAGGGGAAAACACTTGACGCGTGTCATATTGATTCTTTCATTAGCTGTGTTGAAGACATAAAACCATAGAAAAATCCACAAACATCACAAAATGACCTGAGAAAACACAAAAACATCAAAAAACTTCAAAAAGACAAAAAAATAAAAACATTTCAAAAATCCAAAAACAGAGTCAAAGTCAGTCATACTTGTCAGTCTTTTTTCATTTGTCGAACTACATTGCCTCTGTGACTGGACGTAGCAAAGGCCATCTGTCGATGTGCCCCCAAGGCTTTAGGTCATTCCATTTAGGTTTGTCTGTATAAAATCATGCTTCAATTCATATGTCTATATGACAAGGTCATTGGACGTGTCAAACTACAAGGTCTCTACGTGTATAATGTAGGCAAGGCCATCAATCAATGAGCCCTCGAAACCGCACTAGGTAAGTCCATTAGGGTTCACCAAATTCACTTTCACACGTCTTCTATTTTTAGTCAGTCTTGTCAGTCAAATTCAAGTCGAACTATGAGGTCTCTACGTGTATAACGTAGGCAAGGCCATCAATCGATGAGCCCTCGAGGCCGCACTAGGTCAGTTCTTAAGGGTTTGTCGTCATACACAGTCAATTGTCCACACATCGTATCAAGTCATGCATCAATCTAGTGAACAAGTCAGCAATGTCTCTAAGTCAAATAAAACAAATTGCCAAGGAAACAATCAAAACAGATCAACTAGTGTCTACTACAGGATGTGTCCTTCTTGGAGACAGACATCATCAAAAAAATCAACCTTTTTCTTATTCAGGATGAGTCCTTCCTGAATATTGATATCAGAAAAACAATCTTTCTTATACAGGATGAGTCCTTGCATAATTGACATTGTCAAACAATCAAACATAGCCTTACACAGGTTATCACATCAACGACATTTGACTCAATGCCTTATACGATACATGTCTTTCTGAAACTAGGCTTTGTCATGCCTTATACAGATAGTCATAACATCAAAACTAGACTCACGATCTTATCTGGTATGTGTATCTCCTGACATCAGGCTCTATCAATCAATCCTTCTGTCAATCGAAACAAATCAAACAAATAGATCAAGTCTTGGAAAATATTTTATTAGTTTTTTGACTTTATGGCTTATTTATCTTATCATTTTATTTGACTTGATGATGGGAATTATGTTACTAGCTTTCTCAAGGATGTCCCATGAAAGATTTTGAGTCATGTTACTAGTTTCCTCAAGGATGTCCCATGAAGGATTTAGAGGAGCGATGATGTCTCACGATCCATCTTTTACTTTGTTTGTTGCCTGTGGTTTGTCTTGACAAAAAGACTAGGGCAACTTGTGCCCTTAGTATGAGTTAACAACAATCCTTGTCTGCGACTATCTGTTATTAGCAAGTGGATGACCTTGCACACCTTGATCTATGTCATATCATGGTGTTTTTCTCCATTTGTATTAGTCCTACCCAATGATGATAAAGTGCAATACCTTTTGTGATACAACGAAACATCGAAGATTACTAATACTATCATCCATCTCATTTCTTTTATTATTTCTCAATCTTTCTTTCCGCACTAACAGTTCTTCTTTCTTGCATTATGATGGAGTCCTATGACACACAACAATATAAGTCATTCTGCATACACATACATGTTAGAAAAATACATACATATAGGCATTTATCATATGGTCATCATGGCATAATAAAAATTTATCATCATACAATACATATCATAAGCATTTCATGTACAAAACAAATGTAAATACATGCATCACATGTAGCAAGCATTGTACATATAATATCATAGTGCATCTCATAACTATAAACTGCATACATCATATAGAATCAACATCACATAGAATCAACATTATATCATTAGCTTCATAAACACATCATAACAAAAGTTACGATCATCCATCACATAGGCATATCATATAAACATCACATGTATAAATAAATGAATGCATAATCAATAAATAGAAATGCATATCATGAGAATCACTGCCAAAATCATATATATATATATATATATATATATATATATATATATATATATATATATATATATATATATATATATATATATATATCGCTCAATAGTGTCACATCACAATGTCATATTCTATCAATAAACATGGAGGCCCACAGGCTATAGAATCAAAATACAATGACTCAGTATATGTCAAGAAATGTCCCTATTTGGAACTGTCGCTGATATCATGACTGGAGTGTGCAGATGACTGATGCCGAGAAACCGATGACCTGTGAGCTAAGTGAGGCCGATCATATGGACCTAATCTGCGTGGCTGCTCCACACCCTCTGTGCTCACTGTTCTGGAGTGGGTCCTAGTCTAAGACCTCTCACTACATGCCTCTAAAAAGCTTGGATCCCATCTCTCTAGAGGAACTGTAGTCTCATATAGATCCCTATAATAGGTGGCCCTCTCTCTGGCTCTAACTAACTCTCTGGAAAAAGAAGCTATTGGCCCGGTACTCAAGGCTCTAATCTCTAAGAATCTCTCCTTTGTCTCATGCCTCTGAGCTATGGCCTGATCTCTATCCATGATGGCCCTGTCCCTCTCCATCTATTCCAAATCTCTCTCAGACATCAGGACCCTCATCTGCTCCTCCAAGGATGCAACCTAAGCATGAAATGTAGCTATATCGGGATCGACTGCCCCTGTGTCATCCTGTCTAGCCCTCGATACACCATCATCCTCCTCATCCAACTACTCCAAAATCTGGTCCCGAATCTCTCTCTCATGATCATCATCCTCCTGATAAGAACCTAGTAGGCCCAGGGCATCAATCTCTGCCTCCTCTCACTCTACCTCCCTCTCTGCAGGAACATCTGGAATGGCCTCCTCTCTGGGAGGCTCCTCCTCTCTTCCAATCTCTGCATGAACCTCCTCCCCACCTCTGCCAATATCTGGCATGGCCACATCCTCCTCTCCCCATCCCTCCTCACGTATCGGTGACAATGGTGGCTCTCATCCCCTCCGTTCATGTCTCCCTCTTCTACCACCTCACCGACCACCTCTACCATCATCTCCATCATCACCTTGGCCTCCTCCACCTCTCTAACCTCTACCTCTGCCACGCCTACCGTGCGGTCCTGTCCCTCGTCGCTCTATCAGCACCAACTAATCTGGATCTATCAAGGGAACCAGCCTATGCACAACCCACCATTGATCATACTCCTCTATGGTACCTGGGTTTGCAGGACCATCTCTCCATCCCTAAGGAACTACCTGTAATGCATCAATGTTTGCCTCCATAGTGGCCACTGGAATCTCTAGACCCCATAGAGGGATCTCTCATGAAGACCTCACGAACTCTACCCGTCCTCTCAGTACATCCTGCACCTCTCTGAACTACTACAATACACGATCTGTCAGGTGATGCTCTATGATGTGGAAATGTGACACAGTCCATCTAATCAAATACTGATTTTGGCAACAAAAAGGAAAGTGCTCATCCTCATCGGACTAGTCTGCGCATCTCAAGTATGGCCTCCATGTAAACTGAACCATAGTGTATATGGAATGTCTAAAGTACCTAGTATCCCCCATGTGGTGCTGAGTGTTTTCCCCCACATAGCGGAAGGCATAGGGAGCTCCGTGCTGCACATCAACTGTAACTAGTGGTTGAAAGATGGCGATGTGTTCCCATGCCCATACCATCAGGAGCATGGTACCACAACTCATAGACTATGCCTCTCGGTAGGCAATATCATGTAAGTGAAAATACAACATACCAGGGAGATAGGGACCCCATGCATAAACCTCGCGTCTCTCTAGCATCCCTACA